>CM031377.1:70849508-71177531 GCA_018208015.1 Medicago ruthenica
ACCAGAGTCTGAAATCTTGAGAACATAGTCTCAATATTTTCATCCTCTTTCATTCTGAACAGTTCATATTGCTGAACAAGAATGTTTGCCTTAGCTTCTCTAACCTTCTTATTACCTTCATAGTTAGAGCAAAGGGATGTGAATATAGCTTTGGCTGTTGACTTGTCACTCAGCTTCTGATACTCAGTGTGAGGTAATGAATCCACAATGATTCCTCTCACATGGTGATGTTTCCTATAGATTTTTCTTTGTTCATCACTCAGAGCTCTTCTGTTGACAGCAACACCTTCTTCATCCACTGGGATAGTGATTCCATCTTCAATAATATCCCATAGTGAATCATCTATACCAATGATATGGCTGTACATTTTGCTTTTCCACCATGAGAACTTCTCAGGATCACCAGTAAACATTGGAGGTTTATTGTGTGACCTGGATTTTCTTTCATTAGTGCCATAGTCATATGAAACAGATGTTCCTCTTTGATTTCTGGGTTGGGGTTGAGGTGAATCTTCACTATCAGACATGTTTTTCTCAGGATCTAGACTGACACACTGTTAAGTGTTAATATCAGAACCGGAGCTCTGATACCAACTGAAGGTGAGAAAAAACACACACACAAGAAGGGGGGTTGAATTGTGTGACTCAAAAACTTGTTCTTTTCTTTTCTAAACCTTAACACTAGTTCAGAACCAGGTTCTGAACTGTTATCAGAATTAAATGCAGCGGATTAAACAAGTTAAGGAGAGAATGACAGAGAGACACACAAAATTTATACTGGTTCCTTCTCAATGTGAGAAGTAGTCCAGTCCCCTTGTTTTCCAACAAGAGAGTTTCACTATAATCTGAAGATTACACTTGCTCAATCACTTAAGAAAGAGACTTCCAGTTGCTCAACCACCAAGGAAGAGGCTTCTAGTGCTCAACCACAAAGGAAGAGGCTTCCACTGCTCAATCACTAAGAAAGAGGCTTCCAATGCTCAAGACACTTAGTCAAGAGACTTCTCAATGCTCAAGACACTAAGTCAAGAGGCTTCTGACTCAGACCACAAAGGAATGAGGTTACAAATGCTCAGTATACAGACTGAGACTTTGAGGACCAAACTGGTTTACAAATGAAATAGTTTGGGATGAACACTTGATCAAATATCAGGGGTGTTCTCTAAATACAACACAGGTTAAGACTCTTAACCTTAAGAAATTCTAAGTTACAAGACTAAAGAATTTCTAAGAGTTTTGAACTTGACAGTTTTTACACAGAAAACAGAGCACAGGTTCAGCAATACGTTTCAAGAGTCTTAGACAATTTCTTCTTCAAATCTTCTTCCTTTTATAGATGAAATATAGTTGTTGAAGATTTGCTTGAATTAAGGAAATAGCCGTTGCAATATGAGCTAGAATTACTGCAAATGTGTGCTGCACTTTTTCAGACAGAACATAGCAGCAGCCATTTTTGAAATGGCCTACCTTAAAAGCTGGAGAATGTTTGGGTCAGGGAGACAACTGTTCCATTGAGTTGTTCTGACACAACCAGGCATTAAATGCGCACAGTACTGGTCACTTTCCATGCCACATCAGCTTCAGAAGCTTCTGTGTGAACAGTGATCAGAAGCTGCTTCAATTGTACGGATCAGAAGCTGGCTTCAGGAGTTGACTCTGCGTTGACTTCTTCAAAAGCACCCAGACTTCAGAAGCTGCACTTCAGGAGCACTTCTTCAGGACCACTTCAGAAGCTCTCAGTTCAGTACCACTACTTCAGGAGCACTTCTTCAAGACCACTTCAGAAGCTCTCAGTTCAGTACCACTACTTCAGGAGCACTTCTTCAGACCCAAATTCCTTCTAGCTTTGCAACATTGCTTCTTAGCTTTCCTTTCTTGCTCTAAGCTTGTTCTTCCATAACCATTCATAATAAATAATCATAAAGCACATGGTTCTGAAAACACTTGAACAAAGCATTAGCAAATAACCAATTTTCTTATTTAACACTTTGTTATCATCAAAACCATAAAGAGAGATATGTTTACACATAAATGTTTCAACAATCTCCCCCTTACTTTATAAGAGACTTGTTAAACACATTTTGTTCCAACAAAAGGCGATATGTTTGATGTTATGGCAAAATAATTCTCAGTGTGTGTATATATAGTACTTGAAATAAGTCAATTGTCCATTAAGCTCATTCCTTTCGTGTTCCTCATAGGCATTCATCACTAATAATGATACTTAATGTGCATGTCTATTTCCAATGCTAATTAATTATTTTGTTATGTAACTTCAAAAAATGGTTTAAATGCCATTAGTACACATATGAAAATACAAAGGTTATGTAACTTCCAAAGGTTAACATTACAAGGTTGACTGAATAAATAACAATAAATGTGCAACAAAATTCAAATTTGAAATTAGAGTGGAGGGAAGATTTTTAGGGTTGCAATCTTTAGCATTTAACGCATTACAATTAGAGGAAAAAAAATTAGGTTTATGTGTTGCTAGACCTAATAAATTTTAAGAATAAAGGATTTTAAGGTTTAAGTGTTGCTAGACCTAATAAGCTTTAAGAATAGGTACGCCATTTAAGCCTCAAGAGATGAATATAAGCTGGATCTGTTGGTTCATATTCCCATAAAACCACATCTGTAAAAGCCAAAATCATAAGAAAGACATGAGATACAGATAGCAAACCCTCAACTCATGAAAACGAAAATGCAGATAAAGATAGCATCGTTTTAGGAAAAAAAAACCTCTTTGGTAGTGAATGGAGAATTTTGTGACATTTATGGTAGATTGGATGTCCATCATGGTTACCTCTTATGTGAAGGGCGATATCTTGGTTGTTATGGCAAAACAATTCTCAGTGTGTGTATATATATAGTACTTGAAATAAGTCAATTGTCCATTAAGCGCATTCATTTCGTGTTCCTCATTGGCATTCATCACTAATAATGATACTTAATGTGCATGTCTATTTCCAATGCTAATTAATTATTTTGTTATGTAACTTCCAAAAACGGTTTGCATGCCATTAGTACACATAGGAAAATACAAAGGTTATGTAACTTCCGAAGGTTAACATTACATGGTTGACTAAATAATTAACAATAAATGTGCAACAAAATTCAAATTTGAAATTAGAGTGGAGGGAAGATTTTTAGGGTTGCAATCTTTAGCATTTAATGCATTACAATTAGAGGGAAAAAATTAGGTTTAGGTGTTGCTAGACCTAATTATTTTTAAGAATAAAGGATAACAGGATAGTGTTTATAATCTCAATTATTTTGTTCAATTATAATGATGTTATTATTTTATCACTTTCGCATTGTTAAAAATTTTCTATAAATATTTATCATATAAAATCTTTCCCCTGCAAATTAATACTTCTGGATCCGTCAGTGTAACTAATACATTATAGCTTATAGTTGCAAATCTGGATGCATGAGTATTATGATGATTTAGATTTTATCATATTATTTGTAGGCATTTTGTCGTTGTATGCTATTAACTTGGGTGTTGTGAGTTTGTTTGTAGATTCACCCCTTTACATTTTTAGTAATGTTGATCATGTTATTGCATTTGATGTATTCTATCAATTTGAATGAATGAATATCGTTTTGTTTCTAAAAAAAGAAAAAACTCTTATAGTTTATAGTTTATATTTCGGTCTGCACTTGTATTTGCATGATCAATAGAAAGAACTTATTTTTATGTAACGATAAAAAAAAAGTATGTTGTTCTTGGCTTAAAACAAATACAGACTAATTTTGAAAAGAAAAAATGGGATTTGTCGAGGAATCTTTATAGGTTGGACTATCATGCCATCATAAAAAAAAATGTCATTTTATATTAGATAGATGAGCTGTTAACTTTATTAAACACTTCAATTAGTTTATCAACTATAAGTTATCAGTCATCAATTATAGGCTATCAACTAGCTTATTATCTATCTGTAGGGGTGTATAAAACCCGACTATGTCTTACAACCTATCCCGACCAGAAAGCAATAAATTGTGTATGACCCAGTCAAAATAAAATATATATATATATATATATATATATATATATATATAATTAAATCAATACATATATAATTATTTTTCATATAATTACTGCAATGTTTCGCAATCCGTACGAATGCACAAGTCATTTACTCGTTATGAACAATATTTGCATGATACCAATGAAGAAAAGTGAACACACTTTAACACGTGAACATAAAGATGAAGATGATTAGATGAAGAAAAGTAACTAAAGTAATCACATACTTATATGATAATGAAATTATTGGATTCAGTGGGACTCTATATAGTATAATATAATGGGAAACATTTATACGCTAGGACAGCCTCTCAACAAAAACAAAACACTAGCTTGATTTACATTAGAAAAAAACTAGGCTTAATTACATAAATGGTCCCTTAACTAATTATGAGATTTTATGTTGGTCCCCTTATTAATTTTTGTTTCGTTTTGATCCCTTAACTCACCTCCGTCAACCAAATAAATCCTTTTCTGTTAACTTTTGTGAAAAACTGTTAACATTCATCATCCCCTTCATCACCTTCATCCTCAAACCCAGAAAATTCACAAACCCAGAAAAAATCATCTTTTTCTTGTTCAATTCTCGTTCCATATTCTTCTTTGTATCCTTATCCGTCTTCTTCTTACTGGAATATTCACCCATCACTCTTCTTCCTTTTCCTGGCCCATTGTTAGAAATCACAAATTTTATCTTTTGCTTTTCTGGGTTTGTGAGATCCGTTTTTTCTTCTTTTGCTGAGATATGGGTTCATGCCTTATCATTCATAAACACACACATAAAACTGGAAAAGAAGTGGGTTGATTTCAAAGATATGGACAGATGTGAAGAAAGATAGGGATTCAATTTTTTTGAAATTTTCTAGTAATTAAACATATGGCAGAATTAGCTCTTCTTCCATTTCAATCTTGTCTACTTTGTCGTTTATACACTAAATTCTCATAACCCCATCAAAATTCAACAACGAGCCATCTATCGAAAGGAATTTTGCCATGAGTTTGAAATATATGCCATGAATTGGGGAAGGGAATTTTGATATTGGTTAATATAAATTTGGAAAGAGATAAATTAGGGTTCAAATTTTTTTTTTCCAGAGAAACAATTGATTGGGAGAAGTCGAGGGTTTAGAGTTTTGGGTGAGTGAACTTTATCTCTAATTCGGTTTCAGGTGGGAAGAAGGTTATGGGTACATACGTCTCTAATTTGATGGAGAGGGTGAGTTTTCAGGTGGGAATCACAAATTTTATCTTTCTCTTTTCTGGGTTTGTGAATTTTCTAGGTTTGAGAATGAAGGTGATGAACGGGATGATGAATGTTAACAGTTTTTCACAAAAGTTAACAGAAAAAGTTTTATTTGGTTGACGGATGTGAGTTAAGGGACCAAAACGAAACGAAAATTAATAAGGGGACCAACATGAAATCTCATAATTAGTTAAGAGACCATTTATGTAATTAAGCCAAAAAACTACTATTCCTTCCTACTCAAATTATAAAATGTTTTGGCTATTTCACCATGTAATTAATTTTGCAAAGGAAAAGATATTATGGGTTATTTTACAAAATTGATCTTAATAAATATTATGGAAATGATAAAATAAAGAATTGAAAGAAGGGAATAATAAATAGTTATGGGTATAATGTAACAGTCCAATTTTTCGTATTTTATTTATTTAATTGCTTATATTTGTTTAATTATTTATTTTGGTGATTTATTAAATTTTGGGAGTTGAAGCGTATTTTAGTAATTTGGGGGCAAGTGGCATAATTGTAATATGTTAGAAATTCAGAATTTGAAAATAGTGATGTATAAGTAATGAGGGGGGGGGGGGGGGGGGGGGGGGGTTAAGTGTAGTAATTGTGTAGAGAAAATAATTGTGAGTTAATTGTGACAAAGCCCATTAGTGAGAATAACCTAGAAACTTGTTATAAATACATTAGTTAGTGGTAGTGATGAATTTAGGTCATTCATTATTCACAAACCTAGAGAGAGGTAGAGAGAGAAAGCAAGAGAAACTTGGTGAAGAGGAAAAGCTTGGGAGAAGAGCAATTTCAAGTGGGTTAGCAAGAGAAGTGAAGAATCAAGGTAAGGGGGAAGATTATCTTCATTAATTATTTTTAATAAGCTTGAGGTATGTTTGAAAGTTGTAGCTTATGATTAATTGTTGCTGAATTGTTGTGATTTTCGTGCTCATTTTCATTGATTAAATTAAGCATGTCAAAACTTGATAATTCCATGCTTTCTTCATCTTAAACTTCATTTTCCATTATGTTAATTTGATACTTTGATGAATTTTGATGTTTGTGATGATTAACATGATGATTAAGTGTTGTTTGTTGATTATGTAATTGATTATGCGTATGCGTATGTAATTTGTTTGAGAAATCATGAAGTTATGTGAAATAAGTGATTTTGGTAAAAGTGCTTATTTGACTGAATCTGCTTAATTTGCTGTTGTTACTATGTGTTAATGTTAAGGTTATGATTTGTGAGCAAGAAACTATGTTGATTGTGTGGTTGTTGTGAAATAAGTTGTTGTTGGTGGTGTTTTGGTGAAAATGACTTAATTAAGTGAAAAATGAATAAGTTGTTGATAAACTGAGAAAGTTGCTGTTGGAATAGTTATAGTAGGTGTATGTAGTGATGTTAAACATGTTGGAATGAAGTTATTTAAGCTGGGCATGTTTGTTTGTTAAATTTTGGTGAAAATGGGGTTTTGAGACGAACTTTGAAAATTTACCGGAAAATCTTTGGAATTGATGTTCCCTTGAGTACCCATTGTTCAATTTAAGTATATTGATCATGAGTATAGCTTGTACAATGGTTTTGGGTCAATTGGGATCAAAAATGGGATTTTGGGGAAAAATTGGATGCAAATTCGTGTGCCAAAAACTCTGTTTCACTTTTGACAGCAAAACAGAGTGCTGGACTCTGGACAAGCTCGTCCCAGTGAGCCAGTCATGGCTGCAGTGAGAAAGTCCAGAACTGCACACCCTGTTTTGGTGTCAGTTGGTTCTTGGGAGTTTCCAAAGACCCCTGAGCATTCTTTTTGTGTGTTTTGACGATGTTATGAGGAATTAACCTTAGGCTTTGATGGTTGCTTAGAAATGAATTGAATTCTTGAATTGAGACGAAATAAGAAGTTGTGAAATAAACATGGAAAGTCCATTTAAGTCTTATAAATGTATGCAAGATTGTTAAATGATTAAGATGATGTGAGTAGTGCTGTAACATGATCTAAGAAGTGTATTGATGATGATTGGTGTAGTTTGTGTGATTAAATCATGAAACTTGAATTATGTGAATGATGAAGTTTATAAACACTTGATGTTGTAATGATTGAGATGTGTTGCTGTTTATTCATGCTATTGATGATGCTATTGTTGATGTTATTGATGATGCTATTAAGTGATGATGTTTGATTAAATGATGATGATACATGTTATGTATTAAGTGACGATGTTTAAGTAAATGATGATGATACATGTTATGAATTTAAGTGATGATGTTTGATCATATGAAAGTTTATATGGTAAGTGATGATGTTGATAAGCGACGATGTTTAATCATATGAGAATATATGATAATGATGATGATGTTGTTGTCGAGTCTTTTGTGTACTTGATGTGAGTCGAATATATGATCATGCATTCATTCATGAGTCAAGTCCAGCGACGATGTTAAGCGACGATGGGATCACTCGGTAAGTTCCGATATCCAAAAAGCAACGATGTTTGGTACCACATGCATTTAGAGTCGTCTAGGAACATTGCATAAGTATGAGTCTTATGTATTAATGTGTTGATATGAATTTGTGCATCTAATTGGTAAATGTGCATTGAATATGTGATGTGATGAATTATCATAATTGATTTGATAATTGTTTATCGATGATGGTATGAATTGGAAGATTGTAAATGATTAATTGATATGATGATGTAGTTAGACTTGTATAAGAATATGATTATGAGTTACATGTTCTTGAATTTTGGATAACTAAATTTGTTATGTTTAAATATTGTTGTTAATGTGAATGTTGTCTGAACTACATTTGTTTATTAGTCCTTATTAATGAATGTATATCTTACCCCCTTGTGACTGTTGTTGCCTCATCCCTTGTGGATGTAGATTTGCAGGACTGAGTACTTTGCTATCGGTGAGTCGTGATGGGTTGTGGCTTGACGCCTAGCTCATGTTCATATGCTTTGCTTGGAGATGTCTAGAGTAGGAGCTCTAGAGTCGTGATGGGTTGTGGCTTGAGGCCTAGCTCATGTTCATATGCTTTGCTTGACGCCTAGCTCATGTTCATATGATATATTGGTAAATGGTAATTGGAAAATGATGAATGGATGATTATGATGACATGATGCCTTGAATGTTTGACTTGTTGATGTGTGGCCTTATTTGACTTGACAATGCAATTGGTGTTGATTTGGTGATGATATGTTATATGATGAAGTGAATTATATAACGATGAAGAGTATGTTTGGTGTGCATTGTCGAGTCTATATGTGAGTCCATGCATTCATAAGTCAGTCCTATGTAAAGACGAGGGATCACTCAGTAACAGAACTCTGACATCTAAAACCGGTACCACATGCATGTAGAGTCGTTTTAGGCACATTGCATGAACATGATGAGTCATATCTGGCAATGTTTTGGCGTGAACTTGTGCATCTATTTGGTAATTGTGTAATTGATGAATGTGAGAAGATGAGATTGATATATATATATATATATATATATATATATATATATATATATATATTGACTTGGTGCCTTATTCATTGATGCGATGCGATTAACATGCATTTGATTTGGTGATTAATTGTTGATGAGGATATATTATGTATACTTTATGGATTTTGTTTCAGAGTATTGTGATAACCATACTTTTAATCGGTTGTTAATGATGTTATGCATGTTTGATAAATATAATCAGGATTAGTATGGTGTATGATTATATGATAATGATGATGTGGTTTGCTTGAGCTTACATGTGTTTATAATTCCTTTATGTTGAAACGTATATCTTACCCTCCAATGACTTTTTGGTCGCCTGTATCCTCGTGGTGTAAACGTGCAGGTTGAGGACTAGCTCTGCTTGTGAGTATGCTGAGGATGGCGTGATGCCTACTCTTTTTACTGCTTTTGAGGAGTCTAGTTTAGATGCTTTGGTCTTGGATTTTGGGGATTGCCTTATTTTCCTTTTGATTTGATGTTGATGGATCTATATGATCAAACTGTTGAGAAGATGTTATATTTGAGATTTTATGTTATGATCTGAGACATGACGTTGAGATATGTTGAGTTAGATTTTATTTCCGCTGTGATCTGTTATATATTTGATGAAATTTTTATATTGAGGATTTAGTATGAGATGTTTGGTGAATAGTAACACCTTGATGTTTGATAATTGCATTATTTATTATTTAAATATTAGTCTCGGGGTTCAGGGTGTTATACATAGATTTGCCGTGAGTTTTCCGAGGCTAGCTTTGGAGGCTACTCGTCCTTTATCGCATTTCCTTTGCAGTCTAGCTTAGTAGTGCTCTGATTAAGACTGTTGAGATTTTATTTATGTTATCAGTTTATGTTTGATGAACCTTGAGTTCATTTGAGGATGTATTTATTCTGAGATATGATTTATATGACTTATGTTGTTGAGATCATTCCGCTGCGATATTATATTATATGTTGGATTTTTTGGATTTGTCTTTGAATGATGAAGAGTAACACCTTGAAATGTTATTTATATTTGTTGCATTATTATTTAAAAATAGTATGCGGGATTTAGGGTGTTACACCAGACACTTCCATCTTGGGCTTCTCTCGAGACAAGGGTCTCTATTCTAGCATACTGGCTTAATGGGAGCTGCTTTAAAGGTATTGTTGGCCTTCCTGTTATAGTTTTAAGCGTAGAAGTCATCCATTGCTGCCACTTATCAACGAATTATGATTTGGCTGTCAGATTAGTTTTTATTCGTTGGGTTTTCCCAAGACATGTGTCAAGTTGTTTGGTCGCGCCTATTCGATGCACCTTTTCTCTCGTTGGATTTGGCAGCATTGGATCAATCCCTTTCGACTTCTTGCTTGAACAGCCGTTGGATCTTTGCCGTTTCAATTGGTTCCTAGAACCTATTTAAGTGATTCCTACATTTTCTTTTTGTAGATTTTTACGTTCATGTATTCTGTTTTTCTTGTTCTCTGATGATCCACATACGAGTTTCCCTCTGCACACTCTTCATTATTTTCTGTCGTTGCTCTATATTAGGTAAGATTTCTCCCCTCTTTTCCTCCTTTTGAAGATGTTGTTTTCTTTCTTGTGTTGTTTCTTGGGGGAAGTAAGTGAGTGAGTTCAGCCTTTTTGCGGCAGACACAAAGCCCTCTCCCAAACGTTTTTCCTTAGGATATTTTTCTCTGATGGAGTTCTCATTCCTACGTTCATTCCCTTGGGTAAGAGATGAGGTAATCTTTGTCTCCTTTGTTTGTCTTTTTGGAACAATATTTGGCGAGCGTCGCTGATAGGTGGTGGAGTCCTTTCTTTCCCCTGTTTAACGGGTTTTCTCTTGGTAGAATCATGTCCAACAATTAAGGCGGTGAACTAGAGGGCCGTCATTATAATGGCTATGCTCCGCTCTTGGTTTTTGGTCTTGTGTGTTCTCCTTCTATCTGGTCTAATCACAACCTCCTCTTTTTATGTGGACATGCCCTTGGACATGGCCAAGAGAAGGAGCTACCCTCGAGGAGGACCCATCATCCCTGCTGGGTTTCAGGATCGGTTCCCTTTTGTGAGTGAGGAGGTCTTGGGGCAGTCTTTCATTTTCGGAGATCATGATGGCTTCCTATGGTACCTTCTTGATGTGATCTTAGACGTTCTGGACATTTGGACCATGGGAGCTCCTTCCTATGAGGACCATGCAAGTAGCCCCGCAGCATGGTTTGTTTATCATATTCATGTTTTGCAAAGATTTTCCAGAAAATGTATGAATGTTCATCATATTCATGAGTTTGTTTATGAACAAGATGAATAAAACTGTTTTAAGGAAGAAGATTACTATCTTTTCAACAGAAACTGAAAGGATGCTTAAGATCAAAACTGTAAAAGACTTAGAATTTAAAGGCAAAAAAACTTAAAGAAAAATAAATTGCATTTGATGACCAAGTTACCTGCCGAAATGAACACTTCAAAATACAGGCTAACACCTGCCAGTTGCATCCCTTCTAGAGGCGGTCATTTCGTGGTTCCTTCTTCCTGTTTCTCGTGAACTTACATAACTTGCCTTTCTGAATTAGGTCTTCTTTAAGCTATAAGCAGTCTTTGGTGGCATGGCCTAGACATTTGTGGAACATGCAGTACTTGCTCTTGTCAGCCACAGTTCGTTATCTGATCCTCTTGGGTTGATCCACTCATTCCTCATGGAACTTCGTATTCGCATATTCCAGGTAAATGTGTTCACGCGAGGCGTTGAGCTGTGTGTACTCGCGATACTTCTGGTAGTATCCCCAGGGAAGTCAGTCTCCACCTTCCTTATCTCTCCCCTGTTTCCTACCGCATGGTTTCTCAACCCGCTTTTCGCTTTGGGTTGCCATTGCCTTGTTGGGCTTCTGAGTTTCTTCGTAATGTATATACTTCTCCTCTTTCTCTAACAGATTGTTGAAATCGGTCGACCTTTCTATGCTGATGTGCTTTGTGAATTTGGAGTCTAGGACCCTAGGTACATCTTCATCTCTTGGTCTGTGCCTTGGATATGGATGACCTCCTTGTTTAATCTCTCTACAAAGTCCCTCAAGGGTTCTCCTGGGTTATGTCAAATAGCCCCTAAGATGTCAACAAATTTTGGGTGTTTCCTCGACGTTGTGAAGTGAGCTTTGAAATTCCTGGAACATCCTAATTCTGATCGTAAAACACGTGTAAAACAGAGTACACAAAACAGTAGTTCAGAAGCAGGCTAAAAATTGACAGAAAGTAAAATGCACATGTGATTTGTTAACCCAGTTCGGTGACAAACACACCTACGTCTGGAGGCTACCAAGCCAGGAAGGAAATCCACTATAATAGTATCAATTCGAAGTCCTATGCGACAGCCACTGTTTCACAGCCTTCTCACTTAATCACTACCCGTGGTATTTCTACCTAGGAACTCCTAGATATAAGACCCCTCTTACTTCCTACCAATTAATCACTGCCCCAGTGATCTTGAATTCTAAACAAACAAAGATGAAAACACTCTTCAAAACACCCAATAATCACTCTTGCTTAAAAGCTTCAAGTGAACGACAATTTACAACTCAATAAACAAAACCAACTCTAAACAATAGAGTGGTATACAAAAATAGAGCACAAAGCTCACAGACTCAAAACCTAAGTATGACTCTCTCTATAATGACTTCTGTTTTGAACCAGTTTCTTCAACAACAACTTCCTCTATTTATAGCTTCAGCAACAACATAATCTTGAACCAAATAATCTTCAAAGATATATTTCTAGAATTCTTTAGAAGCAATTATTCTTTAGAAATATATTTTCCAAAGATTACTTTGAAAATATATTCACAAAGAAAAGAAACCAATCTTCAACAAATATCTTCACGCAAAATAATCTTCCTTCTAGAAACAAATCCAAGAGAATTCTTAAGACAAATCTTCAACAGATCACACGAGAAAATAAACACCCAAGGCCCAGAAAACCAGCTTCTGAAGGTACTTCTGAAGTCTGCGTTTGAAGTTCTGTGTCTGAATATTTGCTTCTGAAGGTCAGCGTCTGAACATCAGAAGGTTCAGCGTCTAAAGTACTAATCAGCGTCTTAACATCAGCTTCTGAAGGTTCAGCGTCTGAAGTACTGTTCAGCTTCTGAAGACCCAGCCTCTGACCCAGCTTCTGAAGACGCACAACTGCTTGTATATTTGATTTTAGCAAACATGAAGCCAACAACCAAATATCCAACAATCTCCCCCTTTGGCAAATTTTTGGCTAAAATCAAGTTGTTCACAAAAGCAAGTTCTTCACTCAACAAAGTACATAACCATGAAGAACAACACATAAACATAGCAACAGAGTCAGCAGCGGATACACTACATTACACAAACAACACTCCCCATGAAGCACATAAGCTTTTGTCATGAAACACACATACTCTCCCTGAAACAGAGACTCCCCCTGAAACAGATCACAACAGCTTCTGAACTATAAACTGAACAGCTTCTGAACTATAAACTGGCTTCTGAAACTTCTGAAATACTTCTGAAACTTCTGAAACAAACACTTATTTATCTCCCCCTTTTTAGCCAAACAATCTTGACAAAACACAGTCTTCACACATGAGACAAAAATTGAATTAGTAACAGAGACTGTTTTGAAATAAGACTCTACATTAGACATAGCTTCTTTATAAGGATCAACATCATCTTCTTCTCCCTCACTTCCTGCTTGCTTACCCTCAACATCCTGTACTTTTCTACCAGAAGTACTTTTCTATCATCTGCAATACCTTCCCAGTCAGCATCACAATACCCAACTAACATAGGACTTCCACTATGAGAATACATAATACCATAGTCACTGGTACTATTGACATACTTCAAAATTCTCTTCACTTGAGTCAAATGACTCATTTTTGGCTCAGCCTGGTATCTAGCACAGACTCCAACAGCAAAGGTTATGTCTGGTCTGCTTGCAGTTAGATATAACAGACTTCCAATCATGCTCCTATGCAGGCTTTGATCAACATCAACACCTTGTTCGTCTTTGGTCAACTTCAAGTAAGTGGCTGCAGGTGTTCTTTTATGGCTTGCATTCTCCATCCCAAACTTCTTGACTATATTCTTTGCATATTTGCTCTGTGAAATGAATATTGTGTCTTCCATCTGCTTGATTTGAAGACCAAGGAAATAGGTTAGTTCACCCACAAGACTCATCTCAAACTTAGACTGCATCTGCTGAACAAAGAGTTGAACCATCTGGTTTGACATTCCACCAAAGACAATGTCATCAACATATATTTGTGCTATCATTAGACTTCCATCTTCTTCTTTCACAAACAGTGTCTTGTCAGTTCCTCCTTTTCTGTAACCTTGAGTAACCAGAAACTGTGTAAGTCTCTCATACCATGCTCTAGGTGCCTATTTCAATCCATACAGGGCTTTCTTCAACTTGTAAACATGGTTAGGAAAATTAGGATCCACAAATCCCTTTGGTTGTTCAACATAAACCTCCTCCTGCAAGTACCCATTTAGGAAAGCACTCTTCACATCCATCTGAAACAGTTTGAATTTAAGAATACATGCTACACCCAAAAGTAATCTTATGGATTCTAATATGGCCACAGGTGCAAAGGTTTCATCAAAATCAAGTCCCTACACCTGAGTGTACCCTTGAGCAACTAGCCTTGCCTTGTTTCTGGTCACAATTCCATGTTCATCTGATTTTTTTTTGTAGATCCATTTAGTTCTAATGACATTCATGCCTACAGGTCTGGGAACAAGGTCCCACACTTCACTTCTTTTGAATTGATTCAGTTCCTCTTGCATTGCATCAATCCAGAATTCATCAGTAAGTGCTTCTTTAATATTCTTGGGTTCAAATTTTGACACAAAGCACGAATCAGTAGTCACTTCATCTGACCTTCTGGTTTTGACTCATTGATCAAGGTTCCCAATGATTAGTTCTTTGGGATGGTCCTTCTGAATTCTGATTGAAGGTCCTTTACTTGTTGAAACATGATCTAGATTATTTTCTCCTTCTTCAGACTCTACTTCATGTTCCACACCAGGTGCTTCTGACTGTTCTTCTGATGTTACACACCTGGTTCCACATCAGACACTTTTTCAGCAGGTAAATCATCTATGACAACATTGATAGATTCCATTACTACCTTGGTTCTGGAGTTAAAAACTCTATATGCTCTGCTGTTTGTTGAGTAACCAAGAAAGATCCCTTAATCACTCTTGGGATCCATTTTCCTTCTGTTTTCTCTATCTGCCAAAATGTAGCACTTGCTTCCAAATACATGAAAGTACTTGACAGTAGGCTTTCTTCCTTTTCATAACTCATACAGAGTAGTTGTAGTTCCTGTCTTCAAAGTTACCCTATTGTGAACATAACATGCTGTATTCATTGCTTCTGCCCAAAAATGATGAGGTAAGTGTTTTGCATGTAACATAACTCTGGCTGATTCTTGCAAGGTTCTGTTCTTCCTTTCAACAACACCATTTTGCTGAGGTGTTATGGGAGCTGAAAATTCATGCTTGATTCCTTCAGAGGAACAGAACTCAGAGAACTTACTATTTTCAAATTCCTTCCCATGGTCAGTTCTGATCCTGACAATAACACTATTCTTTTCTCTTTGTAACTGAGTGCACAGATCTTTAAACACATCAAAAGTGTCTGATTTTTCTCTAATGAAGCTTACCCAAGTGAATCTTGAAAAATCATCAACAACCACAAAAACATACTTCTTTCCTCCAATGCTCTCAACTTGCATAGGTCCCATTAAGTCCATATGTAACAGTTCAAGAACTTTTGTTGTTACCTGATGCTCCAACCTTGGACGAGACATACGTGTTTGTTTCCCAATCTGACATTCACCACAAATGTTGTCTTCATTGATCTTAAGTTTGGGTAGACCTCTGATGGCTTCCACTGACATGACTTTCTTCATACCCCTCAGATTTAAGTGCCCAATTTTCTAGTGCCAGATTCTGACTTCTTCTTCTGAACTTATAAGGCATGTGGATATGCTTATTTCTTCTTGAGGCATCCATAAGTAACAATTGTCTTTTGATCTATTGCCCCTCATCAGCACTTCATCTTCTTTACCAGTTACCAGACATTCCTCCTTGTTAAAGTTCACTTTCAACTCTTGATCACACAGCTAGGTTATGCTGATCAGATTTGCAGTTAGTCCTTTTACTTATAACACATTGTCTAGACTTGGTAGTCCATCACTGATCAAGTCTCCAATTCCAAGAATTTCTCCTTTAGCTCCATCACCAAAAGTTACATAGCTGCTGGAGTAAGGTTTTAAATTACTTAAGTACTTCTTGACACCAGTCATGTGTTTGGAGCATCCACTATCAAAATACCAATCTTCCCTAGAGGAGGCTCTCAAAGATGTATGAGCTATGAGGCCAACATTATTATTTTTGGGTCTCCATTCCTTCTTGACATTGATTCTGTTCACAATAGGTTCCACTTTTCTATGCTGAAAGTGCTTGGGGTATCCATACAGCTTGAAACAAAATGGCTTTATGTGCCCCTTTTTACCACAATAATGACATACCCAAGGACGAGATGCCCTCCTGCTCTTAGATCCCTGAGGTTCCTTCTGATGTTCCATCTTAGATTTGCCTATCATTGGATCGTATGTTTTAACAGCTGCAATGAATTTTTTAGCTGGATTTTGCTGTTTGTTCAAGATCCTATCATCAAATCCTATACCATTTGGTTTCCCTTGGTTCTGACTCTCCAGTATCTCTTCTAGCACATCAGTAGCAGAGTTCATCATTCTGACTTGCTTCTTCATATGTTCAAGTTGAGAGTTCAGTTGGGTTACCTCATCTTTGAGATCAGAAATCTGTGCTAAATGGTCATTTCTTTCATCATGCAGTTGACTGATAGTTTTCTTCTGATTCACTAGTTGCTTGCAAACTTCTACACTTCTGATGTATAGATCTTTGTAAGAGTTAGCCAGTTCTTCATAAGACGATTTTTCAACACTGGCTTCAGACTCTGATGGTGCTTCAGACTCTGATAGTGCTTCAGACTCTGAAAGTGCTTCTGAGGCCTTAACTTTAACATCAGACTTGTATCTTCCAGTTAAGGCAACAACGTGCTTAGCAGACTCATTCTCTACTTCTCCTTCTGAGTCATCTTCATCAGACCAGGAAACAAACAAGCTTTTCTTCTGTTTCTTGAGATATGTGCCACATTCTGTCCTAATATGACCATATCCTTCACACTCATAGCACTGAACTCCCTTTGATTGATTGCTCTTCTCATCAGTCTTTGTCTTCTTCAAATCATTTTGTTGCTTACTGATGTTGAATCTGATGTTTTGGCCATTTGATTTGGATCTCCTGTCAGCATGTTTTAGAATCTTGTTAAACTGTCTTCCTAGTAACACAAGTGCCTCTGATAAGCTTTCACCATCCTCATTATTTCCTTGTTGATCCTCAGCATCAGCATTTGCTGTAAAAGCAACTCCTTTCCCTTTCTTATCAGTATGGTTACTGAAGGTTGTCTCAAAATTCAACAAGGACCCTATTAACTCCTCAACCTTCATACAGGAGATGTCATGTGCTTCCTCAATGGCAGTCACCTTCATGTCAAATCTCTTAGGTAGAGACCTGAGTATTTTTCTCACAATTTTCTCATCAGACATTTTCTCTCTAAGAGAATCAAATGAGTTAGCCATGTCCAGGACGTTCATATAGAAGTCTTGTATGTTCTCATCCTCCAACATTCTGAGATTTTTAAACTTGGTGGTGAGCAGTTGCAGTCTGGATAGTTTTACCTTTGATGTGCCTTCATGAGTAGTTTTGAGAATCTCCCAGGCATCCTTAGCTACAGTGCACTGCTTGATCAGTCTGAACATGTTCTTGTCCACTCCATTGAAAAGAGCATTCAAGGCTTTGGAGTTTCCAAGAGCTAATTCATCTTCATCCTTGGACCACTATTCCTCTGGTTTCAACACAGTTGTCTTCTTTCCATCTTTGTCAAGCACAACATGATGTTCCCAACCCTTCAGAACGGCTTTCCAGGTCTTGCTATCTATAGATTTCAGGAAAGCACTTATACGAGATTTCCAATAATCATAGTTGGAACCATCCAACAGAGGTGGTATGTTCACAAATCCTCCTTCCTTGTCCATTCTGCCAGAAAATACCTTCCCTGGAGCTCACCCTAAAACAGGCAGGGTGCCTGCTCTGATGCCAATTGAAATTTCTGGCACGTCCTAATTCTGATCGTAAAACTCATGTAAAACAGAGTACACAAAACAGTAGTTCAGAAGCAGACTAAAAATAGACAGAAAGTAAAATGCACAGGTGATTTGTTAACCCAGTTCGGTGACAAACACACCTACGTCTGAAGGCTACCAAGCCAGGAAGGAAATCCACTATAATAGTATCAATTCGAAGTCCTATGACAACAGCCCCTGTTTCATAGCCTTCTCACTTAATCACTACCCGTGGTATTTCTACCTAGGAACTCCTAGATATAAGACCCCTCTTACTTCCTACCAATTAATCACTGCCCCAGTGATCTTGAATTCTAAACAAACAAAGATGAAGACACTCTTCAAAACACCCAATAATCACTCTTGCTTAAAAGCTTCAAGTGAACGACAGTTTACAACTCAATAAACAAAACCAACTCTAAACAATAAAGTGGTATACAAAAACAGAGCACAAAGCTCACACTCTCAAAACCTAAGAATGACTCTCTCTATAATGACTTCTGTTTTGAACCAGTTTCTTCAACAACATCGTCCTCTATTTATAGCTTCAGCAGCAACATAATCTTGAACCAAATAATCTTCAAAGATATATTTCCAGAATTCTTTAGAAGCAAATAGAAGCAATTATTCTTTAGAAATATATTTTCCAAATATTACTTTGAAAATATATTCACAAATAAAAGAAACAAATCTTCAACAAACATCTTCACGCAAAATAATCTTCCTTCTAGAAACAAATCCAAGAGAATTCTTAAGATAAGTCTTCAACAGATCACACGAGAAAATAAACACCCAAGGCGCAGAAAACCAGCTTCTGAAGGTACTTCTGAAGTCTGCTTCTGAAGGTCAGCGTCTGAAGTACTGTTCAGCGTCTGAACATCAGCTTCTGAAGGTTCAGTGTCTGAAGTACTGTTCAGTGTGTGAACATTAGCTTCTGAAGGTTCAGCATTTGAAGTACTGTTCAGCTTCTGAAGACCCATCCTCTGACCCAGCTTCTGACCCAGTTTCTGAAGACGCACAACTGCTTGTATATTTGATTTTAGCAAACATGAAGCCAACAACCAAATATCCAACAAGCTTTGAACTTATTGCATAGTTCGCTCCAAGAGTTAATGGAGTGGGGCTTGAGGTTTTTGAACCACGTCATGGCTCCTTCCTGCAAAGTTAAAATAAACAACTTGCACTTCACCGGTCTGCGGGCATCCCGAAAACTCAAGAGCGTCTCGACAGTTTGGACTTGATCATCAGGGTTAGTGGTTTCGTTGTATTGCTTGATACTTAGAATTTTTTTTGGTGATCCTTTGGCACAAGGTAGTCGTTGATTTTGCTGTTAAAAGCGTTCTTTAGTGTTGGCTCATCGTCGTGGGAACTTATCTTGATGGATTTCCCTCTGCGGCGATCCTTCGGGGGTGAAACTTCACGGTCGCGCCTTTCACGACGGTTCCTTCGCGGCGAATTTTGAGTGTGGTCTTCTTCCATTCCTCTTGATGGCAGGTCATCTTACGTTATTCCTAGCATGTTTTTCAGTCATTTTCAGTAGTTACATCCAGAATAGAGGAGTATTAGAGCAATTGCTTATGATTTCGGGACATTTGTAATGTTTTCTATATTTGAGTCTGTAATTCTATTCTTCCCGAAACATAGAATATTAGGGTGTTTTGATGTAATTCAAGAAGAAATCATGCAAATCGACAAAGCAAGACATCTGAAGATTTGTGAAGACCTTGAGAAGAGGAAAGAATGAAGATTCAAGAGGCCTCAAAAGACGTTACAAAGGGAGGAATTATGTTCACAAGTTTCAAGACATCTTATATGGAAGAAAACACCCAAAAAGACGAAGAAACAAGCATTTTAGCACCCAGACAACACTCACATATGTCTGACACACATTTATGTGTGCCTAGGCACATGCTGAGGCGCCTGACACATGGTTCTAGGCACCTGGCGCCTGAAACACCACTCACATGCGCCTAGTGCATGATCCTAGGCACCTGGCACATGAGTCTTGCGGACCAAGACTAAAATTTTGTTACTTTTTATAACAAAAGCCCGATATTTTAGCCCAACTTCAGGCGGATACTCTCCCTATAAATACCACTCCTCTTATTCATAATTTCTCATTCAGAATGAAGCAGTTCAAGAGGAAGGCAAGCACTAGGAGCTTCAAGGGAGGAGTTTCTCTCCTCACTCCAAGTATTTCTATGGTATGTTTTATTTCTTTTGTAATTTTTCTTTAGTTACCATGTGTAACTAAATCATTTTAGGCTAGGGTTCTAAGATGAACCTCTATTCTGATTATTGGATAATTTATTTAATTTAAAGTCTTTATTTAGTTATTTTCTTTATGCTATTTAATTTTACTGTCGTGCGTAAGGTTTGTCTTCTTTGAAGCATAACCCTGATACCTAGGCACTTAGGGAGGTGACATACCTAATATTGATATTTATATCTTTCTTAATCAGGAAGTAACTAATTAGTAACTGGGGAAACAAGCCATAAAGCAGAACCCTGAGATATAATTACTTAGGGAGGTGACATATCTAATATTGGTGCAAACCTACTCAAATAAGGAAGTAACTAATTAGTAATTAAGGAAACATGTGACTTCACGACTTAAATCAACCTAATAACTTCATTCTCCTCGAACCTTGGTATGGTAGACGCTGATAGGGTTGCCTGTTTGTAGAACTACCGGGAGGGAGAGTGTGCTATGTGCTTCTAAGATTCATAGATGAGAGAACCTTTAAGAAGATTGAGACTACACTGATGGAAATTTAGGAACCCTAATTTAAGTCTATGTTTCAATTACCTTTGAGAGAGTAAGACCCCACGTGTACCTACCCGTTTGATCAGCAAGTGCAACTCGACAACTGGAGGGGAATGAGCCCATATCTCTGAGAGAGTAAGGCCCCAAACGTACCTACCCGTGTGATCAGCAAGTGCAACTTGATAGCTGATAGGTAGTAAAACCCCGCGAACTCATCGCTTAGATAGATAACGATAAATAACATGAATAAGACTTGACTGTTACGTAATTCCAACAATTGAATAGAGGGGATTCGAAGAATCCTAACCGCTGCTAACATTCTGCAATCAAAACAGGTAAACTTTGCTCTGTTGCAAACATATTAAATTACAAAACTCTAAACCCTTATCTTTTATTTATTTTATTGTTCCCAAATAAGTAACAATAATTGTTTGGTTGAAACGACAATCCCTGTGGATACGATACTCTACTTATCACTTTATTACTTGGTAAACGATTTGGTACACTTGCCTAAATCTGACCATCACCTCTCTTATGAACTTGATCCGTGTCCTCCCTGGTTTCTAGCTGAGAGGAATGGTGTTGAATTTCCTTCGTACGCGGAGGGGATGGCATTCCCTGGAGGATCTGTTCTGAAGGTGCACCACCCTGATCGAAATTTGGATCTTCAGTACACTGTCGTGTTTAGGATGCTTCAACACGAGCCAACCATTCGCCTTAGGTTTCCATCATTTGGGTTTGGAGCTGGACTGCTGTTATGATATCTCGGAGGAGGTTGTTAGTCTACGATTCTCCAGCATCCTACGTGTTCGCCTTATATCCGTCGTGTCGACTTGTGCATCGAATGTGGATCTGTTTTCTCCGATTGGAGTGGTGGTGGTGCCCGGAGGTGGCAGATTCGTAGTGATTCGAGGCGTTCGATCCTAGCTCGTTGTAGGAACACGGTTGGCCATCGGCACTGGGGCCATAGACTTGGTGGTTGGCTTAGGTATCACATGCGAAAGGACGAGACCAAGAGAACTAGGTAGAGGCTCTGGGACGGAGGAGGAGGAATCGAAGACTCCATCAATTCTGCTGGCATTGCAGTGGATATATCTGATATTCACCAACTTTTCAATTGAAGAGATTATTTTAGTTGAGGAATGTCCTCCCTAGTGAAGTTGCCACTGATCCGGTTGGACCTAAAAAGATGGTTGGTTGGATGAGATCTAATATGTTGGGGGGATTGAGCTTTGTACAGATCGTCGTGAGCCTTTCTCCCGCTAACTTGCTCGTCGCGTGTCCTTCTTCACTGGGTCCTTCTCCTCTAACTTGAGCCTTGGGCTAGTATATATATATATATATATGAGTCTAATAGTGATGGGTCGATGGTTGAAAACAACTTTGCACACATAACCAATCAAAACATTCAGAATTGCCACATAAATTAAAATATTTATGTGGCAATTCTGAATGTTTTGATTGGTTGTGTGTGCAAAGTTGTTTTAGACTGTCGACCCACCACCATTATATATATATAGGCTAAATTACACCAGAGATCCTTTAAGTTATTTAATTGTAACAAATTGACCCTTTAAGTTTTTTTGTACCACTTAGGTCCTTTATGTTAATTAATTCTAACAAGTGGGTCCTTTTAGTTTTTTCCATACCAAGTAGGTCATTTTAGTTATTTAAACGTAACAACTTGGAGTATTTTAGATCTTAAAAATGTATGTTATTTGGGGCATAAAAGTTACAATTAAATAACTTAAAGGACATAAACATTACGAAAAATACTTAAAAGACTAACTTGTTACAATTAAATAACTTAAAGGACGTAGTGGTACGAAAAAACTTAAAAGACTAATTTGTTACAATTAAATAACTTATAAAATTTTTGGTGTAATTTAGCCTAATATATAATATTACTCCTTTTTCTTTAGTGACACTGGATAAGTCATAAATTAATATTTCTTTTTGAGAGAAAAATATTTTTTTTAAGAGATTAAACTGAAATATATTAACACATAACCTGATTCTTACCCTGCACAAACTAAATTGATCAACCTTTTTAATTTGTGTGAATGAATTTGTCAAAGGACACTACTTGATAGGTCGCCAACAAAAGAGTTGCTGATCTATTTTTTTTACTAATGTGCATGGGCAATTTTTTGTTGGAGAGTAATATGCATGGGATATCGTGTATATTTTGTTTTAGAGAATGCCATTAATTATTAGGCAGATATTTATTCTTCTCCTGTCAATTTACATAAAATCTCAGGAATTTTTTTTTTGAATCAATATAAAATCTCAGGATATAATCTGCAAGTTAGTACAGTGAAATGGTGGGTCTATAGAACCGCCCTTTTGTTTCTGATGACAAGCACTAATTTGGAGAGTGTTGCATATATTTTATTTTTTGCTTGCACGTGAACCGTACGTTGGTTATCGACTGTCTTATTCTCTTAAATAGTAGAGCTACTTGTGCCCGTGATCATGTTCAAACAAAATGGGTACAATTGATGTTGAAGACATGTTTAACATTAACATCAAATTAACATTATTGGAGTTTTTATTTCGTTTCTTCTTGATACTGTACAAGATGAGAGAACTAGTAAGAGATGGACACGTAAGATATCTAATTTGTTCGTACTCATTACAATTATAAATGTATAATAAAATATATATTTTTTGGTAAAAAGGAAACCAATTAACCATAACTCAAGAGACTACAAGAAGTCATGCACTCGGTAAATATTAAAGAATCTAAAAGAGGACAAGAGTTTTAACATCTTCACAATCTCTAAGAACATGCATGATAGTTTTTGGATCCCATTGATAACGAATGCAAGTATCATCTTGGGATACCTCAGTGGTGTCTTTCAGAATTTGTGAGGAGGGTTCCGTGAGCAATTTTCTAAAGATAAGAATGAACCTTTCCTAGTCCCTTACAACTTTTAGTAATGTCAAAGATAAGATCAGATTCTTCCTCAGGATGAATATTAGAATTGATGAAGTTATTAGCACTTCTAATGGAGTTATATGTTTCATTCCAATTGTATTTGAAGTTATTTGTTTGCTACTGCACACGGCCAGAAGACGACAAACTGTACTATCTGAGTCTGATATAGTGACCACTTCAGAAGATGAGAAAACTGATCAGAGTCTTCTAATGCTGATGTGACCTTCAGAGTCCGAGTCCTTCAGAAGCTACACTTCTTCAGAGTCCAAGTCTTCAGAGTATGATCCTTCAAAAGCTATGCTTCTTCAGAGTCTGATCCTTCAGAGCCTAGTATTCTTCAGATTCTGGTCTAGAACTTCAGCTTATCTTCAAATTTCAAATGTTCTTGTAAATGTTCTTTCAGAACAAAAACATGATTTAATACATTGAATTTTAATAAATGGTCATGCACACTTGAACATACATTAACATATCTAGTTGTTATTTTGTTACCTTGTTATCATCAAAACCTAAAGGCATTGTACAAAACCCATTTTGGTTCAAGAGGTTGACATTCTTCTTCTTTCTGGAATAATATGTTGCAGTGTATTTTTCATCAATAGTTATTATTATGGTTTCAATCACCTCTAGCTTGAACTTCTTCAGAAGTGCCTTTATATAGAAACTGTTCAAATTAGAACCTCTATTGAGTATAGTCTGATAAGAATAAGTTTTTTATAACATTAGAACTTCTGAAACCTCAAATCAGATAAGAACCGAGTCTGATCTGTCAAATAAGTGGAAAAGTCTCTCAACTATTTTGTTGCCACTTGGCCCACTAACTTGACAGTTAGACTAAAAAATTTATCTAACATGTATCTTAACAGTTGGGTAATAACCGTAAGACTTGATGGTTTTGCTTTGAATGTTGTGTCTCGCACCCCCATTAACATTAAAATTTGTCTTCATTCGTATTTGGGTATACAAAACGTTTTGATCAAAAAGGCACTTTTTACCAGTCATTCACAACAATCACTTTCACATCCCACACTATTTGTTCTCAAGCCTCCTCCGGAAAAACATCCTTTTTTCAAAGATAACCCTAGAAACCAAAAGCCTTCAGAAATTCCAATGGCTTCGTCATCCTCTCAAATTGCTGAGTTCAATTATAAGCTGAAAACAATGAGTATACCAGCAGAGGAGTTATCCGCAATGCCAAAAGACATATTTTATTTATATGAGTTATAAGAGAACGGAATTGACCTGCTAAGCATAATCGATGCTCACAAATGGCATCACTATGTTGGTCTGCTAAACGGACCAACCTACTTCGAACTTGTAAAATACTTTTTGGTCAGAGCAGAAGTGTTTGATAGAAGGGCAACAGAAGAAGAACTCAGAAGAGCAAAGGAAAAGGATCCTACGAATGCTAAGAAGTCAAGGAAGGAACTTAGCTGGAAAGAGTTTTCTGAGACAGAAATTAGATCATCTGTCTTAGGAGCAGAATTGGTCATTACAAAATGTCTGATTGCAAAACTTCTTAAAGTTGAAGAATCTGGAACGTATTACAAAGATACCAACATAAATACAATTTTTCTAAACATCATGAAGAAGACTCTATATGATTCAGAAGATGTGATCAGAAACAAGCCCAAAAGGCTTGAGTTTTGAAAATTCATGAATCTCTTGGCAAAGGTAGATGTCAGATTCATATATGGATGCATTCAACCTAGACAAGAAGGAGAAAGCAAGACAGTAAGTTGGGATCACAGACTCCTTGCAACAATGATCCTGAGCAGAGATCCAGTGAATCTACCAAAGTACATCTTCAACCATCTATGTGATAGCATCAAGGAACAGAAGACAGTTATTCCATATGAGAGCCTTCTGTCTAATATCTTCTATCAAAGCAGAATTATTGAAAAGATCAACGAGATACAAGTAGTTGAAGATGTTGGAGTCATCTTTGGGAAAACTTTTGATGCTCAGACTCCGGTACAATTGAAAATATTAAGAAAGCAAGAGCCTATAACATGCCGTTTTGTATCGGAAAGTCAAATCCCATCTATCTTGAAGAATTGCCGGTCATCACCTATCTGGACTGTGAAGCACTCATCAAGGAATTCATTCTATTGAAAAGAGTTGAGGGAGTATTCATCAACAGAGATCAAATTCCAGATGCACCACCTAATGTCTACAGAGAACCCAAAAGAAGAAACCGTTCAGAAAAAATGACGCAAGAACCTGTCAGAAGATCCCCGGTCAGAACACCCAAAAGGAGATCCAAAACTCTGGATGAGGAGATAGATGAAATTGTGGATTCAGTACCTATTGAATCACCTAAAAGAAAATGTAAGAAGGCTAAAATAGTGAGTTCACCTAAAGCCACTGAGGAATCCAGGAAGAGAAAGGGTAAAGATGTTCAGACTCAAATATTAACCACAGTTGCTGAAAAATAAGAAGAGGAAAAAGACGTGCCTCTTAGAAGAAGATAGAGGATTGCGTCTGAAGAGGATAATTTAGACTGCTGAACAAGTTCCAACAAAGCCTGCAACAACAGACTTTGTAGGTGAAAATAAAGATACTGCGGATCAAGAAACACCAACAGAACCGGAGAATGTTGATGTTGTACTTCTGAGAGTAGTGATACGTTACCGCAAGTGCACGGTTAATATTGTGTAATAAAAATATCGATCCATAGGGAGTTTAGTAATTATCGATTATATTTTCAGAGTATGTTAGCTGAACAAGTCAAAATTTTGAGTTTGGAAAATATTTGGTTTTGATTCAATAAAATAAAAAGCGTCTTGGGATTTATTGGTATATCTAATGACAGAAAATAATCGGTCAAGCTTTGTCTCTATTTTATATTGGATCCATTTTTCAAAGGCAAGACACTCTATGGTAATTCATGGTCTCTTTCGAGCTACATGAATGTATCTCAATAGCAACCACGCATATTCTCATGGTTAATTGCTATATGAGACCCATTAAGTGCGAGTCTTATGGCATCAAGGTTTCACAAAGCTATTCATTTGGTCTTTTTGCCATCAAGCTTTGTGACACCTTGTCTAATCTCATTTGTTCCAATATCAATCTTCTTCATTTGATACTTCACTTTATATTTGAAATGATGAAATAGTAGTTATTGAACTTCTCCGTTCGGTACTTCGTTCAACACTTGCTATTGAGTTTAGAAAACGATGAGATTAGATAGGAAAATGTTTTTATATAAAATAGAGTCTAGGCTTGGTTTGATTAGGATCTAGTCATTAGACTTTTCCAACAATCCCAAGACTAGACAAGTCTACTCACAAAAGTTCATTGTAGACATTTGACAAAATATAAATTGCATGAATTGTAAAGACAAGAATGTAAATGACAGGAATCGTAAATTTGCGGAAAAGTAAAGTGCAGAAATGTAAAGAACAATAAAGTAAATTGCAAAGAACTGTAAAAGTGCGGAAATTTTATAAATGTTTGAGCTTAGAATAAGCTAGAGTTACAATCTCACTATAATAACTTTACACTCATTCCAAGATGAGAAACAACTCTGATTAGAGCCCTATTTATAGCCTAAAGCCTTAGACAAAGCATTAACCACTAATTACACAACAATAATTGGCACAAACCAAGAGTTTTCAATCATTATTTCTGACTGCATAATGCGCACGACTGTGCCATATGGGCGCACGGTCGTGCCAAGTTCCAAAACATAAAAATCTGAAGAACACAACAGGCGCACGAGCGTGCTCTTTGAATGCACGGCCGTGCGTGATCCTACTGCCTAGAATGGCACGGTCTGTGTAATTGATGGCACGACCGTGCCATCTCACTTTTGCCTTGAAACTTGACTTTTCTTGCCCGACTTTATATGATTTTGCTCCAAAGTGCTTGCTCATCATTATTTTTGCCTAAAAAGAAAAACAAAGGTACTGAAGTAAAATAGCTCAAGAAAATAAGGAAAAAACGACTAAACTTGGATAAAAAGAAACCGTAAAAGAACTATAAATTATGACTTATCAAGTAGCAACCCAACTTACGATTGGAAGTTTAAAGAGCAAAGAACCGGCAGTTGCCACTCAATTAGAACAAGCTAAGGAGATTCAGAAGGATAATTCTAAAAGGATTGAGTCTTCAGAAGCAAGAAGACTAGAAGCTGCAGATCTTCCATGTAACTCTGAAACCTTTGTACATGACAATGTTATTCCCCCATCTCCACCTAGACCAATCCACAAAGACCCTTCCTTAGATGACATTTTATCATCCCTATCCTTTACTTCATCTGATCCGGGTGATGATCATTCTTATCCAAGTAGTTCATCTTCAGTTGAAGATGAAACTCACATCCTTAACCCAAATGCTGCACCTCCACCCATTCTCACAACTGTTGACACCTTTGACTATGAACTTCCAGTTAGTATTGACATTCCAACAAGTGTCTTGAGGCAAAATTCTAAAGGTGCCTTGGCTGTTTTCAATAATATTAACTTCTTCAGGAGGAGACAACTAAGAAAAATTAAAGCTCTCAAGGCAAGCTTTCAAAGTGGTATACCTAAACCCCCATCTAAGCCTAGATCAGAACGCAAGCCTACACCTAAACCTACCCTAATTACCATCCAAACTTCCCCAAATTACTTGTCAATTTCTGAATCTGCTGAAGAAACTGCAATCATCCCTGACCCAGAAATTGTACAAGAACCACAACCCAATAATGCTCTGGATGCTGAGGCTGATATCATCATTAACCCAGACATTGTTGATACGTATCCACCACTTGTGTCTGCCACCATCCACGTGACTGACATTTTCAAGTCTCTCCTAACCGCTCTTAACACCAAAACCTCTAGATCTCATCCTGAACCAAAAATGACCACCCAAGAGCCTGATCAACATCTATCTATTTGTGATCAGTCTCCATCCTCTCTCAGAATTGATGTCACTCCTAGCAAGTGTCAGGAACTGTCAGATCTTGATAATCTATTTGAAAGGATCTTTGTACTTGAGAAGGGAAACGAAGAACTGAGAAATCAGATCAAAGAAATTTCTCAGGATATGTTGCACAACTTACAGATGTTGCACAACTTACAGAAGAATCAGATAGCATTGAAAGTAATTGAGGATAAGTTACAGTCAAATGTGAAGATTATACTGAATATGCTACTCTAGGATACCCCTTATCTGTTTTAAACTGTTGTTGCACTCATTTTTTTTAATTGAATGGTTGTGCAAAATCTATTATTCTATATAATATTTTCCTATGTTTCTGTTTTTTTTCATGATTTTTGTTGATGACAAAAGGGGGAGAAAAAGTATAGGATAAGAGGGAAGTGATATATAATATATAGTAATAAGGGAAATGCGCTTCATGGTTAAAAAAGGAGCAAGACGTAAGCATTCAATGATAAATCCTAAGGCTTGAACGAAAGAGTAAACCCATTTTAACTGATGTACTGTGTTAATTTTTTTTTGAATGGAATGGAATTTTAAATACTAAGTCTAAGTCTGATAAGATTTAGTACTTGAGACACTTAAAATTTAATTCAGACTCTTAATGAGCATCTGTGGCAAGACTAAAACACTGAGTCTGAATCTAATAGGATTTAGTACTTAAGAAGTTAGAGTCTAAACCAGACTCTGAAGGAGAAATTCAAATTCACTTTTAACATATATGTGCAGGTTTAAAGTTTTTATATATATGTGTTCTGATGCGTTTGATTTTATTAACAATGAATTTAATTAATTGGGATAGAACTTAGGGGCAACTTACAAACCTCACTTAGGAACTATAAGATGGGACTTAAGGGGAGCTTGCAAACCTCACCTTAATGGACCATCACAGACTCAAGGGGAGCTTGCAAACCTCAGACCCTGAGACTGCCAGACTCAGGGGGAGCTTACAAACCTCAGACCCTGAAGTATACCTGTTAATTAGATTAACAACAATTGTTTCAAATACTTGTGTTTGTCATCATCAAAAAGGGGGAGATTGTTGGAACAAGAAGTGCCTTGTACAATTCCTCTAAGTTTTTGATGATAACAAAGTATTGGAGAACAATTGGATATACTAATATTTTTTCAAGTGTACAAGATCATAGAATGTATCCATCAAATATTGAACATGTATTAAAAGCATTAGAAGCACAAGGGAAGCTCAAAAGACTATGGTAGAAGATCTGAAGAAAGGTCAACCAGAAGTTAACACATTGGATCAGAAAAAAAAAAGGACTCCTCTCAGAAGATGAAGAAATTATCAGACTTTGTGGAGATCATCAGACTCAGAAGACCTAGTCAGACACAGAGGGACCCATACTGCACGTCAGATATGTCATCTTCTATAGCTGTCCACATCAAAGGATCTGAGCACAACTTTGTCTTCTTCTGTCCACGTGTGGAAACAAATTGTTGGTGTAAGCCCTAGAGGACAATAGTTTATGTTAAACTTATCATATGTATCGTGATCTTTATTATTAAATAAAATATGGAATTTATTTATTACACTTGCTATGAGATTAATAAAGTCCCTAGAATAGATGGTTCATGTGATGGAACATTAAGTGTGACCTAATCGTGAGATTATATTAGCAGAAAGAACATTATTCTTAAAAGTGTATGTAGTCAAGTTTTAATATAAATCGGGATAATAATAAAGTGTGGAGACTATTATGTATGTAGACTGATGACCACATCTCATGGGTCATGAATATGAGATATTAAGTCTATACATAGGTATAAGTATTAGGAGTAATATTTATATTGGATTGACCCACAGTGAAAATACTACATAGTATGTTATGAAATCGTCATAAGTTATTCTCATAATGATAATGGTGTATACCACTCTTAGACCTGAAACCACTATGACCCCTAGATATGGACTCAAGTGTTTTATTGCCATTCAAACGTTATCTGTAACAAGATAACCATAACGTTGGTTAATGAAAACTTGATGAATCATGCTAAGGGACGTGAGTGTCCTATATGGGATTTGTCCCTCTTTCATAACAGGAGATATATCTTTAGGCCTCTTGATGAATTATGACTGTAAAATACATGGCCATGTCGAATTAAGTCAATATGAGATATTGGACTTATTCGTTATTCAGTATATTTCGGGATCAAGAAATATAAATAGTGAGCTATACAAGGGTGACACAATCTATGCCTTGTGTTCAATATAGATATGAGGACAAAGGAGTAATTGTACACATAGACATTATCATGGAAAATGGTTTCGTCAGATCACTTGACATTCTTGTTACTTGGGTAGTAGTGATGTGTTACTAGATACCGTTCACTGTTTATAATATTAAATATAGGATTTAATATTATTGTCAACGTTACAAGAACCTATAGGTTCACACACAATAGAGTGGTCAAAAGGAGAAATATAAGTAAGACTTATAAGATGGGGTGCATTTAACAAATGATGCTAATCAGTTAGCGAAAACTGATGGGTTAATGGGCTTACGGAAGCCCAATAGTGATTGCTTGACTTCCAGAGCACACAAGGATTTCTATAAATAGAAATCTTGTGCTGAAATCAGTTGTCGCGTCGAATTTCGGAAGTCAAGCTATGGGGAAGCTTTGAATCACTAATTCTAAATTACGACTGAACTTTTAATTTTTCGGGGAAAAAAGGAAAAAAGTTCTAAATTACCTTGAGAAAAGATTTTAGGTTCGAAAGTCGATTATGCGAGGGGAAGGTATTAGCACCCCTCACATCCGTTGTACTCAACGGGAACCTCTTAGTCGGCTTAGGCTTAAAATGGTTCGATGTTTTACTTACGTGTTTAAATATGTATAAAAGGAAATATATAAAAGACATAATGCGGGGTAAAGAAAGAGATAAAAACAAACGAAGGGGAAAAACAGTTTTTTTTATTAATGGGCTTGACAAGATGTCGATCTTGCTCCTACGTATCTCCCGGTAGTCGGAGAATTCAAAGCGTACGTAGTTCTTTGGTAGAAAAACGTTTGTATGTTGATTCGTTTTAGTTAAAAAAAGGTTTGATCGCGTCCGAGCGAAAAAGTTTGAAAATAAAGAAAAAGTGTAATGAAAGTAAATGTCAACTGCTCGGGTTGCTGCCGAACTGGCCATTGACGACAAGAAAGTAAAAGTCAGTTGCTCGGGTTGTTGCCGAGCTGGCCACTGACGACAATGCATGAAAATAAATGATTTGATGGAAAAAGTTTTACGCTCGGACGTGAGCAAAGGTTTTAAAAACGTACGAGAACGTACAAAGTTTTTAAAATGGTGAAAGATGGACGCTAGGCGATAAGCTCGCGCGAGGCGTGAATGTTTTAAAAATAAAAGACAAACGCACTGAGGCGAAAAATTCGCGCAAGGCGTAAAGAATAAAATATAAAACGCGCAAGGCGCGAAGGGTTCGGATTGACCACGAGGGCCAAGAAAAGGGTAAAAATGGCCACAAGGGGGCCAATGGAAAGTTTAGCGTGCTAGACGCGTCAAGGGTGGAATGACGATTGCCCGAGCGACGAGACATACGTCACGCATTCGTGCAATCGAGGTTTGGGGAGACATACGTCGCCATTCCCGTTTCATTCAAGTTTGGTTTTGTTACTCTAAGGAATCTCAAAGGGAACCAAAGCTTTAAAAGGAAAATTTAAGAAAAGAAAAACGACACGAACAAATTTGTTGTTCGGTTTTACTAAAAATCATGAACGTTACTTGTAACGACCCTATTTTCGTATATTATATTTTTATATATTTTATTTTATGGATTTGCATTTAAATATATTTTCTAGTAATCGAGAAATAATTATTTAGCGCGAAGATAAGTTCGAAATCAAGTTTTTAGAGTTTTGGGCGAATTGGGCCAAGAAGAGGAATAGTATTGGGCTTATGAGTAGTAATGATCCTATGTGGATGAGAGTAGTGAGCTTGGATTGGGTTGAAGGGCTAGGATTGGTCCATGATGGTTAGTAAGGATGGATGGCCAAGATTGATTGGATTGGGTTATAAGAGTTTAACAAAGACTTTTTGGAATCACTATTCACTATCTTTTGAGAAGAGGGAAAACGTGAGAAGAGAAGGAGAAGGAAAGCAAGAGAGCTAGGGCAAGAGCAAGTGAAACAAGAGGAAGAGCTTGAGTTTAGAATCATCATTCCAAGGTAAGAGAGTTAGTATTGCTTGATTACAAGTGATTGAGAAGGGGAGAATGTCTATTTCTCCATCCCAAACTTCTCCTCACTTTGTCTAGGTTTTGTTAGAAAGTTTTTATGTTTTAAAGTTGTTAATGATTATGTTTTGCTTACTTGAATGTTAATTGATGTTGTTAACATGATTTGTTGGAGTTATTGTGTTGTGAGTTCATAAGAAAAGTTTATGAAAAGTTATTGTTTTGAACCCTAATTTCTATACTTGATGCAATCTTTGTTTGTGATGGTTTATAAATGATGTTTTATGATGGAAAGTTGTTTTTAACAAGTTCTGGAACTTGGGTAACCATGAATGGGCTAAAATGGTGGAAAAATCACATTTTTTATGACTGTGTACTGATACGGTCGCTTGTAGCGACGGAACATCGCTTGTAGCGACCAGGCAGGATAATTCCCTGCCTATCCGCGCTTGTAGCGACCACACTGGCGCTTGTAGCGACCAGGCTCGCTTGTAGCGACCCAAGGTTCGCTTGTAGCGACCAGGCAGGATAATTCCCTGCCTAGCCGCGCTTGTAGCGACCGATGGCTCGCTTGTAGCGACCAACCCTGAACAGGCCTTTTGTTGAGTTGTTCTGGAGGTCCTGGTGCGCGCGGAGATGTCTTTTTGATACTGCATTTTAATTATATGTTTTGGAAACCTTGCCCACCATTTTAACTCATTCCTAATGCTTCCTAAAGAGTAATTGTTCAAGAAAACGGCACTTTTGTATATCAAATTATTTAATTATTTTGAAAGGGGTTTTGAGTTTGAAAATGGTATGAATTGATGTGTGGGAGTTGATGAATATAATTGAATTGGTATTGTATCCAAAGAATTGGATTTATCTTAGAAACATTTATGTTTATTTGGAGTTTTGGTTTAGTATGATGTTGTTGATGATGTTGTGAACCGTGTTTGATGATTTGTGCGTGTTTGTATTATGATCGGCCATGAGCGCCTATTTGTTGAAGTTAGTATGAGTATTGGTAGTGTACACACATATTTGAGCATATGTAGGTGTAAATATCAATAATTGCTAAGTGAACATACATGCATTTCATGATGGTATGTATGCTCTTTATGGGTAAGAATGAAATCCAATTATTATTGGTCATATGCACGACTGTCTTTATGGCGGATGAGAGGTGCAGAAGGAATCCAGCTTCGGTTGGTCAAGTGTACGTTTGTCTTTATGGCGAATGAGAGGTACACAAGGGATATAAGTTTATCCAATAGTCCGCCATGACTTTAAATGCTGAGCAGGAAATTGGTACCACATGCATTAGAGTGCATTTTAGGAACATACATTCTACTTGACATTAGTGTGCACTTGAGGAATTATGTGTGCATGGTAATTGATGATTGATAATTTCCATCTGTTGACTTAATTGCTTAAAGTGTTAATATCTTTTGAGTACTTGTAAATTAATGAATAAATGTTTGACGATAAATGATGATGCATGTGTGTGAGTTAGAATATGCATGATGGGTAAAGTGTAAGTACCCTACTTATTTTTGTGTTGTTTATATTGTGTTGATTATGCTTTACTAACACTCTCTGTTTCATGTTATGTGCTGGATCTTTGGGGATCTAGATTTTCAGGAAGACGAGCACATCGTCGAGGATTAGCTGTTGTCGTATAGAACTTGTGTAGTGGTGAGGGTTTAGCTTGGCTACCCTTTATCTTTTGAGTTTAGATATGTACCCTAGATAGAGTCTAGTGCTCTGATGGTTGTAACACTACGTTTTGGGGTAATCTTTTGTTGTGTATTAACTTGACATTTGTCTCTGATGTAGACAGTGCCACCTTTGAAAACTATGTATATATTTTTATATATTATATGCATGCTTGCTTATAAGCTTTGTGATGATTATTCTTCCGCTGCTGTGTTTGTGAATCAAATATGTTTTGATTTCCGTTGATGTTTTTGAAAATTGTTTTTCTTAATGTTGTAACTTCCTATGTCCTTAACGTTTTGTTTTATTAAAGTTAATAATCGGCGGTTAAGGGTTAGGGTGTTACAATTGTGGTATCAGAGCAGGTCGATCCATTGGATCAATTAGGTGTAGATTACCCTTTGTGTAACATGTGTTAGGAAAACACTGTTTATACTGTTTTGAGGAAACGAAGTGTATCCTCACTCGTGGTGCGTGGTGTTGGTTCAGGTTATGACGCAAAAAGCATTTGCCGATGCGATGGAATTGATGGCGAATGCCATGGTTCAGAAGGCTGTGAGTAGGACGGCTGACAGAGCAGCACAGGAAGCCAAGACTAACTACTACAAGGCTGTGAATGAGAAGAGGAGGAGAACCTTCGGAAGAGGAAAGCCTTATGATAATCGGGGAAAGAAGCCGGATGAAGGTGGAAGCAGTGGTGATAAAACTGGAGGTGGTAAGAAGTGTTTTAAGTGTGGACAGCTGGGGCATCGTTTCTATGAGTGCCCGGAGAATGATGGAAAATGTTTCAAGTGTGGTGATCCTAACCACAAAGCTGATCGGTGCGAGAAGGGTATTGTGTGCTTCAACTGCAAGAAAGCGGGTCACAAGAGCAATGTGTGCGAGAAGCCAAGAGCGGCTGGGGGAAAAGTGTTCGCTTTGGATGGTGGTGATGCAGAGGCTGACAACTTGATCAGAGGTACATGCTTTATCAATAATACTCCTTTGTCTGCTATTATTGATACGGGTGCTACCCATTCGTTTATTTCTATGGATTGTGTTAAGAGGTTGGGTCTTAGAGTAGAAAATATGATGGGACGCATGGTTATAGAAACGCCTGCAAGTGGTTCGGTATCGACTACTCTAGTCTGTGTTGACTGTTCAGTCACTATGTTTGATCGGCATTTTGGAATGGATTTAGTCTGCATTCCGTTGAGCGGAATAGACGTTATATTTGGTATGAACTGATTAGAATTTAATCGGGTTCATATCAACTGCGGTAAGAAGACGGTTACGTTTCCAAGACCGGAGCCAGAGTTGTGTTCGAAGCTCATGTGTTGTCAAGAAGTGGTAAGATCAGTGAAGGCTCAAGGGGATGTGTTTGCTATGTTTGCTTCGTTGAAGGTGGAAGAGAAGATGGAGGTTAATGCGTTGCCAGTGGTGCGTGATTTTGCAGATGTATTTCCAGATGATATTTTGGATTTACCACCCGAGAGAGAGGTTGAATTCGCAATTGACATCGTACCTGGTACTAGTCCAATATCAATGGCGCCGTATCGTATGTCAGCTGCAGAGCTAGGAAAGTTGAAGGAACAATTGGAGGAATTGTTAGAGAAAAGGTTTGTAAGACCGAGTGTATCGCCGTGGGGTGCGCCGGTTCTGTTGGTAAAGAAGAAAGATGGCAGTATGCGTCTGTGCATCGATTATCGTCAGTTGAATATAGCAACTATCAAGAACAAGTACCCACTTCCGAGGATAGATGATTTGATGGATCAGTTAGTGGGAGCCTGTGTGTTCAGTGAGATTGATTTGAGGTCGGGATATCACCAGATAAGAGTTAAGACGGAGGATATACCGAAGACTGCTTTCAGGACAAGGTATGGTCACTACGAGTATGCTGTTATGCCTTTTGGAGTTACTAATGCACCTGGAGTGTTTATGGAATATATGAATCGTATATTTCATTCCTTTTTGGATCGATTCGTGGTGGTCTTCATAGACGATATTTTGGTATACTCGAAGACGGAAGAGGAACATGCCGAGCGTCGAAGATGGGTCTAATTTTACCGAATCCGAAGGAGTCGTTGCTTATGCATCAAGACAGCTGAAGATTCATGAGGGGAACTATCCTACGCATGATTTGGAGCTAGCTGCTGTTGCGTTTGTTCTCAAGATTTGGAGGCACTACTTGTATGGATCAAGATTCGAGATTTTCAGCGATCACAAGAGTCTGAAGTACTTGTTTGATCAGAAGGAGCTCAACATGAGGCAAAGAAGATGGTTAGAATTTCTTAAGGATTATGATTTCTAGTTGAGTTATCATCCGGGTAAGGCTAATGTGGTAGCCGATGCGTTGAGTAGGAAGTCTTTGCATGTGTCGTCTCTGATGGCGAAGGAACTAATATTGATTGAAGAGTTTAGAGACCTCAGTTGGTTTGTGAAAGGACAACCAAAAGCGTGAAGCTAGGAATGTTGAAGTTGACGAATGATTTTCTTGAAGAGGTTGTTGAAAAGCAAAAGTCGGATGTGAGATTGATGAAGAAGGAGATCGCCGAGTTTGTTTTCGCGTGTTTGACTTGTCAGAAGTCCAAGGTGGAGCATCAGAAGCCGTCGGGGCTATTGCAACCTATGTTTATTCCAGAGTGGAAATGGGATAGTATTGCGATGGATTTTGTAAGCAGTTTGCCGAAGACGTCGAAAGGTAACAATATGATTTGGGTAGTTGTCGACAGGTTAACGAAGTCTGCTCATTTCATAGCTATCAAGACCGGTATGCTAGTACCGAAGTTGGCTGAGATTTATGTCGAGCAAATCGTGAGATTGCATGGAATACCGTCGAGTATTGTATCAGATCGAGATCCCCGTTTTACTTCAAGGTTTTGGGAGAGTTTGCAAGAGGCGTTGGGGACTAAGTTACGGATGAGTTCTGCTTATCACCCGCAGACGGATGGTCAGTCGGAGAGGACGATTCAATCATTGGGGGATTTATTAAGATCGCGTATTTTGGAACAAGGAGTGAGTTGGGAAGCTTGCTTACCATTGGTTGAGTTTACGTATAACAACAGTTTTCATTCGAGCATTGGTATGGCACCTTTTGAAGCGTTGTATGGGAGAAGATGTAGAACACCTTTGTGTTGGTTTGAATCGGGAGAAAGTGTGATGCTTGGACCGGAGATTGTGCAACAAACGACCGAGAAGATCAAGATGATCCAAGAAAAGATGAGAGTGTCGCAGAGTCGCCAGAAAAGCTATGCCGACAAGAGAAGGAAGGATATAGAATTTCAAGAAGGAGATCATGTGTTTCTAAGAGTTACATCAACTATGGGTATTGGTAGGGCTTTGAAATCGAAGAAGTTAGCATCGAGGTTCATTGGTCCATATCAAATTTTGAAGAGGATTGGGAAGGTGGCGTATAGGATTGCGTTACCGCCGTCGTTGTCGAATATACATGATGTTTTTCACGTGTCGCAATTAAGGAAATACGTATCGGATCCGTCACATGTGATTGAGTCGGACGAGATACAAGTGAGAGAGAATTTAACGGTTGCAACGGTACCCTTAAGGATTGAAGGACAAGAGATGAAGAGGCTCAGGAATAAAGAGATTTCATCGGTGAAAGTCGTTTGGGGAGGCCCAGCCGGTGAATATGCGACGTGGGAGCTCGAGAGCAAGATACGGGACTCCTATCCAGAGTTGTTTTCAGGTATTTTCGAGGGCGAAAATTCTTTTTAGGGGGGTAGAGTTGTAACGACCCTATTTTCGTATATTATATTTTTATATATTTTATTTTATGGATTTGCATTTAAATATATTTTCTAGTAATCGAGAAATAATTATTTAGCGCGAAGATAAGTTCGAAATCAAGTTTTTAGAGTTTTGGGCGAATTGGGCCAAGAAGAGGAATAGTATTGGGCTTATGAGTAGTAATGATCCTATGTGGATGAGAGTAGTGAGCTTGGATTGGGTTGAAGGGCTAGGATTGGTCCATGATGGTTAGTAAGGATGGATGGCCAAGATTGATTGGATTGGGTTATAAGAGTTTAACAAAGACTTTTTGGAATCACTATTCACTATCTTTTGAGAAGAGGGAAAACGTGAGAAGAGAAGGAGAAGGAAAGCAAGAGAGCTAGGGCAAGAGCAAGTGAAACAAGAGGAAGAGCTTGAGTTTAGAATCATCATTCCAAGGTAAGAGAGTTAGTATTGCTTGATTACAAGTGATTGAGAAGGGGAGAATGTCTATTTCTCCATCCCAAACTTCTCCTCACTTTGTCTAGGTTTTGTTAGAAAGTTTTTATGTTTTAAAGTTGTTAATGATTATGTTTTGCTTACTTGAATGTTAATTGATGTTGTTAACATGATTTGTTGGAGTTATTGTGTTGTGAGTTCATAAGAAAAGTTTATGAAAAGTTATTGTTTTGAACCCTAATTTCTATACTTGATGCAATCTTTGTTTGTGATGGTTTATAAATGATGTTTTATGATGGAAAGTTGTTTTTAACAAGTTCTGGAACTTGGGTAACCATGAATGGGCTAAAATGGTGGAAAAATCACATTTTTTATGACTGTGTACTGATACGGTCGCTTGTAGCGACGGAACATCGCTTGTAGCGACCAGGCAGGATAATTCCCTGCCTATCCGCGCTTGTAGCGACCACACTGGCGCTTGTAGCGACCAGGCTCGCTTGTAGCGACCCAAGGTTCGCTTGTAGCGACCAGGCAGGATAATTCCCTGCCTAGCCGCGCTTGTAGCGACCGATGGCTCGCTTGTAGCGACCAACCCTGAACAGGCCTTTTGTTGAGTTGTTCTGGAGGTCCTGGTGCACGCGGAGATGTCTTTTTGATACTGCATTTTAATTATATGTTTTGGAAACCTTGCCCACCATTTTAACTCATTCCTAATGCTTCCTAAAGAGTAATTGTTCAAGAAAACGGCACTTTTGTATATCAAATTATTTAATTATTTTGAAAGGGGTTTTGAGTTTGAAAATGGTATGAATTGATGTGTGGGAGTTGATGAATATAATTGAATTGGTATTGTATCCAAAGAATTGGATTTATCTTAGAAACATTTATGTTTATTTGGAGTTTTGGTTTAGTATGATGTTGTTGATGATGTTGTGAACCGTGTTTGATGATTTGTGCGTGTTTGTATTATGATCGGCCATGAGCGCCTATTTGTTGAAGTTAGTATGAGTATTGGTAGTGTACACACATATTTGAGCATATGTAGGTGTAAATATCAATAATTGCTAAGTGAACATACATGCATTTCATGATGGTATGTATGCTCTTTATGGGTAAGAATGAAATCCAATTATTATTGGTCATATGCACGACTGTCTTTATGGCGGATGAGAGGTGCAGAAGGAATCCAGCTTCGGTTGGTCAAGTGTACGTTTGTCTTTATGGCGAATGAGAGGTACACAAGGGATATAAGTTTATCCAATAGTCCGCCATGACTTTAAATGCTGAGCAGGAAATTGGTACCACATGCATTAGAGTGCATTTTAGGAACATACATTCTACTTGACATTAGTGTGCACTTGAGGAATTATGTGTGCATGGTAATTGATGATTGATAATTTCCATCTGTTGACTTAATTGCTTAAAGTGTTAATATCTTTTGAGTACTTGTAAATTAATGAATAAATGTTTGACGATAAATGATGATGCATGTGTGTGAGTTAGAATATGCATGATGGGTAAAGTGTAAGTACCCTACTTATTTTTGTGTTGTTTATATTTTGTTGATTATGCTTTACTAACACTCTCTGTTTCATGTTATGTGCTGGATCTTTGGGGATCTAGATTTTCAGGAAGACGAGCACATCGTCGAGGATTAGCTGTTGTCGTATAGAACTTGTGTAGTGGTGAGGGTTTAGCTTGGCTACCCTTTATCTTTTGAGTTTAGATATGTACCCTAGATAGAGTCTAGTGCTCTGATGGTTGTAACACTACGTTTTGGGGTAATCTTTTGTTGTGTATTAACTTGACATTTGTCTCTGATGTAGACAGTGCCACCTTTGAAAACTATGTATATATTTTTATATATTATATGCATGCTTGCTTATAAGCTTTGTGATGATTATTCTTCCGCTGCTGTGTTTGTGAATCAAATATGTTTTGATTTCCGTTGATGTTTTTGAAAATTGTTTTTCTTAATGTTGTAACTTCCTATGTCCTTAACGTTTTGTTTTATTAAAGTTAATAATCGGCGGTTAAGGGTTAGGGTGTTACATTACTTGTTGCTTAAGTTTATTGAAACTCAAGAACAAGTTTGGTTCAAGTTTGACTGGCAAACACAATCATAAAACATGCAAAACGTTGGAAAGTTCACAAGTTCGGCTCAATTCGAGCTTGGTTTTAAGAATGAGCAAACTCGGCTTAAGTTCGCGTTTGGATTGAAAATCATGAACAACGTAGTTGTTCAAGTTTGTTTTTGAAGTAGACGAACTTAGCTTGTTGCTCAAACTTGGTTTTGAAAATGTTGAAAACATAACTTGTTTCACAAGTTATTCAAATTTTGTCGCACGAACTTGTAAAATCTTCAAAGTTTGTGCAAGATTATGAGTTGGGTTTGGACCAAAATGGTTTTAACCCTCTCTAGGTTCTGAATCAAGGGCTAGAATCCCAAAAATTTGACATTTGAATGCCTGATTCATATTCTGAATTTCACATACTTCGCAGAGCAACCAGAACTTGGCTTTGCGAAGTCAGGTTCTGGTGTGTTCGCAGTGCGAGCAAGGCTTGGCTCTGCGAAGTATGCGAATTTCCAACTCAGAAGCTGTTTCTGAACATGAGTTCAGAAACTGCTTCTAAGCAAGATTCAGAACCTAAAGGAGGTTAAGAAACTTGACAAAAAGGAAGAAAAAGGGTAGAAAAACACAGTTTTAAAGCTTGGCCCCTTTGAGGTCCTTTTTGAGGCTCAAAGGAGGTTTTGGTTCACAAAACAAAATTGGACAAAGCAAGATATGTAAATAGCATATACAATGAAAAAGAAAGGTTATAGGAGACTTACAGAACTCCTAGCAATGCTTGATTAAGACTGGAAGTAGCTTGCTTACTTTGTGAAAGGTTATGAACAAGGTTCAAGGTGTTTGTGATGAACTGGTTTTGTGTTGCAATGCAAGGGATTTTTGGAGTGAATTTCGTGTGTGTTGGCTCTCTGGATTGGTGTGTTTTTGACTGGTTTTCAATGTATTCAGTTGTGTATTCAATGGTATGAAATCCTTGTGCCTTGCATTCCCTTTTATAGGCAAAAATGCAATCTATGTAATGATGAACAATGATGAATAAAATCCTAAAACACTAGCTGATCATGAGCTAAACTCAGGCTAGATCACTTTGCATTTAATGCTAATGGATAGGAATTGCTTTGCCTTGTGCCAAGGGGCAAGGTCTTGACTGATCTCAGCCACAAAAGCCATTGATTCTAGAAGGTAATGATGGCAAAATCTGTAAAACAGGGCAGCTGCAAAAGGGATGATTCTTGGGATCAAACCTTGCAATCTTGGAAGGTCAAACAATCAAAACGTGTACTGCCATGTACAGGGAGATTGGGGGAATCAAAATCAGCATGTGGGCTTATGTGTGGGGGGAGAAATTCAGGTCAAAACAGGGCATGTCACACAGCTTTTTTGCAACAAAAACCACTTGTGATTGACTGGTTTTGGCAGGGAAAAAGGGAAGGAAATGGATCAAGCAGCTGGCTGGCATGTTTAGGTTGGGTGAGGGGTCAATTTGGGGGGACAAAAACTGACCAAGGATAGCCAATTTGTTTGATCACATGAGAGGTTGGAAGAAAGTTCTTCTTTCCTTTCACCTTTAATGTCACACATTAATTTCTGCCTTGCTGCACCAAATCAGTCACAAAATAGCAAGAATACAAGTAATAATGCTACTAATGATAATTGTAATTGAAAGCAAAAAAGATAAACAACTGCATAAAAATCTGCAAAATTTTCGCAGAGGTCGCAGTGCGAAGGTGAGTTCGCACTGCGAACTTCACTTTTTTTGATTTTTGTATTAAAAAAATAAAAGGCAAAAATGGGGAAAATAATAATTATATATAACAATAATAATGATGATAAAAATGCAAATGGTAATAAAAATGAATAAAAATAGTAATGACAATAATAAATCTTAATAACATTAAAAGATAAAAACTAATAGTAATAAAATAATAATAATATTATTAAAAAAACATAACAATAATAATATTAATATTAAGGATAATGATGATGATATAAAATGTTATAAAAATAATAAAAATAATGAAAGGCAAAAATAAATAATAACAAATATAATACCCAAAAAATATAAGTCAAAAAATGGGGTATGACAGATGCCCCTATTTAAGTTTCTTCGTCCCGGAGGTTGAAAATGTGATTTGAAATGGACGGGCCGAAGAGACTTAAATATAGAGTACGCCATTTTTTGACTAAATATTTTCCGAGTTATAAATGTTATAAATGCATGCAATGCAAATGTTATGAATGCTTGTAATGTAACTATGGATGCAAAGGATGATAAAAAGGGAGACCACACTGGAGATAGGTGTCAGCTAGTCGGGTGGTCACCGAACTGTCACTGACAACAAAGAATGAAAAGGTAAATGCCAGCTGTTCGGGTTGTTGCCGAACTGGCCACTGGCGACAAAAGAATGAAAAGAATGTCAACTGTTCGGATGTTGCCGAACTTGCCATTGACGACAGGAAAATAAATGTCAACTGTTCGGATGTTGCCGAACTTGCCATTGACGACGGGAAATAAAATGTCAACTATTCGGATGTTGCCGAACTTGCCATTGACGACAGGAAAATAAAATGTCAACTGTTCGGATGTTGCCGAACTTGCCATTGACGACATGAAATAAAATGTCAACTGTTCGGATGTTGCCGAACTTGCCATTGACGACATGAAATAAAATGTCAACTGTTCGGATGTTGCCGAACTTGCCATTGACGACATGAAATAAAATGTCAACTGTTCGGATGTTGCCGAACTTGCCATTGACGACATGAAATAAAATGTCAACTGTTCGGATGTTGCCGAACTTGCCATTGACGACAGGAAATAAAATGTGAAAGATGTCAGCTGTTCGGATGGTTACCGAACTTGCCACTGACGATACTGGGGATGCGGCTGACAAGCCGTTCCTTACAAAAAAAAATGCCCCTTCAATCGGGGAGAAAGAATGCACAAGCTGTTCATTGAAGAACTTGCCACTTGGCACAACACTGGGGAGTACGCACAAGCTGTTCATTAAAGAACTGCCACTTGGCGTAAAGACTTGACAAAAAAAAGCCGCGCAAGCTGTTCGTTTGAACTGCCACTTGGCGTGAAAGGATGACATCTCTGAACCAGAAGGACTGGGGATGACACTGGGGAAAAAAGAATACACGAATTGTTCGCGATTGTTTGGTGAGACTCATGATGGTTAGAAAAAAAACCATGTATGACATGCTGTATGCATATGTATGAATGCATGAATGTACGACTGTCACCGAGGACGTCATATGAGGGATGAATTTGTACTGGGGATCCCCAACTTGTTTGTTAAGGAATTGCCCCTTGATGTGAAATGCATGCTAATGAATGATTATGATATGCTGCATGAATTATGCTGACCTGAGGGATGACAAACGTCACGTGGGACGCTGGGGGATTATGATTTGAATACCGAGCAAAGTCGGGCTTGGATGATGTAAGACTCCACTGGGGGGTTATGCCAATAAGATTGGGCTTTGCTTGCGAATTCGCTGGGGATATAAGGATCATTTTGGAAGCATGATCGATATCCAGCCCTCGATGCCAATGGTGGTTGGGCTTTTTGTGGGTAGGTGCCAAGGACAATTGGACTTTCGATTGATTGGACAAAGATTGACTTCCTGGGGAGTTTGTTTGACCGATGAACAAAGGTTGTTCAAAGAAAGAAAATGTTTTATTGATTTTTGTTTGTTTGGTTTGGAAGGACAAGGTCCTTTGCCTACATACCCGAATGGGATCAAAACCGATGTAGTTCGGGCTCTCGCCCGGGTACGACCGACAAACTTGGTGAGACAAGATTAGACTGGTAAAATGAAAAGTGGACCGACGTCACATTGCAAACACTCGGTAACCTTAATGGGGATGATGCCACATGAGATACATCCAACTACTGACGGGGTAAAGCCGTAACCACTGATGAGGAACACATACCTCCTGGGAAGATTGTTTTAATCCACTGGGGGATATGATTGGATGCCGAGCGAGGTCGGGCTTTGGTAAGGTGCCGAGCGAGGTCGGGCTTTGGTAAGGTGCCGAGCGAAGTCGGGCTTTGGTAAGGTGCCGAGCGAGGTCGGGCTTTTTATGGGATGCCGAGCGAGGTCGGGCTTTTGATGGGATGCCGAGCGAGGTCGGGCTTTTGATGGGATGCCGAGCGAGGTCGGGCTTTTGATGTGATTGTGTTTGTAAGGGCCAATGAAAATTGGGCTTTTGTTATGATCGGGTGCCAAGCATGGTTGGGCTTTTTGTGGGAGATTGTGAGGAATGCCAATGACGATTGGGCTTAATGTGAAATTGTAGTTGTGATTGCCAATGACAATTGGGCTTTGCTTGTGATTAGGTGCCAAGCATGGTTGGGCTTTGTTTGGTTAGGTGCCAATGAAAATTGGGCTTAGGGTTTGCCAATGAATATTGGGCTTTGGGTCGCCAATGAATATTGGGCTTTGGGTTGCCAATGAATATTGGGCTTTGGGTTGCCAATGAATATTGGGCTTTGGTTTGCCAATGGATATTGGGCTTTTTGATTGGTTGCCGAGCGAGGTCGGACTTTGGTTAGAAATTGTATTTGTGTGTGCCAATGAAAATTGGGCTTTTGGGTGAGATTCCACTGGGGAAATGCCAATGAATATTGGGCCTTGGTTTGCCAATGATTATTGGGCTTGGGTTTGCCAATGGATATTGGGCTTGGGTTTGCCAATGGATATTGGGCTTTTTGATTGGTTGCCGAGCGAGGTCGGGCTTTGTTTTGAGTTGGCAATTTTGATGTTCCAAGGTTGCACTAAATACAAAATTTATATCATACAACTTAAGTTAAAAACATGTTTATCGATGAACCAACCTATCACTCATTTAAGTAGATGAATAAATTGAAATATTAATGTGGGGGGTATTGAACACTCACCCGGCAAGTTTGCTAACATTCCGATCGAGTTATATGTCCATCTAATCATCGTTTCTAAAAGCATGAAAGCATTGATCACAAGGTCTTTGAGGGTTGTAATTTGGCTTGGTTACAAAAGAAATGTCATATGTGGGGAAATTGAATTCAAAAGGCCAAGCAAAGGAACATTCTTTCTAATTACACGCCTCCTCCTTATTTCACACAACTTTTTGGTGATTTGCAAATACTTTTGTTTGATCTTGACAACCTTTTGATTTACTGATTTTTTCTCTTTTTTCTTTCTCTTTTGAGATTTCTTGATTTGTTTTTCTTTCTTTTTCTCTTTTTTTTTTTGTTGTCAAGATCAAATAAGAAATTCACCAATTGCTTGATACACACAACCTCCCTTTTTCAACTTAATTCAAGATGATACCCTAATTGAATGTTCCTTCCTCCTTCGGCAAGGGACAATAATCATGAAGGCTAAGGGTTCAAAATGGAAGAAAAATATCAGAATTCAAAATGATTTAACTATGAACTGAATTTTTTTACAAACTTCGGCAATTTCAATAAGCAATTGAGCTTATGAAAGTTGGCAGTTCATAGTTAATGATTCTGATTCATTAGGCTCAAAGGGGTTTAACAAATACTCACTGCTCACAGGGTGGGCTATTTGTGGTCAAGTGTTTTCACTCGTTTTCAAAAAAAATGCCTTGATCCTATCAATGCTTTCATACAATCTAAAACAACGTTCAGATTTAACATAACAAAATCGAGTTAGACAAAAAATGCCGGTCTCCATGCATATGTATAATGATGATTTTGAGGATTCCTCACATTTCGGCTGGTTCTAAATGGTTCACAGAATAAACATATTAAAAACACAAACTGTATGATATAACTTATGTATTAAATACACGTGGTGCCAATGAGAATTGGGCTTTGTTTGATTGAATGCCGAGCAAGGTCGGGCTTTGATTGTGAATTGGATATGGTAACGCCAATGAAAATTGGGCTTTTTGTTAATTGGGGAAAAGGCCACAGCAGCCTGGCGGAAGGTAACCTTGGGTTGAGGTACCGGAATCTCTTGAAGAGTAGTGGGAATAGGGATGAATTCCTCACCAAAGTTGAATGGCATGCCCCATGTACAACCGGGGGCCTATTGTTATATGCGTGGGTTGCTCTGGGACGACGATCCACTTTTCTTGAAGGGTTGACACATAGTGTTGCGAACGAAATGCAAACACTGAAGACTCAATGCGGATTGTAAGAAATCCTTGGTAAGAAGGGAATCCAGTTTTGGACTCGAAGACAAATGTATGCATGATATGAATGATGTAAATGTAAATGCATGCGATGTATATGACAAAAATATGCCCCTCTTTTTTTCTGAAAATGCATATGCAAAAATCATTTTTATGAATGTAAATGTATGGCATGCATATGGTATGGTATGTATGATCAAAATTTCCCCCATCCTCACGTGTAGGCTCTAAAGGTAAGATTTCCTAAGAAGAGGTCCCTAGAGTCATCGATCTCATATGGAATTAGGGTTGTCTATGGACATACGTCGACATGACTTCAATTAATTCCATATGAAAATCTCGTCTAAGCGGGGTTGGGCATCCTACCTCACGGACATACGTCAACGCGGGCTTCCGCACACAACCTCCTTCTAACTTAGTTTTCTCTCGAGCTCGGGTAGAGAGCCTCACACGTCCGGCATTAACCCGAACAATGTGGAGTAACATCGCTCAAGTAACCCCCACAATTGAGATATATATATGAAGCACAAATGATATATATGTATGTAGAGTATAAGAATAAACAAGTAAATGACAAGAAAATATAAACACGTAAGTAAAATGAAACAAATTAGCCTAAAAGTCGACTGAGATAGGTTTGACTCGTTTATGCACAAACAAAGTGTTTAATGCATGTCCCCAGTGAAGTCGCCATTTCTGTCGCGTCGAATTTCGGATGTCAAGCTATGGGGAAGCTTTGAATCACTAATTCTAAATTACGACTGAACTTTTAATTTTTCGGGGAAAAAAGGAAAAAAGTTCTAAATTACCTTGAGAAAAGATTTTAGGTTCGAAAGTCGATTATGCGAGGGGAAGGTATTAGCACCCCTCACATCCGTTGTACTCAACGGGAACCTCTTAGTCGGCTTAGGCTTAAAATGGTTCGATGTTTTACTTACGTGTTTAAATATGTATAAAAGGAAATATATAAAAGACATAATGCGGGGTAAAGAAAGAGATAAAAACAAACGAAGGGGAAAAACAGTTTTTTTTATTAATGGGCTTGACAAGATGTCGATCTTGCTCCTACGTATCTCCCGGTAGTCGGAGAATTCAAAGCGTACGTAGTTCTTTGGTAGAAAAACGTTTGTATGTTGATTCGTTTTAGTTAAAAAAAGGTTTGATCGCGTCCGAGCGAAAAAGTTTGAAAATAAAGAAAAAGTGTAATGAAAGTAAATGTCAACTGCTCGGGTTGCTGCCGAACTGGCCATTGACGACAAGAAAGTAAAAGTCAGTTGCTCGGGTTGTTGCCGAGCTGGCCACTGACGACAATGCATGAAAATAAATGATTTGATGGAAAAAGTTTTACGCTCGGACGTGAGCAAAGGTTTTAAAAACGTACGAGAACGTACAAAGTTTTTAAAATGGTGAAAGATGGACGCTAGGCGATAAGCTCGCGCGAGGCGTGAATGTTTTAAAAATAAAAGACAAACGCACTGAGGCGAAAAATTCGCGCAAGGCGTAAAGAATAAAATATAAAACGCGCAAGGCGCGAAGGGTTCGGATTGACCACGAGGGCCAAGAAAAGGGTAAAAATGGCCACAAGGGGGCCAATGGAAAGTTTAGCGTGCTAGACGCGTCAAGGGTGGAATGACGATTGCCCGAGCGACGAGACATACGTCACGCATTCGTGCAATCGAGGTTTGGGGAGACATACGTCAAGCCATTCCCGTTTCATTCAAGTTTGGTTTTGTTACTCTAAGGAATCTCAAAGGGAACCAAAGCTTTAAAAGGAAAATTTAAGAAAAGAAAAACGACACGAACAAATTTGTTGTTCGGTTTTACTAAAAATCATGAACGTTACTTGTTGCTTAAGTTTATTGAAACTCAAGAACAAGTTTGGTTCAAGTTTGACTGGCAAACACAATCATAAAACATGCAAAACGTTGGAAAGTTCACAAGTTCGGCTCAATTCGAGCTTGGTTTTAAGAATGAGCAAACTCGGCTTAAGTTCGCGTTTGGATTGAAAATCATGAACAACGTAGTTGTTCAAGTTTGTTTTTGAAGTAGACGAACTTAGCTTGTTGCTCAAACTTGGTTTTGAAAATGTTGAAAACATAACTTGTTTCACAAGTTATTCAAATTTTGTCGCACGAACTTGTAAAATCTTCAAAGTTTGTGCAAGATTATGAGTTGGGTTTGGACCAAAATGGTTTTAACCCTCTCTAGGTTCTGAATCAAGGGCTAGAATCCCAAAAATTTGACATTTGAATGCCTGATTCATATTCTGAATTTCACATACTTCGCAGAGCAACCAGAACTTGGCTCTGCGAAGTCAGGTTCTGGTGTGTTCGCAGTGCGAGCAAGGCTTGGCTCTGCGAAGTATGCGAATTTCCAACTCAGAAGCTGTTTCTGAACATGAGTTCAGAAACTGCTTCTAAGCAAGATTCAGAACCTAAAGGAGGTTAAGAAACTTGACAAAAAGGAAGAAAAAGGGTAGAAAAACACAGTTTTAAAGCTTGGCCCCTTTGAGGTCCTTTTTGAGGCTCAAAGGAGGTTTTGGTTCACAAAACAAAATTGGACAAAGCAAGATATGTAAATAGCATATACAATGAAAAAGAAAGGTTATAGGAGACTTACAGAACTCCTAGCAATGCTTGATTAAGACTGGAAGTAGCTTGCTTACTTTGTGAAAGGTTATGAACAAGGTTCAAGGTGTTTGTGATGAACTGGTTTTGTGTTGCAATGCAAGGGATTTTTGGAGTGAATTTCGTGTGTGTTGGCTCTCTGGATTGGTGTGTTTTTGACTGGTTTTCAATGTATTCAGTTGTGTATTCAATGGTATGAAATCCTTGTGCCTTGCATTCCCTTTTATAGGCAAAAATGCAATCTATGTAATGATGAACAATGATGAATAAAATCCTAAAACACTAGCTGATCATGAGCTAAACTCAGGCTAGATCACTTTGCATTTAATGCTAATGGATAGGAATTGCTTTGCCTTGTGCCAAGGGGCAAGGTCTTGACTGATCTCAGCCACAAAAGCCATTGATTCTAGAAGGTAATGATGGCAAAATCTGTAAAACAGGGCAGCTGCAAAAGGGATGATTCTTGGGATCAAACCTTGCAATCTTGGAAGGTCAAACAATCAAAACGTGTACTGCCATGTACAGGGAGATTGGGGGAATCAAAATCAGCATGTGGGCTTATGTGTGGGGGGAGAAATTCAGGTCAAAACAGGGCATGTCACACAGCTTTTTTGCAACAAAAACCACTTGTGATTGACTGGTTTTGGCAGGGAAAAAGGGAAGGAAATGGATCAAGCAGCTGGCTGGCATGTTTAGGTTGGGTGAGGGGTCAATTTGGGGGGACAAAAACTGACCAAGGATAGCCAATTTGTTTGATCACATGAGAGGTTGGAAGAAAGTTCTTCTTTCCTTTCACCTTTAATGTCACACATTAATTTCTGCCTTGCTGCACCAAATCAGTCACAAAATAGCAAGAATACAAGTAATAATGCTACTAATGATAATTGTAATTGAAAGCAAAAAAGATAAACAACTGCATAAAAATCTGCAAAATTTTCGCAGAGGTCGCAGTGCGAAGGTGAGTTCGCACTGCGAACTTCACTTTTTTTGATTTTTGTATTAAAAAAATAAAAGGCAAAAATGGGGAAAATAATAATTATATATAACAATAATAATGATGATAAAAATGCAAATGGTAATAAAAATGAATAAAAATAGTAATGACAATAATAAATCTTAATAACATTAAAAGATAAAAACTAATAGTAATAAAATAATAATAATATTATTAAAAAAACATAACAATAATAATATTAATATTAAGGATAATGATGATGATATAAAATGTTATAAAAATAATAAAAATAATGAAAGGCAAAAATAAATAATAACAAATATAATACCCAAAAAATATAAGTCAAAAAATGGGGTATGACATCAGTGTTACACTTTTTTGAGAAACCCTAAAGGCGAAAATCAAACCCTAGTTTTCTCTCAACTTCTGATTGTTTGGCTAGCACCGGGAACCAGAGGAGAACTGTTCATGTGGACGAGTAGAGGCTTTGCTTGTTGCTTGTCTGTGATCGAAATCTGTTTATGCACTTCTAGGTAACAATTCCATGACTGATTCATGTCAAATTCGTAATGATCTAAGGAAAGAAAATTGAAAATTTTAATTTTCGCTGCTTTAATCATGTCGATTTTCCTTCAGTGGTATCAGAGCCAATTACGAAACCTAGAATTAGATTGTTTTGTTTACGTCTTTATGTTTTAATTGGATTAAACATATTGAATGAAATTAAATAATAAAGAAGAATTAAAATTGGCATCGCATCATGCTTCTTTGCATGGCTTTTCGATTTGTTTGAAGCTTCAGAAACTGTATCTGGTGAAGCATCAATATATTATCGATGGAAGCATATTGCCCGATCATATACGCAAACAATAATATCATATCACATTTCTGTGCATGGCTTTTCGATTTGTTTGAAGCTTCAGAAACCGTTTCTGGTGAAGCATCAATATATCGATTATCCATATCGACACAAATATGATTGATAAATTTTGTGTAACAAAGGTATATATGATATACTTGTCTTGATCGTCCACTAATTAAGTCATATGATATTTGTTCATATTGAATGATTGTAAACTGAAGCTTCGGAACCGATACAGGTGAAGCATTCTAAATTCAATCTTCATATTGAATACTTAATCAGAGTACTTTGTTTGGTGTGATCATATTGTTGCAGTAGAATTCTTAATGCCGCAAGTGTTGTGCCGTTAAGACCGGGCAGCGGAACCCCCGGCTAACTCTGCGTAGTGTGATTAATCGCCAAATTTTAATTTAATTTATTTAATTATGAAGTGTTAATAATAATAATAAAAGGTGTGTTTATTATTGTTTTGTGAATGATTATAGCCTTAGTCTCATTATTTTTACTTTGGAATTTTGAAATACGGCCTGCGTATAGTGCCTCTCTCTTGAATTCTATATGTACTTTCTCTTCTCATCCACTCCCTCATATGTAAAACGAGTTTCTCTTATATGTAATATAATTAGAATACAAGGAGGTAATATGACTATTGATGTTAGATTAGCCCTGGAAGTCTAGCTTGGAGAAGCAAGATCGTTTCTAGAATTAGTTTAGATTCTCTCATTGGCTTGAGAGAATCATAGCGTTAAGAGGTCATAATCATGTCACTTTTAATTTGTATAATTGTTATGCATGCTTGAATGATTGGAGTGCGAATATATATGATATATAAGCCGTGGTGAGGTGAGATCAAACTAAATAAAATCCTTCAAAGTAATAAATTAAGTTTAATGCTTTCCAAAAGTATAACACCCTTCAAGACTAATATCGAATGTGTGAGTTTGACTTAGTGAAGCACATGTTATACATTTTTAAGTCGTGGTGCGGTAATCTCATTTACCCGATTGTTATTCTTTTGGGTTTAACTTAACTAAATTAATTTTAATAAGATTAGAATAAATTTAGAAGCAAGAATTTGGAAATGTCTATATGATAGATTAGAGTAAGAGTTACTCGCCCAATTGATTTGAAAGTTATATAAGATACAATTGGAAATGTTCCTACCTAAATAACTAAGTTTTGGGGGATCAACCCTCGCTGATTTAAAACAAGGTGAAATAAGGATTTCAACCCGCTAGAAAATCTTCCAACGGGATGTTCCGAATCAAATGTTTGAAGGTCATTTGATTTGAATAAAATAATGGGAGCGTATTTAATTAAAGGCCAAATTAAATATGTTTATTTTCATGATACTTATTTTGTATATTTTAAAATTTTAGATGACATCTAACACTTCAAACAACATTTTGCGATCAATCCTTGATAAGGAAAAACTGAATGAAACAAATTTTTTAAACTGGCATCGAAACTTGAGGATTGTCCTCACACATGAGAAAAAGCGGTATGTGCTTGATGAACCTCTTCTTGAAGAGGAACCAGCTGCAAATGCTCCCAAGGCTGAGAGAGATGTGTATAGTAAGCATCTCAATGATGCAGTGGAAGTCTCTTGCATCATGCTTGCAACTATGACCTATGAGCTGCAAAAGCAACACGAGAACATGACTGCGTTCGATATGATCGAACAACTTAAAACTCTTTATGAAGAGCATGCTAGGCATGAAAGGTTTGATGTCTCCAAGGCCCTTTTTGGAACTAAGCTGTCAGAAGGAAGTCCTGTAGGACCTCATGTACTCAAGATGATTGGGTACGTTGAGAATCTCGAGCGATTGAGTATACCCCTTGAGCAGGAACTTGCTATTGATCTTATCTTGCAATCGTTGCCAGAAAGCTTTAGCCATTTTGTCATGAATTTCCTCATGAATGACATGGATAAAACTCTTCCACAACTTGCAGCTATGTTAAGAACTGCTGAAAAGAACATGAAGGGAAAGGGAAAGTCCATCTTGATGGTCAACAATGGAAAGTTCAAAAAGCATAACAAGAAGCCGAAATTTTTTAAGGGAAATGGCAAAGGCAAAGCAGTTGCTAAGCCATCAACCAAAGCTTTGAAGCCTACTGGAGGTGTGGCTAAGGAGGGCAAGTGCTTCTACTGCGGTAAGACCGGGCATTGGAAGCGAAACTGCCCAAAATATCTGGAAGACAAAAAGAATGGAACTGTTGCTTCTACTTCTTTAGGAATTTTTGTTATAGAATTTAATATGTCTACTTCTACATCATAGGTATTAGATACTGGATGTAGTTCTCATATTTGTACTGATGTGTAGGGGCTGAGAACGAGTAGAGCATTGGCAAAAGGGGAGGTCGATCTACGAGTTGGCAATGGCGCAAAGGTTGCTGCTTTAGCTGTTGGAACTTATGAATTGACTTTACCTAGTGGTCTTTTAATTCAGTTGAAGAACTGTTATTATGTACCTGCAATCAGCAGGAATATTATTTATGTTTCTTGCTTAGACAAGTTTGGTTTTTCGTTTACAATAAAAGACAAATGTTCCTCTATTTATTTGGATAATATTCATTAAGCTAATGCAATTATGAGTAATGGACTTTATATTCTTGATCTCGATATGCCAATCTATAACATAAATACAAAAAGGATGAAACCTATGAGTTGAATCCAACCTATCTTTGGCATTATCGTTTAGGCAATATAAATGAAAATCGCATTTCCAAACTCCATAAAGATGGAATTTTGGACTCTTTTGATTTTGAATCATATGAGACATGCCGATCTTGTTTATTGGGAAAGATGACAAATACCCCATTCACCGAAATAGGTGAAAGGTCTAGTGATCTTTTAGGTCTCATGTGGACCACTAAACACACCTGCTAGAGGAGGTTTTTATTACTTTATTACATTCACCGATGACTTTAGTAGATTCAGATATGTGTATCTGAGGAAACATAAATCTGAATCATTTACTTTCTTCAAGGAATTTCAAAATGAAGTAGAAAACCAACTTGGCGAGAAAACCAAAGTGCTTCGATCTGATTGAGGTGGAGAATATTTGAGCCAAGAGTTTCACAATCATCTAAAAGAGTGTGGGATCTTATCCAACCTGACACCTCCTGGAACCCACAATTGAATGGTGTTTCTGAAAGGAGAAATCGAACCTTGTTAGACATGGTCCGATCAATGATGAGTCATGTTGATCTTCCAAACTCCTTTTGGGGACACGCCTTATTAACTGTAGCTTATACACTTAACCAAGTTCCATCCAAAGCGATAGAAAAGACACCATATGGGATATGGAGTGGTCGAAAACCCAATGTGAAACATTTAAAGATTTGGGGTTGTTAAGTTTATGTGAAACAACAAATATCCACTAAACTTGAACACAGATCTGAAAAATATTTCTTTGTGGGATATCCTAAAGAAACTAAAGGATACTACTTTTACAATCCTTCTGAGGGTAAAGTTGTTGTCGCTAGAAATGGAGTATTCCTTGAAAAGGAAATTGTTTCCAAAGAAATCAGTGGGAAAAAGGTAGATCTTGAAGAAGTTCAAGACCCATAAAGTAGTGGTATGCCAATGGAGGAACAAGAGCGGGATACACAAACTTATAAGATGAGGTGCATTTAGCAAATGACGCTAATCAGTTAGCGAAAGGTGATGGGTTAATGGGCTTATGGAAGCCCAATAGTGATTGCTTGACTTCCAAAGCACACAAGAAGTTCTATAAATAGAACTCTTGTGCTAAAGTCAGTGTTACAGTTTTTGTGAAACCCTCAAGGTGAAAATCAAACCCTAGTTGTCTCTCAACTTTTGATTGCTTGACTAGCATCGGGAACCAAAGGAGAACTATTCGTGTCTACGAGTAGAGGCTTTGCTTGTTGCTTAGCTGTGATCGAAATCTGTTTCTACACTTCAAGAGGTAACAATTCCATCACTGATTCATGTCAAATTTGTAATGATCTAAGGAAAGAAAATCGAAAATTTTAATTTCTGCTGCTTTAATCATGTCGATTTTCCTTCACAAACAAAGAACTTCAAGGGCAACAAGAATGAACGGATACTTCCTGTTTCAGCAAAGGATTTTTAAATGAGCATCCAACAGAATTATCCATATTTGGCAATGGCTCAACGTCCTAGATTTCAAGCTTCTCAACGACTCTTAATGCGCTGACACTCTTCTCCAACGTCTCTCAAATCCCAGCCTATACAAGGAGCTGAAGACCATAAAGAAGATTAACAAGACTCTGCTATTTTACTTTGCCATTACTCTGTCAAATTAAATAACGCAAAAACACTTAGGATATTTCTTACCAAACTTTGTATCTTAGAAATCCTAGACTTGTAAAGAGTATGTTCATTTGTTTAATTACACCAATCATTTATATATATCCGGTGTAAGAACAAGTTTGTTTATATTTTCTGTAAATAAATAGAAGTCTCTTGATTGCAAAGCTTGAGCACCACAAGTCTCTTGGTGAAACCTTGAACAATATAAGTCTCTTAGGATTGTCCTTTGAGCATTGGAAGTCTCTTGCCTGCGTGCTTGAGCATCAAAAGTCTCTTGGAGTTGTCCTTGAGCATTGGAAGTCTCTTGGTGGTGAACTTGAGCATAAAAGTCTCTTTCAAGTGTGATTGAGCATTGAGAAGTCTCTTGGAAGAGTCCTTGAGCAATTGTAATTAGTAGTGATTATAGTGAAATCCCTTGGAAGTGAAAGAGGACTGGGCTACTCCTGTGTTGTGGGAGGAACCAGTCTAAATTGCTTGTGTATATTCTTTCTTTCTTTCTTTCTCTCTCTATCTTTTATCTTTGTGTTCTGTATTTCGCTGCACTCAGACTCTGTATCAGAATCTGTACTTATCAGATTCTGAATAGCTTTTAAACACTCAGAAAAAGAAAACCATAAAAAGCCAACACAATTCAACCCCCCTTATTGTGTTTTTCTCATATTCATAATATTTGTTCAAGTTTGCAGGATCATAGAATATATCCATCAAGTATTGAACATGTATTAAAGCATCAGAAGCACAAGAGAAGCTTAAAAGACAATGGTAGAAGATCTGAAGAAAGGTCAACATGAAGTCAACATCTTGGATCAGAAGAAAAGGACACCTCTCAAAAGTTGAAGATTAACCTCATCATACTCTGTGAAGATCATCAAACTCAGAAGACTGCATCAGACTTGGAAGACCCACACACTCAACAAATCCTGAGGGACCCAGACTCCACGTCAGATTTGAGTACAATTTTGTCTCTATCAAAGGATCTGAGTACAGTTTTGTCTTCTTCTAACCACGTGTAGAAACAGACAAAAGACTTCAAGGACAATAAGAATGAACGAATACTTCCAGTTTTAGCAAAAGATTTTCGAATGACTATCCAACGGAATTATCCATATCTGGCAATGGCTCAACGTCCTTGATTTGAAGCTTCTCAATGACTTTTAATGCGCTGACACTCTTCTCCAAAGTCTCTTAAATCTCTGCCATATAAGGAGTTGAAGACCTGAAGAAGATTAACAAGACTCTGCTATTTTATTGTGTCATTACTCTACCAAAATCAAATAGCGTAAAACACTTAGAATTTTCGTTTCAACATTTGTATCTTAGAAATTCTAAAGTCATAAGAGTCTGTTCAACATTGTTCACTTTACACTACCATTGTTATATCAAGTATAAGAACAAATTTGTTTATCTTTATAAACAAATAGAAGTCTCTTTCCTGCAAAGCTTGAGCACCAAAAGTCTCTTTCACTTATGATTGAGCACTAGAAGTCTCTTAGAGTTGTCCTTGAGCATTGGAAGTATCTTGCATGCGTGCTTGAGCATTAGAAGTCTCTTGGATTTGTCCTTGAGTAGTGGAAGTCTCTTGGTAGTGACCTTGAGCATTAAAAGTCTCTTGCAAGTGTGCTTGAGCATTTGGAAGTCTCTTGGAAGAGTCCTTGAGCAATTATAATCTAGTGAGATTATAGTCAAAACCCTTGGAAGTACAAGGGGACTGGACTACTCCTGTGTTGTGGAATGAACCAGTATAAATTGCTTGTGTCTACTCTCTCTCTCTCTTTTATCTCTGTGTCTGTTATTAATCCGCTATACTCAGACTTTGTGTCAGAATCTGAACTCATCAGAATCTGACCAGTTCTAAACACTCAGAAAAAGAAACCAGAAAAAGTCAACACAATTCAACCCCCCTTCTTGTGTTTTTCTCACCTTCAGTTCTTAGAATCCACAAAGAGCATCTGAGTGATATTTCAAGTCTGGCAGACCTTTGATAAGTTTTAACTTGCTAAGTTTAGAGATTAATCTCCAACTAGCATGTCCTAAACGTCTATGTCAAAGCCATTTTTCATCACTCACTGATAGAAGGCAAACTACTTTCTGATCTGCCACTTTAGAGATTGATTTGTAAACATTGTATTTCCTCTTACCAATGAGCACAATGAATTTGTTAAAGTTATTAATGATTGTGAAGTTGTTCTTATCAAACACCACTTCATAACCACTGTCATAAAATTGACTTATGCTAAGTAGAATATGTTTCAGTCCATCAACTAACCAGACATTATGGTTTCCTACAAAGTTAATAAGAAAGGTCATATATTTGGAACGGGTTTTCAAGTTTCTTTTTTAGAGCATCGTCTCCAGCTTCATCTTCCATTCCCACTTTCTTATTTGGATTGATGGAACATAATGGAGTGAAGCGGAGCGGAATGAAACACGATCATTATGTTTGGATCCGTCACTGATCACACTCCAAGATTTGGAATAAATTTGTGCGTTGTCATCCCACATTGAGTTTTCTTGCTAAGCTCAGTTAAACAAAAGTAAATTTGAAATTGATTTGAATAAATTTAGACATCTATAACTCTAGATATGAAAGAAATACTGCATATGATCTCATTATTGCGTTAAACTAATGAAATGAAACAAAACAATACTAAAAAGAATGTTCGGTTAGTCAACGAATTGAAAGAGTGGACAATTTATTTAATTCAAGAATTAAAAATCATTAAACTACATCAAATAACTCTTAAAATTAACTAATGAACATTGGCGACTAAGATAATTGAAGGTAATAGACAATATAAACATGCATATGATCCATTGACTATCAATACTTTCAAGTTTCAATAAATACATAAAGTTATTATCATATCATTGATTCATTATTCCTACAACAAATTTTGTCTTCATTCTACATTATTATATATCTTCTGTCATTTTCCTTATCTTTTTTCTTCACTATGTTAGAGGTGCAAAGTATTCATTGACTATCAATGACTTATATCAACCAAATAATCCTATTGGCATCCTTTAATAATGTCACTTCTTCTAACCACATTTTATTTAATCACAAGACTCAAACAAGAGAACTTGTTTACATTATGTGATTCCAACCCCACTCATATCAACATAATATAATATTGGTTTTCCTATCTCTATTATGAAAGGCTGATAAGAAATAAAAAAATAATGAAAGGTTGTTAAACAATAATGAACTCTACTTATAAGTAATAATTTTATGATTGTAAAAAAAAAGTAATAATTTTATGAGACATCTATTCTATGAGCTAAAGAGACAAATATGAACATCAATGTATTAAAGAGACATTTAATAGTTATTCCAATTTTCATAAAGTATTCAATGCAACAACATAATTATAAAAAACTATTTTATTGATGTAAACATAGCATTTGAGTTTTTACTATATAAAGTGATAAAACAATTTTACATTTATTTCACGCAAAGGGGAAAAACGATAGCAGAAGTTTTCAAGTTTGTTTATACTTTCATCCTTTTTGTTTCTCTGTTTCTTGTTGTAGTCGACAGTGAAAAACTTGGTGAAATATTAAAAGAAATATTTCATATAAGTAAGTTCATTCACATTTGTTTATTATCTTATACACATTCTTTATTTCCTTTTTAATAATATTAATTTATTCTTATTTTACATTACAGAATATTGTGGTATTGTTGATGATTGTTACAAAAGCAAGAAACCTCTGTTTAAAATTTGGAAATGCGTTGAAAATGTTTGTGTTCCCTCACTACAAGAAATCTGGTATTTTAACAGGGGCTTATGCCAGGAGCATGAACTCCTGGGAAATTTGCCAGGAGTAGAGCCAGGGGAACCCCTGGGAAAATGTAAAAAATGAAAAGCCCATGTGCCACAAAATATCCCTCGCAGATGCCCTCACTCTTTGCAAGGCGGGAAAATTAAATTTCAAATGCAGGCATTTTCCCAGGGAACCTGCGAGGGGTTGCCCCTGGCATAGTGGAAAGCTGACGCAGCACATGGGCAAGCTGACATCGAAGGGACAGAAAGCCTGGCAAGTGGACCGTTGGACTGGGCTTTGCATTTTGCGAGGGGTGTTCCCACGCAGAAGCCCTCGCACAAAACCTGCGTTGACTGACAATTAAGCTGCTTTTATGACCGTTTGTCTGTTTGACATGATGGAAACGTTTCCGAGGGGCTGCTCCTCGCAAAACGCCTGGGTTAATTCCCCCTATATCAGTGCGCGCGTCTCTCTTTCTCCCCTTCTTCCAGACATAGACAAAAACCAGTTTTCCATTTCTTCTTTTCTTCTTCCTCCCTACTACATTCTTCATCTAATTCTCTTATTTTGTGGTAATAATTTCTTTCATTTATTTGTTTTATTTTTACAATAATTAATTTACTTGTTAATTTACTTATTTTCTTTGTTGTTTTCTGCAACAGTAATCTCATTTGCCAAAGCTATTTTCCACCTCCTGTACGTGAAGCTTGCTCGTGGATTTGTTTGTTGCTGCTATTTTACAAGTTAGTATTTTTTTTTTCTTCTGAATATGCATGCTGTATGTTGTATGTGTTGAGATGTTGATTATGTTAAAAAATGCATGCTGTATGCTCGTGGATCTGTTTGTTAAAAAAATTCATATCTGTCAAAAAAATGCATGTTGTATGGGTACACGAATTTTGTTTATGTTAAATATTTTATGGGTACTCGAAATTAAAAATGCATGTTGTATGATGTATGTTGTATGGTACTCGAATTTTGTTTGTTTATGTCAAAAAAAATGAATGTTGTATGCACAATGAATTGAGAATATTGTATGGCTAACTTGAAATTAAAAATGCATAATGTATTATTGAAAATGAATTTTTACAATGAATTGTTAGTGTATGAATTGTTATTGAAAATGCATGCTGTACTTGAAAATGAATAGAGAATATGCTGTTACAATGAATTGTTAGTGTATTCTGATTTTATTTTGTAGTGAAAAACTATATTATTGAAAATAATAAATGAATGTTGTTGAATATTTGTTTTTTTGGTAGATTTGTAAATTATATGTATAATTATAGTTCTAGTTTTTTTAGAATGACAAAATATATAAGATCCAACAATAAGTCTTATATTGCATACTGTTTTTTAATTTAGAACTGCTATAACTTTTAAAAAAATATTTAGCACTATTTTTTAATTAATTTTAGAGAAAACTGTTGTATTTTTAGAACTACTAGATAATATTATTAATTTAGAGAAAATAGTTATTACTGACATAAATAATTAAAACTAAGAGCTGTAATTTTTAATACTAACTGTTGTATTTCTTATTTTTTAATTAATTTTAGAGAACTACTGTTGTATTTTTTTAATACTAATTAATTATAATAAGACTTTTTATAATGTAAAGGAAAATAGGTATAAATTGACTAAATGTTGTGTTAAAAACGTAGTTTAGAATATACCTGTTTTTTTAATTTTCAAAATTCAAAAAGAGTTAGAATATTAAATTTTAAATTAATAATAATGTTCTTATTTTAAAGTTGTTTTCTATTTTAATTCAATTTTGAAAAAAACAGTTTTTTCATTATAGTGTAGTCAAAAATATGTTTTTTGAAATCAAATTTGTTGTTTTAATTAAAAAACAATATACTTATAAGGCTTATTGTTGGAAATTCCCCGCATAAAAAAATTACGCGCGCAAGAAAAGAAATACTTTTGATGAAAAAAAAGTAGCCGCGCAAAAAAATTTGAGCGTAAAGAAATATGTTGATGTCATATAATTACGCGCGTAAAGAACTTACGCGCGCAAAAAAAATTGCGCTTAAATAAATTCCGTGCGAAAAGAAATTACGCACGTAACATATTTTCGCACGTAAAGAATTATGTGTACATGTAAAAAAGTAGAAGTACACACAATATTGTTATGTAATCTACTATTAGTTGCGCTACTAAGCAAAAAGATGGATTTCGCGCGTAAATAAATTTCGCGCGTAACTAAGACTTATAATTTTTTGCGTTAGTACGTAGGGATACTAACAAAAAATTACTAATCGTGCAATATGTGAACATTATAGTTAAACGTGCAAAAAATGGAGTATTATCAGCATTATCGTAGTTGGATGTATGATAGAACGTTTCCAGGAAGAAGAGGATTAAAACCCCATTTTGTGGATGGAGTTCAAGGATTTATTGCATGGGCATGGGTACAACAAGTTTGTAAAGATGAGGGAGGGATAAGATGTCCGTGTGTTAAATGTACCTGTAGATATATAAAGAGTGACCCCAGAGAAGTTAAGAAACACTTGGATAGAGTTGGGTTTATGCCTGATTATTGGGTTTGGGTTTATAACGGTGAAAAGTTTCAAAATTTCGGGCAAGGAGTCAATGCACAAGCTTCGAGTAGTGGAACAAATGTGGAATACAATGAACAATTCAACGATGAACAATTCAACATGATGGATGATATGGTCGCTGATGCTTTAGGTATGGAACTGTCTTACGCTGATGATGTTGAAGATGAACAAGGCGAACAACTCCCAAATGAGAAAGCACAGAGATTTTACCAATTGTTGAGTGAATGTAATGCCCCATTGTTTGAAGGGTCTTCGGAATCAAAGTTATCTATGTGTGTGAGACTTTTAGCTCATAAGTCAAATTATAGTGTTGCTGATAAAGGCGTGGATGATGTTACGAAGATGTTGTTGGATGCGACTCCATTTAAAGATAATTTGCCAGCAAGTTATTATGATGCTGAGAGGTTGGTGATGAAGTTGGGATTAAAAGTTAAAAGGATTGATTGTTGCATAAACTCCTGCATGTTGTTTTATGACAATGAATTTGGGATAAGTGACGGAGCATTGGAGGAATGCAAATTTTGTGGAAGTCGACGGTATCGTGTGGGTAGGCGAGGGAGAATTCCGAATAAGTCAATGTTTTATTTGCCCATAATACCAAGATTACAAAGGTTGTTTGCATCGATGAAAACTGCTAGTCAAATGACGTGGCATCATTCAAATAAAATTCCCGGAGTCTTGCGACATCCTTCTGATGGTGAAGCGTGGAAACACTTTGATCAAGTATATCCTGATTTCGCAGCAGATCCGCGAAACGTAAGACTAGGATTGTGCTCTGATGGTTTCACTCCGTATATCCAAGCATCAGGAAAACCATACTCTTGTTGGCCGATCGTTGTAACCCCCTATAATCTCCCTCCCGAGATGTGCATGACAAAGCCCTACATGTTTTTGGCGTGTGTTGTTCCGGGGCCAGATAACCCTAAAGCAGGCATAGATGTGTTTCTACAACCTTTAATTGATGATTTGAAGAGGTTGTGGATTGGAGAATGGACTTACGATATTTCGACAAAATTTTTTTTTCTAATGAGAGCATCTTTGATGTGGACAATTAACGATTTTCCAGCGTATGGCATGTTGTCTGGTTGGAGCACTCATGGGAGATTTGCTTGTCCACATTGTATGGAAAATACAAAGGCATTTACTTTGAAAAATGGTGGGAAGAGTTCGTGGTTTGACTCTCATCGTAGGTTCTTGCCTCATAATCACCCGTTTAGAAGAAGTAGGAATGGATTCTTGAAGGATGAGAGAGTATTAGATGCCCCGCCCCCTAAGATTACATCAGAAGAAGTTTGGACAAGAGTTTGTGATTATCCAAAAGTCACTGATTTTGGCCAAACTATCCCAATACCAGGATACAGAGTTGACCACAACTGGACTAAACAAAGTATATTTTGGGACCTCCCATATTGGAAAGATAACTTGCTCAGACATAATCTTGATGTAATGCACATTGAGAAGAATTTTTTTGACAACATATTTAACACAGTGATGGATGTCAAAGGAAAAACGAAAGATAATGAGAAAGCCAGGAAAGATTTAGAATTGTATTGTAAAAGAAGGGACTTGGAGTTAAAACCTCAACCGAATGGAAAGTTGTTGAAACCCAAGGCAATCTACACTTTAACTTCCGAAGAAGCAAAATCAGTTTGTCAGTGGTTGAAGGATTTGAGAATGCCTGATGGATATTCTTCTAACTTGGGCAGGTGTGCCGATGTTAAAACTGGAAGGTTACATGGGATGAAAAGTCATGATTGTCATGTTTTCATGGAGAACTTAATCCCAAGTGCGTTTAGTTCACTGCCCACCCAGGTGTTAAATCCACTCACTGAGATTAGTCAATTTTTTAAAAATATGTGTGCTTCAACTTTGAGAGTCGATGAACTTGATAAATTGGACAAGATAATTCCAATCATACTCTGTCAGCTGGAGCAAATTTTTCCCCCTGGTTTTTTTGACTCTATGGAACATCTTCCGGTTCATCTGGCATATGAGGCTAAGCTTGGCGGGCCTGTTCAATATAGGTGGATGTACCCGTTTGAAAGATTTATGGGTGACTCAAAACGAGCAGTTAAAAATAGGGCTAAAGTTGAAGGATCAATATGTGCTGTTTACATTCACAAGGAAACCTCATACTTTCTCAGTCATTACTTCATCGACCGTGTGCTTATTCCAACTACTACAAGAAATGATGTTGCTGTTGAAAATGAAAGGGATCCGTCGACCTTATCAGTTTTCAATCTACCTGGTCGTCCCTCTGGCAAGGCGAGTGAACATTGGATGGTAGATCAGAAAGACTATCGATCAGCTCATGTTCATGTGTTGATTAATTGCGCAGAGGTTAAACCATACCTTGAGTAAGTAAAACAAAACTATTACTTTTTACTAGGACATTAAGTTAAAACACATCTAACTTTGACTTAAATTTTGGTGTAGGGAATTTAAGACCTTTTATGAAGAATTTGGTGATGATTCGTCTGGTTATATTCATGAATATTTTCCCGGTTGGTTTAAACAACAAGTATACAATGCCGAGCCAACCGAAGAAATCATTCGTTTAAGAGGTTTATCTCAAGGTCCTTTACAATGTGCCACTGAATATCATACATACTTCGTGAATGGATATAAATTTCATACTCATTCATGGAGTGAGGGGAAGAAGACATATAACAGTGGTGTATACGTAAAAGGAGTTACGGATGGAGGTGAAGATGACTTCTATGGCGTGATCAAACACGTTTACGAGTTGTTTTACAATCGGGATAAAGTGGTGTTGTTTTATTGTGACTGGTTTGATCTGTCACCTAGATGGACAAAAATGAACAAAATAAGCAACAATGTTGACATTCGTGTGGACAAAAAATATAATGTTTATGACCCGTTTATCATGGCACATAACGTTAGGCAAGTGTACTATGTTCCTTATCCCCCAACACAACCACGCAAACGAGGATGGTCAGTTGCAATCAAAACAAAGCCAATGGGTCGCATTGAGACTGAAGAATCAATTGATGAAGTTGAACAAATTGATGAAATTTCACATGTTAATGAGATAATTGAAGTTGAGCAAGTTACAAGTTGGCGTGATGCACAAGTTGAAGGGGATCATGTTGATCCTGCTGTTTTGTTGACTCCTAATGAAGATGAAAATGATGAGGATGATGTTGATTCTGAAGACAACAATATTGATGAAGGGGATCATGATGAAAGTGTTTTTGGATTATAATTGATGTATTGTTGTATTGTTATAATCGATGTACTGTTCTAATTGTAATGATTTTAATTTCAAAATGGATGAATATGTTGTTTATTTGTGTTAATTAGTGTTGTGATGATTTATTGTTTACATTATGGTTTTTTTTGTTATTGATAAATAGTCAGCCATGCCTCCAAGGATTGAGGATCAGAGCAAGGGCAAAGCCCGCAGGAGGCGGTATGTCACTCAAGATGTGGACCCAGTCACACAAGCCCGATTAACCCCAATGCCTCCCACACCTGCTGCATCTTCTAGCCAGGGATCGACTGGGTCCTCCCAGGCTAGTGCAGCTGCTCCTCCTATAGCTCCAGCTTTCTCGACACCATCTTTCTCGTCATCTCCTTACCTTTTCCCTCAGGGACCTCCAGGATATCATTTTGGGTCTTCACCTTCCTTTCCCTACCCTGCGGGCTATCCCTTCCCGTATCCAATCCCACCACAAACCCAACTCCAAATCCAACCACAACAACAAAACACACCACAACCCCAGCAAAACCCACCACAACCCCAGCAAGAAAATGTGGTCGAAGAGGATGGTGCAGGCCAGATGGATGGTGGTGGAGAGGTGGTGCAGGCCGTTGATGAGCCAGAAGTTTATCCCATGGATAATCGGAATCGCTTTATCTTAAAGCCTAGTGGGAACTCGTAAGTATTATCATAATTTGTACATAGTTCAATTTTAATAATTTTATGATTATTTTAAGTTTGATTATGAGTTTTTATTGTTTCAGCTTTTTGCCTTGCAAACCCGCGGCGGAAGCTATCAAGAATATCATTCACAATTGTTATAATAGATTGTGGAAGACTTATGGTGATGTGGATGATGATGAGAAAGAGCACTGGTTTAATCTCTTTCAGGTTAGTTTAAATATATACCATAATTTGTAATTTCATTTATATGCACATTTGTTATAGTATCCTAATTTTCTTTAATATGTTAACAAAAATGCAGGCTAAGTGTACTTGGGATGCCAGGTACTATGAAACAATGCGGCGTAATTTCATATAAGAGCTGCTGCGCGTCTTTCAGATATGCTTCGAAACGCCCGTGTTCGTTATGAGGAGAAAAAAAAGCGGCCACATTGGATCGGGAGGGAGTTGATGAGCCAGTTGGTTGACTATTGGGCAACTGAGGAGTTCAAGTCAAAGTCTGAGAAAGCAAAGAAGAATCGGGCGTCGGAAAAGGGGGGGTGCATTCACACTGGTGGCTCCATAAGCAATGGAGAGCATGCTGAACGTTTGGTAAAAATAATAAACCTTTAAATATTTAAATTTGATTGTATTAAATCATTTTATTTATATTAATAATTTTATTTCTTGTGAAAAATAGGCCAGGAGGCTTGGGAGAGAGCCGTTTATTAACGAGCTTCACAACGAGACACACAGACATAAATCCGGCCAATTTTGCGATGAGCGTGCTAGGAAAGTTCAGGTAATATTTAATAAGTATATCGTAATTATTCGCGTTACATTTTATTATTGTGGACTAAACACTAATTGTTATTTGTGATTAACTATTTTGTTGTTATTTATGCAGGAGGAGTATGATCGCCAGCTTGCTGAGGCTCTTTCTCAAGGGTCGACAGTTAATCATGGTTTGAGCCTCCAAACCTGGACCAAAGTTGCTGGCGATAAAACTAAAGGAAAGTTATATGGCGCCGGTAACTTAGCCGCTAACTACCGCAAGGGTGTTGCAGCATCCCTCAGACTCACCCTGAATCATGGTGAAGGATCCTCCCACCAGCCTGAGCTGACCCCTGAGATGCGTGAGCTTATTCAAAGGTTGACACAAGAGCAGCTCACGCAACAAATGGCGAGTCACCAGGCTGTTGTGCAAGATTTGCTTGAAAGACAACGATCATATGAGGAGCAACTGACCCAATTTAGGCAAGCACGGGCTGGGAGTTCTTCAGGTGAGCAATTGCAAGTGGAAGACCCCGCCCACACAAGAGCGCCGATTCTGAATGACAATGACGACCCGTATCCAATTTATGGTGAAGATGAGGAGGTGGAGACCGAGGATGATGAATGAAGGTGGACCCGTTCATGTGCTTCTATTTATTGCGTTTTTATTTATTTTTGTGTTTTGTAATATTTGGTGAAGTTTCCTATGCTTCCCAGTACAATTTCTACTTATGGTCTGTACTATTATTCCGTACAATTTAAATTTCTTGTTGCGAGACATAATATTTATGTGTGTTATTACTTTAATTTGTATTTTTAAATATTTTTTTTAAAACAATTAATTATAAAACAGTATAAAAACATTTTTTAAAATAATTTAAAATAATTTTTAAATAATTTTTTTAATTTAAAACAATTTAAAAACATTTTTTAAAATTATTTTAATAATTATTTTTATTTATTTTTATTTTTAAAATAATTTTAAATAATTTTAAATAATTTTTTTAATTTAAAAAACAATTTAAAATTATTTTAATAATTATTTTTTATTTATTTTTATTTTTAAAATAATTTAAAATAATTTTTAAATAATTTTTTATAATTTAAAACAATTTAAATTAAAAAACAACTAAAAACGTTTTTTAAAATAATTTTTATAATTATAATTAATTGTTTTTATTTTTGAAATAATTTAAATTAAAAAAAAATAAAAATCGTTTTTTAAAATAATTTAAATAATTATAATTAATTGTTTTTAATTTTAAAATAATTTAAATTAAAAAAACAATTAAAACACATTTTTTTAAAAAAAAAATCGTCATGTAATTTCCCAGGGGTAACCCCTGGCAAAACTCTTGTCACTGTTTGGTCAAACGATGTGACATGTGACAGTCTTTACAGTGTGACAGAAAATGGGATAGTTGAGTCAGACATTTTGCCAGGGGCGTAGCCAGGAGTATTGCCAGGTCGTCTCACGAGGCGAAAGGTAAAGACAAGAATTCTTTTGAGTTAACAGTAATGTAATAGATTCCTCGAATAGTTGAAATAATTGAGGAAAATCAGCTCGACCCGACGTCTTCAGGATAAGATTGAATGGTCAATGAAAGAAGAACTGATAAAATCCAGTAAAGGAAATCCAAGACTTAATAATTTTAAATTGGATTTATAAGGAATATGTCGAACAGAGATCATAGTCAGATATTATGGATATGTTGGTTCAGATAACCATACGTCCTAACAGGTAATAGTTATGTGTTATACGTCAGACCTTTCGGTTGGAAAGAGATTGTCACATGTTTTGATTTACAGAGATGGAAAACATGGCTAGAGAATAAGTTTTAACCAGTACGGTTTAATCGAGGTGCGTGACTAATCTACATGTCAGACCCTACAGTTGCCATGGGATCCCAATGAGTAAAAAGAATTGGACATTTTCATAGTAGAGAAAGAGGTAGAAAGGATTTATCTTTTCAGGATCTTCGAAGGATTTTCTAAATTTCGAGGACGAAATTTCTTTAAGGGGGGTAGAGTGTAATATCCCGCTTAAACGTGACTTTAACAGTGTTACAGGAAGTAAACGAAGGCAATGGAATTTTTGTAATTAAGTGGGAATGGAGGAATGTTTTATAAAAAGGAGACAAGATATTTTCTTGTCATTATCCTTCTTCCCCTCCACTCCTCCAAAATCGGTTCCCTCCCCCTCTTCCTCCTCTTGTCACACGCCCTCCTTCACCTTGCCATCATCCATCAAACTTCATCCTAAAATCTTGTACTTCAAGTAAGCATGGTTTTGGGGAAAGTTGGAATCAAGAAGAAGTTGAAGAAGCATGAAGGAAAGCAAGAAAAGGGCAAGAGATGAGCTAGGGTTTTGAGGTTAAGCTTGGCATAGATCGGAAGCAAGTTAAGGTGAGCTCCCTAGGGGTTTTAGAACCCACTATGTTGAGTTTTGATGAATACTTGTATATTGATCAAAGTTTTGAATTTTAATCCCCTAATTCTATGTTGTGAGTAATTCTTGATCATTACATGTTGTAAACTGTTATTATGCATTAGAATTTGTCCCTTAAAGCTGTATGATGTTTGGGTATGTTGGGAGAGCCTAAAATGGTGGAAAACATGTTTTAAACTTGCCCTATGCTGTCCAACTGCAGGTAAAATCGTGTCACGATTTTACAACCGTGTCACGATTTTACAGGCAGGAACAAACACGATTTCTGGGTAGGAAATCGTGTCACGATTTTACAGTGGACAGGAATATGTTGTTTTTCGTCAAATCTTGCACCATTCTGGCTATCCAATATTGCTTCAGACACAAGGAACAATATGTAATGATTAAGAGTCGCTAGTAAACACTATAAGACCTATCCTTAAAGGATGTATAGATGAGTTTATAGATGAGGATAGACACAGTATTAAGAGAGGGTTACCTTAACCCACAAGCTATCATAGAAATGTTAGAGGGCTAGTTTAGGGTTTAACCCTTACCAGGCAATGTTATGGACTCGATTCAGTATACACGAATCCAAGAATGATATAATAGTCAAGTTTGGAACCTATTTTAGGTAAACATGATTATAGATGTTTTCAGTTTAGAATACAAGAGTTACAGGATTGTTATATGATTACAGTTACAGATATGTATATTTATATGTTAAAGTTAAAGAATTAAAGATCAAAGATAATGGCGTGCTCGCACGTTTCACAGTCACAGGGCGTGTTCAGCAGACTCCGGGATTCGCCGGATGGGACTTCTCCGAGAGGGTTGTCCACACGTTTCATAGGGAGTCCGGTGTTAGCCTGATTGTCAGGAATTTCATCGGGTCATAGGGATGTTGTACTTCGGGGTTACTCCACCCGGATGCACTCCGTAAAATGAACTCAGATAATAATGTTTGTTCAACGCTAACAGCTAACATAAAACACCAAAAACATCTTTATTTGTTTTATGTTTCATAGTTATAGTCAAAGTTACAGTTACAGTTATAGTCACAGGAAGTTACAGTTACAGTTATAGATAATTAACAGAATGTGGTCATAGGTTTCCCCTCGACCACTAAGTTATAGTTACAGGCAGGAATTATAGTTACAGATAGGTTACAGTTACAGTTATAGGCGGTTGGCAGTTATAGTCACAGGCAAGCAAATTATAGTTATAGTTACAGGAGGACTTATAGTCATAGACAGATAAGAGACTTGGCGATTATAGGAAATTCCCAAGATTGCCAAGGTAGGCATGGCGACCCTAGGTTCCCTGTGGTTGCCAACAGTTGGTTGGGCTGGAGCTCACTAAGACATTATGTCTCATCCCATTCCTTCTGGTGCAGGTCTACAGGTAGGTCAGAGGTTCGTGATGGTGATCTTCACAGAGTTACTGGATGGAGTACGGTTGCTCGTTGTGTACCAGCTCAGGAGCTTGATGGATATTGTATAAGTATTGTAATAGTATTGGATTGTTGTACAAACGAGTAAACTTGTATTCATTCTTTTGTGATGTATTATTATTATTGAAATTTTTAAATGTATCCAGTATCAGTTTAACGCACATGCTAATATACTAGTTAAAGTTGGTATGGGTGTTACAATTGGTATCAGAGCAGGTCGATTCAGACCGTGCCATGGGATTCAATAAAAGTAGTGGAATCATTGGGTTCCGGATATTGTTCTAAAGGTCACATCTAGTTGAGCCTGATCAACTCAATCTAGTATATGACAGTTAGGATGAATATCCGAGAGCTGAATGTGACCAAGGAGGAAAGAAGTGTACGAAGGGTAAAGGTTAAGACGTCATATTCTAAGACGAAATTGGCGAAGTGTTAATGTTAAAGGATGGTTCCCTAACAGTGAAGTAATTGAGCCTGTTAATGGAAAAGTTTCAGGAATATAAGAAGTATTTAAGAATATCTAAGAGTAAGGTCAAATACCTTAACTAGTTGGACGCATCATTGAGCGATGCCTTCTCCGAGGAGATGTGTAGAGTAAAGAATTATGGAATACTCTAAGAAATGATTTGGAATCTTACTGGGAACCGTAATTTGGAAAGTTAAAGTGAATGGTAGAATAAAGTTTTAGTTCCGGGTACGGAGGCAAAGAATTACGGTACTAAACCCAGTGACTTGGGATAAGGAATGATCAGTTAATTGTGGATTAAGCGAAATATTGGAAACAGATTACCTCCCTTTGTTATGGGTCATCAAGATGCTTTGTATGAGGAACGCAAGCTTAGCGTTAAGTGAAGGAAACCTCTGGTAAGGGTATGAAGTAAAGTTTGAACCTTATGTTGTCAGATTATAGCAGACTGGTTTCGAGGATTAAGCAGGAAGATCGTCACTAACGTATAAGTTACAGTTAAAGTTATGGTTGAGGTTAAGGAGTTCTAGGTTTTCCTTGATGGGCTCCTTACACAAGCATTCGGGTAAGCCGACAAAGATCATCTTAAGATGGTATGTGTTAAAGATAGTGGAAATACAGATCTCAGATTGTTTGAAAACATGAAGAGGGCAACAGCCGAGAAGACATATGGAATATTATTCAGATAACAAGATTAGATTGGAATTGAAGTTTAAAGATTAATTAATCGGGTACTCGTAAAGGTGTAACATGTGTTTGGGCTTACAGGGGAGCCGGTAAAAGATGAGTTTTATCCAGACGGATTATTTCCTGAGAAACCCGAGGAGTAACCAAGAGATATGATAGAATTATGTGGACCTAAGTTGTCTTGGAAAAAGATTATGAATATGAAATCCTTACTGATAATTATAGAACGGAACTCGATTCATTAATGGGTTCAGAATATGAAGAGTAAAGCTAGAACTAGTGTTTAAGTTGTTTTGACAGGAACATTGTTGGGCTCGTAATTATTGCTAAAGGTTGTTTATAGGTTTTGGCGTATTTTCGTGAAAGTAAGTGTATTGTTTATGTCCGAAAGGAAATACAAAGTCAAAGGATTGGCCAAGGAGATTTTATATGGTAATAGTGGTGTATTACTTCTATCCCAAGGTTAATTGTTTAAATCAGAGTTGCGCAGCGGAGAAGTAATCCAATTATGAGTTAACAGACAAATCAAAGCTGAAGTTTAGAGAAAAAGGATGTTTATGAAGTCCTTGCCAGATGAATTACAAGAAAGGTATCCAGAGATTAATTCTCAAGTTACAGAATATTTGTAAGTAGTGATGACTTGAACTTATCATCAGTTCTAACAGGAAACTTTAAGAGATAAGTCGAGGAATGTTTCAGACCTCGAAACTCATAAGATAAGAGAATCGAAGCAATTTGAGAAATTTAAAGGATGTGTTTCTAGCACAATAAGTACGTAGCGAAGAAAGCCACTTCTAATACGGTGATCTAGCTGTTTAGCTCAGTAACTTTAAGTTAACTTGAATAGTAAGTTTAACCAAAGAGGAATTATGCCGTGGCATACAGTTATTCCGCATCGTACCCATGTTATGCTAGCATGTCGCATGTAACAGGTTATGATTAGTATTATTGAAATTCTGGCCAGGCAATACTTAAGAGATAAACGCAGGTTCTGAACCAACAGGTTCTGAACAGAACTTAGCACAATATAAAAGCAGATAAACAGCAGAAAAGTAAAGTGCAGGAAAGCTAAAAACACACAAGGTTTGTTAACCCAGTTCGGAGTAAACACCTCCTACTCTGGGGGATACCAATCCAGGAAGGAAATCCACTATTGGATTTAATCCTTAAGACTCAGACACTGACTCCCAGTTCTTATCCCAAGCAATTAACCTCCACCTAGTAAGACTTCTACCCAACTCTGAGTAATAGAATCCACTATCTTCCTATTCAAGTAACTAAACCCAGTTACTGAAACCCTTAATCAAAGACACTCTGTTTTTCAGAAAACTTCAAAAACACAAATACTTCATTCGTACCTAAAGGCTTAGAATGAATTACAACTCTATAAAACTCTAAACCAACTCAAACTGAGTGGTGCACAATAAAGCTAAAAGCTTAAAATACTAAGACTCAATTTTTTGATCTTAAACTCTATAAATCATGTCTTGAATAGTAGCAGCCCTCCTCTATTTATAGCCTTCAGTCTTGTAGAATAAAATAACAAACTGATCTTTCTGATTTGATTTGTTACTGAAATAAGATTGGTCCAATCAAGTAACAAATAAAACTGTTTTGTATCTTTGAAAGATTTAAAACAGAAAATACGATTTTCATATCTTTGAACCAAATCTTCAATAAAATCTTCTCCAAATAATTCAGCATTCTAGAAGCACTTATACAAAGATAATTCCTTGCTAAATCTCCCAAGATACGCGCAAAAACTAATCTGAAAACCCAGCTTCTGATGTGGTCAACAAAAGTCAACGCTGGCTTCAGAACCTGAAATCAGCTTCTGAACTGCTACAGTGCATTCAGCTTCTGATGACATTTTCTGCTTCTGAATGGCTTCAAAACACAAAACTTGCAACTGAAGAAATGTTTCAAATATGGAGATGCTTCTATTCAATACTTTGGTTTTGCCAAAACATGCAGCCAACACAAAAGACTCAACAATCTCCCCCTTTGGCAAATTTTTGGCTAAAACCATCCAAGTCCTTCAATCTTCATTATAATCAGCTCAACAATGAAGAACTCCACAATAATCAATCATAGTAATTAGCAGCGGATTCATTTATGACTATCATGAGATACCACAAACCAACTTCAGTTCATATCAGCTACTGAAGCACACTCCTGATCATCACAAACAAAGTATCAGAGCTACTCCAAGGTATCAGAGCTACTGATCAACTTCTGATCATCACACACACTCCCCCTGCAACTTAGCATATACTCAGCATACATCAAACTCCCCCTTACTTCTGAATTTATGGTATCAGAGCATATCAGAGTCAACACTTCAGGAGCTGCACACAATTGTTCAGGACCATACCTCAGGATCACAGAAACACTCAGGACCATACCAGACTTGTACTCCCCCTGAGACACATACTCCCCCTCAAACACATACTCCCCCTCAATAACATCTTGACAGCTCTTGTTATATTTGTTCTGAACTCTGAGCTTCACAAATAACTTCTGAACAACACTGAAAGCTGAATTTGAACTAATTCTCTGAGCAGCAACACATGGTATCAGAGCCAACACATTACATAAGATTTTCTCCCCCTTTTTAGCCACAAAATTCTGACAAATCTCAGACTTCAAATAGGGAAGGGAAACTGCACAAACATCTTCAACTACTGCCCCAGTTTGAACTTCAGACTCAGTATCAGAGACAGCATCATACTTAGCACTAACAAAGCTGGCAGGTACTCTTTCTTCCTCACATCCAGTTTGCTTTAATTGCTAGAATTCTTCATATAAGCACACACCTAACTTGCTCCTTAAGTTTTCAAACTGCTTAGCATCCAAGGCCTTTGTGAAAATGTCAGCAACTTGTTCTTCAGTAGCTACATGTTCCAGTTGAATAACTTTATCCTCCACAAGGTTTCTGATAAAATGATGTCTGATGTCTATGTGTTTGGTTCTGCTGTGCTGAATTGGATTCTTAGAAATGTTGATAGCACTCAAGTTGTCACAAAATAAGGTCATAGTTTTTTGATTAATGTTGTACTCCTCAAGCATCTGTTTCATCCAAACCAGTTGTGAACAACTACTCCCAGCAGCAATATACTCAGCTTCAGCCGTTGACAATGAAACACAGTTTTGTTTCTTGCTAAACCATGAAATCAAATTATTTCCTAAAAAGAAACAACCTCCTGAGGTGCTCTTCCTGTCATCAGCACTTCCAGCCCAGTCAGCATCACAATATCCCATCAGTTCAGAACTTAAACTATGTGAGTACATGATTCCATAGTCACTTGTGTTATTCACATACTTCAGGATCCTTTTAACTTGTGTCAGATGACTCATCTTAGGATCAGCTTGATATCTTGCACAAACTCCTACAGCATAAGTGATATCAGGTCTGCTTGCAGTTAAATACAATAAGCTCCCTATCATGCTCCTGTACTGACTTTGGTCTACTGAAACTCCATGTTCATCCTTAGTTAGCTTCAGATGAGTAGCAGCTGGTGTCTTCTTATGAGCAGCTGATTCCATTCCAAACTTCTTTACTATGTTCTTGGCATATTTACTCTGAGAGATGAAGATTGTATCTTCCATTTGCTTGACTTGTAAACCAAGAAAATAAGTCAGTTCACCAACTAGGCTCATTTCAAACTCTGACTGCATCTGCTGAACAAACAGTTTGACCATCTTCTGAGACATCCCTCCAAACACTATGTCATCCACATAAATCTGAGCTATCATCAGACTCCCATTTTCATCTTTCACAAACAAAGTCTTATCAGAACCTCCTTTTCTGTAACCTTGAGCCACAAGAAACTGAGTCAATCTTTCATACCATGCTCTTGGTGCTTGCTTCAATCCATACAATGCCTTCTTCAGTTTGTACACATGATTAGGAAATTTATGATCCACAAATCCCTTAGGCTGTTCAACATACACTTCTTCTTGCAAATATCCATTCAGAAATGCACTCTTCACGTCCATCTGGAATAATTTGAACTTGAGAATGCAGGATACTCCTAACAGTAGTCTTATGGACTCTAGTCTGGCCACAGGTGCAAAGGTCTCATCAAAATCAAGTCCCTCAACTTGAGTATAACCCTGAGCAACCAACCTTGCCTTGTTTCTGACTACAGTACCACTTTCATCTGTTTTATTCTTGAATATCCACTTAGTGCCAATCACATTCAGTCCTTCTGGTCTTGGAACTAGATCCCACACTTCACTCCTTTTGAATTGATTCAACTCATCTTGCATTGCTTCAATCCAAAATTCATCTGTTAGGGCTTCTTTCACATTTTTAGGCTCAACCTTTGACACAAAACATGAATCAGTAGCAGCAGCATCTGATCTCCTGGTTCTGACCCCTTGATCTAAGCTTCCAATGATTAAGTCTTTAGGATGATCCTTCTGAACTCTAATTGATGGCCCTTTACCATTTGGAACTTGATCTGGTTGATCTTCTGCTTCTTCAGACTCTGAATGCTTTTCTGCTTCTGAGGTTTGTTCTTCTGATACTTCAGACTCTGGAACAACTTCAGGTTCATTCTTTTCATTCTCAGCAGACAAATCATCAATAACCACATTTATGGATTCCATCACACCCTTGGTTCTGGAGTTAAACACCCTATAAGCTCTGCTGTTCACTGAATAACCCAGGAATATGCCCTCATCAGACTTAGGATCCAGTTTTCTTCTGTTTTCCCTGTCAGCCAAAATGTAGCATCTGCTTCCAAACACATGAAAATACTTCACAGTTGGCTTTCTTCCTTTCCATAATTCATACAAGGTACAAGTGGTTCCCTTCTTCAAAGTAACTCTGTTATGAATATAACATGCAGTGTTCATTGCTTCAGCCCAGAACATATATGGAAGTTTCTTAGCATGCAGCATTACTCTTGCACATTCTGCTAATGTCCTATTCTTTCTCTCAACTACACCATTTTGCTGAGGTGTGATAGGTGCAGAGAACTCATGTTTTATGCCTTCAGAAGCACAAAATTCTGAAAAACTCTTGTTTTCAAATTCTTTGCCATGGTCACTTCTGATTCTGACAATACCACAGTCCTTCTCTCTTTGCAGTTGAATGCACATCTCTTTGAAAACTTCAAAAGTGTCAGACTTTTCTCTAACAAAACTGACCCATGTGTATCTTGAGTAGTCATCTACCATTACAAATGCATATCTCTTTCCTCCAATACTTTCAACTTGCATAGGCCCCATTAAATCCATATGAACAAGTTCTAGTACTTTAGTAGTTACCTGGTGAATTAATCTGGGATGAGACTTTCTTGTTTGTTTTCCAATTTGACAATCACCACAAACATTGTCCTCATTGATCTTCAGATTAGGTACACCTCTGATAGCTTCAGTACTTAGGATTTTCTTCATGCCTTTCAAGTGCAAATGTCCCAGTTTCTGGTGCCAGAGCTTAACTTCCTCTTCTGAGCTCATAAGACAAGAAGTTAGACTTCTTTCTTCTTCAGATACCCACAAATAACAGTTGTCTTTGGATCTGCAGCCCCTCATCTGAATTTTACCATCCTGATCAGTAACAATACACTCCTGCTTGTTGAAATTCACTTTTAAATCCTGATCACATAGCTGGCTAATACTGATCAGATTAGAGGTTAATCCTTCCACCAGTAGCACATCATTAAGTTTGGGCAGACCTTCTCTGATCAAATCACCAATTCCCAGAATCTGACCTTTTACACCATCTCCAAATGTCACATAACTTCTGGAGTATGATCTGATATTGCTCAGTAGCTTCTTCACACCAGTCATGTGCCTTGAACACCCACTATCAAAATACCAGTCTTCTTTTGAGGTGGCTCTTAATGAAGTATGAGCAATCAGGCCTACATTCTGAACCTTAGGTTTCCACACCTTCTGAACATTGTGTCTGGGTGCAGCTGGTTGCACTTTTCTATATTGAAAGTGTTCAGGATAGCCATACAGTTTAAAGCAAAAAGGTTTGATATGTCCCTTCTTACCACAATGATGACAGGTCCATGTATGATTCCTCCTTCTTCTGTTGTACTTCTGGGGTTGCTTCTGAGGTAGCATCTGAACATGCTTCTGACCTTGCATCTGAGGTCTCTTCTGAGATCTCTTCTTTGATGTTCCAGTCATAGAATCATGAGTTTGAGTAGCAGGAACAAAACTCATCTGTTTAGGAATCTGAGTCTGATCAACAAAACCTAAGCCAGTTTTTCCTTGTTGCTGATTCCCCAAAATGTCCTCCAACTTATCAGTAGCAGAGTTCAACATCTTCACTTGCTTCTTCAATTGATCAAGTTGGGAGTTCAGTTGATTCACTTCTTCTTTTGAATCTGAATTCTGCACTAACAGTTCACCTTTTTCAGCCTCCAGTTGTAGAATAGTTTCCTTCTGATCCAAAATTTGTTTGCAGACCTCAGCACTTCTGGTATACAGCTTCTTGTAGTTATCAGCTAGTTCATCATATGAGGTTTTAGCAGCCTCAGACACAGATGAGGCTTCAGACTCTAAGTCAGATTCTGAAAAAGTCTCAGACTCTAAAACAACTTCCTCCTTCAAGATAGCTCCTGACCTTACTACCAGACCAGTATCACACATATCAGATTCACTAACATCATCATCTTCAGAACCATCATCAGACCATGCAACAGCTAGGCTCTTCTTCTGTTTCTTCAGGAAAGTAGGACATTCAGATTTGATATGTCCAAAACCCTCACACTCATAGCACTGCACACCTTTAGCTTGATTACTTTTCTCCTCAGACTTGGTCTTTTTCTCATCAGTTTGTTGCTTCTTGTTATTGAATCTGAAGTTCTGACCTTTGGCTTTGGCTTTTCTGTTAACATTCTTCAGAATCTTGTTGAATTGTTTTCCTAGCAACACAAGAGCTTCTGATAAGTCATTATCCTCCTCATCAGACTCATGTTGATCATCAGCTCCTGAATTAACTGCAAATGCTATTCCTTTCCCTTTCTTATCAGCCTGTTTGCAGAATGCAGTCTCAAAATTAAGCAAAGACCCAATCAGCTCCTCAAGCTTCATAGTAGTGATATCATGAGCCTCTTCAATTGCTGTAACCTTCATGTCAAACCTTCTGGGCAGGGACCTGAGGATTTTTCTGACTAACTTCTCATCAGACATCTTTTCACCAAGAGAGTCAAATGAATTTGCCATATCCAGCACATTCATGTAAAAATCCTGAATGGATTCATCTTCCTTCATCTTCAGGTTCTCAAATTTGGTGGTCAGCAGCTGCAATCTGGACATCTTTACCTTAGAAGTTCCTTCATGAGTGGTCTTCAGAATTTCCCAAGCATCCTTAGCCACAGTACATTGTTTGATAAGTCTGAACATGTTCTGATCAACACCATTAAAGATAGCATTCAAAGCTTTTGAATTTCCCAGTGACAGATCATCTTCAGCTTTGGTCCATTCCTCCTCAGGCTTCAGAACCTCAGTCTTGTTACCATCTTTGTCTGTATACACAGGATGATCCCAGCCTTTGATCACAGCTTTCCAAGTCCTGCTGTCAATAGACTTTAGAAACGCACACATCCTTGACTTCCAATACTCATAGTTTGTGCCATCTAGTAGGGGTGGTCTATTGACATAGCCTCCTTTTCTATCCATGCTTGCCAGATATTCAGTCCTCTGGATCTCACCCAAAATACAGGCAGGGTGCCTGCTCTGATACCAATTGAAATTCTGGCCAGGCAATACTTAAGAGATAAACGCAGGTTCTGAACCAACAGGTTCTGAACAGAACTTAGCACAATATAAAAGCAGATAAACAGCAGAAAAGTAAAGTGCAGGAAAGCTAAAAACACACAAGGTTTGTTAACCCAGTTCGGAGTAAACACCTCCTACTCTGGGGGATACCAATCCAGGAAGGAAATCCACTATTGGATTTAATCCTTAAGACTCAGACACTGACTCCCAGTTCTTATCCCAAGCAATTAACCTCCACCTAGTAAGACTTCTACCCAACTCTGAGTAATAGAATCCACTATCTTCCTATTCAAGTAACTAAACCCAGTTACTAAAACCCTTAATCAAAGACACTCTGTTTTTCAGAAAACTTCAAAAACACAAATACTTCATTCGTACCTAAAGGCTTAGAATGAATTACAACTCTATAAAACTCTAAACCAACTCAAACTGAGTGGTGCACAATAAAGCTAAAAGCTTAAAATACTAAGACTCAATTTTTTGATCTTAAACTCTATAAATCATGTCTTGAATAGCAGCAGCCCTCCTCTATTTATAGCCTTCAGTCTTGTAGAATAAAATAACAAACTGATCTTTCTGATTTGATTTGTTACTGAAATAAGATTGGTCCAATCAAGTAACAAATAAAACTGTTTTGTATCTTTGAAAGATTTAAAACAGAAAATACGATTTTCATATCTTTGAACCAAATCTTCAATAAAATCTTCTCCAAATAATTCAGCATTCTAGAAGCACTTATACAAAGATAATTCCTTGCTAAATCTCCCAAGATACGCGCAAAAACTAATCTGAAAACCCAGCTTCTGATGTGGTCAACAAAAGTCAACGCTGGCTTCAGAACCTGAAATCAGCTTCTGAACTGCTACAGTGCATTCAGCTTCTGATGACATTTTCTGCTTCTGAATGGCTTCAAAACACAAAACTTGCAACTGAAGAAATGTTTCAAATATGGAGATGCTTCTATTCAATACTTTGGTTTTGCCAAAACATGCAGCCAACACAAAAGACTCAACAATTATGTATACTGATCAGGCAGAGTTTATACTACTTAGACAGTAGTGTAACATATTTATAGTCATGAGACATGTATTAGTAATCATGGTACGCAGTCGGTAATGTTTTAACAGGAAAGTCTTAAGTAGAACAGGTTTGTTGTTATCAAACCAATCTTAGTTGAGGAATTCAGAAATTCTTGAACTTAATGTTCACAGTTAAAGGAAGGAAATGTTTTACACAGATCAGAGGATTACTCATAGTTTACAGTAAAAGGCTACACGAATTGAAGTTATGAAGTAAAGGATTAAAAGTTTAAAAGTGCTATTTTGATAGTGAACAGAATAGAGTTTTCTTTTAGAAAACAGAGAATGTTCATGAACGAAATAAGTTATAACGTCAATGGGACGTAATCATAGTTATGTATGGGATTGTAGATACTCAAAGAATACAAGCATGAGTTAAGAGCAAGAAGAGTGACTAAGTTGGCGTGGCATTGCCTCGAATACATGTTGACTAAGTATGATGTCCCATTAGTTGGACAATGATGATGCGACGTACTGTGTACCCGATAGTAGTGTACACGTACTCGATCATGCATAGAAGCTATGTGCTATGAACTGTATTATATGATGTTATGTGAGACGGCTCATGCCACATGTCACTTGTACTAAACTTTCATAAGTTGAAATTATTGGTAAAGAAAGTATTAATCCCATGAGTAAGAAATATCTTGAATGATGCAAGATTGTCAGAGTCATAGAAAGAAGAAAGCTCCTAAGACCTTTGGCTACGCGTTATCGTTGATTAATTAAATCAGAGCACGAGTGGCTCGCATGATTTCTCGAGCCTTAAGGTTTCCCGCAGTGGGAATGTGAACAATGTACATGGTTGTGTTAGTGGTTACGACAGAATGTCAGAAGGAAAGGAACTTGTACCTTAAGTACAGCCACCTCCTTGAATTTGAATGGTGAAGGTAGTTGTAATAGACTCCACTTTCGTTTGAGAATACTCAATATCAGATGCATTTTAGAGCAAGACTAAATCTATATGAAGAATGATACGAATGTAATAGTAAAAGGTCGTCTCACGAGGCGAAAGTTAAAGACAAGAATTCTTTTGAATTAACAGTAATGTAATAGATTCCTCGAATAGTTGAAATAATTGAGGAAAATCAGCTCGACCCGACGTCTTCAGGATAAGATTGAATGATCAATGAAAGAAGAACTGATAAAATCCAGTAAAGGAAATCCAAGACTTAATAATTTTAAATTGGATTTATAAGGAATTTGTCGAACAGAGATCATAGTCAGATATTATGGATATGTTGGTTCAGATAACCATACGTCCTAACAGGTAATAGTTATGTGTTATACGTCAGACCTTTCGGTTGGAAAGAGATTGTCACATGTTTTGATTTACAGAGATGGAAAACATGGCTAGAGAATAAGTTTTAACCAGTACGGTTTAATCGAGGTGCGTGACTAATCTACATGTCAGACCCTACAGTTGCCATGGGATCCCAATGAGTAAAAAGAATTGGACATTTTCATAGTAGAGAAAGAGGTAGAAAGGATTTATCTTTTCAGGATCTTCGAAGGATTTTCTAAATTTCGAGGACGAAATTTCTTTAAGGGGGGTAGAGTGTAATATCCCGCTTAAACGTGACTTTAACTGTGTTACAGGAAGTAAACGAAGGCAATGGCATTTTTGTAATTAAGTGGGAATGGAGGAATGTTTTATAAAAAGGAGACAAGATATTTTCTTGTCATTATCCTTCTTCCCCTCCACTCCTCCAAAATCGGTTCCCTCCCCCTCTTCCTCCTCTTGTCACACGCCCTCCTTCACCTTGCCATCATCCATCAAACTTCATCCTAAAATCTTGTACTTCAAGTAAGCATGGTTTTGGGGAAAGTTGGAATCAAGAAGAAGTTGAAGAAGCATGAAGGAAAGCAAGAAAAGGGCAAGAGATGAGCTAGGGTTTTGAGGTTAAGCTTGGCATAGATCGGAAGCAAGTTAAGGTGAGCTCCCTAGGGGTTTTAGAACCCACTATGTTGAGTTTTGATGAATACTTGTATATTGATCAAAGATATGAATTTTAATGCCCTAATTCTATGTTGTGAGTAATTCTTGATCATTACATGTTGTAAACTGTTATTATGCATTAGAATTTGTCCCTTAAAGTTGTATGATGTTTGGGTATGTTGGGAGAGCCTAAAATGGTGGAAAACATGTTTTAAACTTGCCCTATGCTATCCAACTGCAGGTAAAATCGTGTCACGATTTTACAACCGTGTCACGATTTTACAGGCAGGAACAAACACGATTTCTGCGTAGGAAATCGTGACATGATTCCCAAATCGTGTCACGATTTTACAGTAGACAGGAATATGTTGTTTTTCGTCAAATCTTGCACCATTCTGGCTATCCAATACTACTTCAGACACAAGGAACAATATGTAATGATTAAGAGTCGCTAGTAAACACTATAAGACCTATCCTTAAAGGATGTATAGATGAGTTTATAGATGAGGATAGACACAATATTAAGAGAGGGTTACCTTAACCCACAAGCTATCATAGAAATGTTAGAGGGCTAGTTTAGGGTTTAACCCTTACCAGGCAATGTTATTGACTCGATTCAGTATACACGAATCCAAGAATGATATAATAGTCAAGTTTGGAACCTATTTTAGGTAAACATGATTATAGATGTTTTCAGTTTAGAATACAAGAGTTACAGGATTGTTATATGATTACAGTTACAGATATGTATATTTATATGTTAAAGTTAAAGAATTAAAGATCAAAGATAATGGCGTGCTCGCACGTTTCACAGTCACAGGGCGTGTTCAGCAGACTCCGGGATTCGCCGGATGGGACTTCTCCGAGAGGGTTGTCCACACGTTTCATAGGGAGTCCGGTGTTAGCCTGATTGTCAGGAATTTCATCGGGTCATAGGGATGTTGTACTTCGGGGTTACTCCACCCGGATGCACTCCGTAAAATGAACTCAGATAATAATGTTTGTTCAACGCTAACAGCTAACATAAAACACCTAAAACATCTTTATTTGTTTTATGTTTCATAGTTATAGTCAAAGTTACAGTTACAGTTATAGTCACAGGAAGTTACAGTTACAGTTATAGATAATTAACAGAATGTGGTCATTGGTTTCCCCTCGACCACTAAGTTATAGTTACAGGCAGGAATTATAGTTACAGATAGGTTACAGTTACAGTTATAGGCGGTTGGCAGTTATAGTCACAGGCAAGCAAATTATAGTTATAGTTACAGGAGGACTTATAGTCATAGACAGATAAGAGACTTGGCGATTATAGGAAATTCCCAAGATTGCCAAGGTAGGCATGGCGACCCTAGGTTCCCTGTGGTTGCCAACAGTTGGTTGGGCTGGAGCTCACTAAGACATTATGTCTCATCCCATTCCTTCTGGTGTAGGTCTACAGGTAGGTCAGAGGTTCGTGATGGTGATCTTCACAGAGTTACTGGATGGAGTACGGTTGCTCGTTGTGTACCAGCTCAGGAGCTTGATGCATATTGTATAAGTATTGTAATAGTATTGGATTGTTGTACAAACGAGTAAACTTGTATTCATTCTTTTGTGATGTATTATTATTATTGAAATTTTTAAATGTATCCAGTATCAGTTTAACGCACATGCTAATATACTAGTTAAAGTTAGTATGGGTGTTACATTTATTGTGATAATACTGCTGCAATATGTCTGTCTAAAAATCCAATTCTGCATTCTAGAGCCAAGCATATAGAAATAAAACATCATTTTATAAGAGACTATGTTCAGAAGGGTGTTTTGGATATCCAGTTCATTGATACTGATCATCAATGGGCTGACATATTCACAAAACCCCTAACAGAAGACAGATTTAATTTTATCAAAAAGAATCTGAACATGCACTTTATCTCTTGAAAAATATGCTTGAATCTGAATGAAAACTAAGATTCTGAGTTCATCAGAAGCTAAGACTTATCAGACACTCATTTTTTAGAGTCTGAAGAAAGTTAAGCCCTGAAAAACTTCAGAGTCTGAAGGTTCAGAACCTGGATTTTCTGACTTCTGAATCTGATAGCTATCTAATGTTTGGTCAGAATCTGATAAGTATAACCCTGGGCAATGATGATTTAAAGCTTTGAAAGTTATACTTTGTCCCTCCCAAAGTCATCAATACAAAAATGTGTTTTTCTGTTTTCAGTTCTGAAATGTTTAAACACAGACACATTTTTTTTCAAATGCTCAAATTAGTTTCAGACATGTTCAGTCTTGCAGAACTTATTTAAAAATTGATATCAGTTTTATCTGAAAGAATTCAGCAGCACTGAACCAAATGCTATATCTTGGTATCAGCAGCAATACCTTTTCAGGTTCTGAAAAGAGTTCAGTTGTGCTAAATCCTTCAGTAGGTATATGATCTGAACAATTTTGTCTAAAATAGTTCAGTGATACTGAATAAGATATACTGAACAACTGTGTCTGAACAAAGAATGCTCTAAACTATCTTTTTATGCTTCTGAACATCATTCTATTTTTTTTAATGCAATGTCATATACTCATGTATAATCAAGTATGCTCTGATGTTCATCTTTGCTGCTTGATTACCTATATGATTGCATGATTATCTCAAATGTTTTTCAAACCCTCTTGCAAATTCTGGAAATTTTTCTTGTCTAAAACTTTCTTTTTGTTGATGACAAAAGGGGGAGAAATGTAAAACAAGTATTAAAGCTCCTGAGCTCAGAATTTATAAGTTAATCCTATCAGTTAATTAACTTATGAGAGGAAGTAAAAGGAATTACTCCTGAGCTCTGAACATAAGTTAAGTTCTGATTGAAATTAACTTATGAGATATACATTTCTCTTAGTGAGTTGAAATGAATTTTAAATAACTTGGATAAGACTCAGGGAGCTTACAAAACCCATCATGTGGATTATCAGACTTAGGGGGAGAGCTTACAAACCTCGGAACCTGAAGTCAGAAAGTTATTTACAATTCTCAGTGATAATTTCAGTTTATTGCTTTAAGTTAAATTTAATTAACATGGATAAAAATCAAGGGGAGCTTGCAAACCTAACCTTGTGGATTATCAGACCTAGGGGGAGCTTGCAAACCTCTCCTGAAGTCAGCTAGTTAGTTAAGTTTAAAAACAATTCTGAAATTTTCATCTGTTTTTGATCTTAACTGAATTTAATTAACCTGGATCAGACTCAGGGGGAGCTTACAAACCTCATACCCTGCAGTCAACTTGTTAATTAAATTAACAACGATTTTCTGATTAATACTTATGTTTGTCATCATCAAAAAGGGGGAGATTGTTGGAACAAAATGTGAACAACTCTCTTTTGAATAGAGGGAGATTATTGGAACAATATGTATGAACAAACTCTCTTTAAGGTTTTGATGATAAAAAGTGTTAAAAAGAAAATTGGTATTGCTAATGCTTTGTTCTAAGTTATGCAGAACCATGTTCTTAATGATTGGTATTTGATAATGGTTATGGAAGAACAAGCTAAGAGCAAGAAGGAAAGCTTAGAAGCTATGTTGCAAGGTTGAAGGAAAACTGGGTCTGAAGGCTGAGTCTGAAGCCTGAGTCTGAAGAGTGCTTCTGAAGACAGAGTCTGAAGACTGCGTCTGAAGGCAGCGTCTGAAGGCTGAGTCTGAAGGTCAACGTTGGTCAACGTCTAAAGGCTGAGTCTGAGGGTCAACGAATGTCAACGTCTGCAGGCTGAGTCTGAAGGTCAACAAAAGTCAACGTCTGAAGGGAGCGTCTGATGAACAGTGCGTCTGATGAACAGTGCTTCTGAAGTGAGCGTCTAATGAACAGTGCTTCTGAAGTCTGAGTCTGAAGACCAGCTTCTGAAGTACTGTTCTTGAAGAAGCTTCTGAAGTCTGACCTAGAAAGTTTCCTTCAGCATTTAATGCCTGCAGTGTCAGAACAACTCCAATGGAACAGTTGTCTCCCTGGCTCAAACATTCTCCAGCTTTTAAGGAAAGCAAATTCAAAAATGGCTGCTGCTCTGTTTTCTGCTGAGTTTAGCTCACAATATCAGCCTGACCTAGTTCTATACTTGCAACGGCTCTTTGCTTAAATCCTGACAATCTTCAACAGCTATTTTCTTCTCTATATAAGGAAGAAGATTTGAAAAGAAAATTAGCTAAGACTCTTGAAACAAAAGAACTGAACTTGTGCTCTGTTTTGCTGTCAAAAATACGCAAGTTACCAAATCTCTTAGAAATTCTTACAAACTTGTAATCTTAGAATTTCTTAAGTGTTGAGTCTTATTCCTGTGTTGTATTAAGTGAACACCTCTGATATTTGATCAAGTGTTCAACCCAAACTTACTTTCTTTGTAATTCAGTTTGGTTCAAGTCTCAGTCTGCGTACTGAGCATCTGAAGTCTCATTACTTAGTGTTCTGAGCAATTAGAAGTCTCATTACTTTGTGCTCTGAGCATTGGAAGCCTCTTGACTTAGTGTCTTGAGTATTAGAAGTCTCTTACTAGGTGTTTGAGCAACTGGAAGTCTCTTCCTTTGTGGTTGAGCAATTGTAATCAGTTTGATTATAGTTCAAATCTCTTGTTAGTAACAAGGGGACTAGACTACTTCCAACTTGTGGAAGGAACTAGTATAAAAATATTGTGTGTCTCTCCTTCCTTCTCTTTTTATATTTGAATCCGCTGCATAATTAACTCTGAGAAAGGTTCAGAACTGATCTATATCAGATTCTGAACTTAACCAAAGTTTTGAGAAGAAAAGAAACCTAAGTTTTTGAGTCCACACAATTCAACCCCCCCCCCCCCCCCCCCCCTCTTGTGTGTTTTTCTCACCTTCAGATGGTTCTCGGTGATACTTTCTTTTTTGCGTATCTAGATTGTGAATATCAAGGATGCTACTATAATGTTTTTGTCATGAGATTTAAATATTATATTTGTTTTCATTTTTGTGAAACATCATACAAACGTTGTTTAACATGTGAGAAAGTATTAAATAAATTGGATGGTGAAGGACCCGTGAAATTTGTTGACCTAACCTTAAGGTTGATTATGCTTCAATGTGGAAATCCCCAACAACTCTTGTAGATCCCTTGATGAAGAGGACTATTTATAAAGTTGGGTAACTCGGACTAGTAATATAACAATAGGCTAAATTACACTATAAGTCATTTAAGTTATTTATTTGTAACAAATTGGTCCTTTAAGTTTTATTCGTATCACTTACGTTCTTTAAATTATTTAATTGTAACAAGTTAGTCCTTTAACTATTTTTCGTAACACTTAGCTCATTTAAGTTATTTAATTGTAACTTTTAGACCCCGAATAACTTACATTTTTAAGATCTAAAATACCCCAAATTGATACAGTTAAATAACTTAAAGGACCTAATTGGTAAGGAAAAAACTTAAAGGACCAACTTGTTACAATTAATTAACATAAAGTACCTAAGTGATATAAAAAAAACTTAAATGACTAATTTGTTACAATTACATAACTTAAAGGACCCATAGTGTAATTCGGCCTATAACAATATCATACTGATGATAATGCAATATACTAAAGTTTACTCAAAGGAGTGTTGTTCCTCTTTCAATGAACATGTTCTTTTATCTACTATCTTGAGTATGTTTTAGTTGTACAGAATGCATATAGTGTAAAGGTGGAAGAACAATGCATTTGGTATACATCTCTTGTACAATTATATACACACCGTAGATAGTTTGGTGATTTATATGTATCATGTGTTTTTTTGCAATAGTCATTTTGGTCGGTAGTCACAATAGTCCCTCAATGTATAGAATTTTCAAAATTGTCTTTGATTGTGCACTTCATTAGTCAAAATAGTTCTTAACGTTAAAATAGTCTCTCGAAATTTTGACATTAACTATTTTCATATAGGGACCGATATGACAGTAAGTAAGTACTTATAAAGACTAATATGACAACAAGTACGTATATTGAAGGACTAATTGAAAACAATAACGATACTTTAATGTAAATAACTATTTTGACTAACATAGTGCACAATCTAAAACTATTTTAAAATTTTGATATATTGAAAGACTATTATGACTTCTTGTTGCATATTCAGATACCGAAATAACTATTACCATTTGTCGTTGTTGTTATACTACATTAAGTGATGTATAATATGTTTCACCCATGATTTTATATTCTTTTCTCTTATACGATTTATATGCAGGTTATCCTCAATTCAACAAGACTAAGGAGTAGTATCGAATAACCTTTTCACGAGAATAAAGTGGAGAAATGTCATCTAACCTATGCCATGATGTTCTTGAAAGTTTATTGAATTATTGTTTATGTTAAGTTGGGCTGTAAGGCTCTGGTGTTGTGACATCAGGGGTGGGTTCAATAATGGTCTTGATTTATTTTGTTGGATCTTGACAATATATTAGATATGTTATTTGAATATGAGTATAATTGTAAGGCTTTAAGAAGCCAAAATATTTATTTTGAATTAAGACATTGAGTTGTTATTTGTGCTAAAGATGTGATATCCTATACAACATGAAATCTATTTATTCTAAAAAAAAAATTACCATTTTTTATTTTATTTTATTTAGTTTTTACCACTCATATAAAAATAAAAATAAAAATACCACCTTTTTGGATAATTTCTATAATAACTATTTCAGGTTTAGCGTGTCAAGCCGACGGGAGTTGTGTCTGCAATTTTTTTTGTCGCTCTGTGCATTTTTGCGTAATTTTGTTATAGTGTGTATTTTTTTTATAATGGTTACCTATACTTGCGGAAAGACGGGACACTTTGTCCGCTATTTTTACTGCGCTAACGTGTATGTATTTTTTATTATGTTTGTTTGTATAAATTTGATTACAATTTTTTAATTTTTTAATATTAATGAAAATTATTCGCACATCGATTTATTTACAAATTATTATCAAAGCATATAACGAAATTATTTATCAACTCAGCGTATTTTGGTTTGCATGTATATAAAATTAAAATAAAATAACGATCATTTATTGTTTATTCTAATAATAATTAGTAAAATAATAGCATAAATGTATAAATGATAAGGAAAAAAATCGAACATATACAATTTGTTACATTTAGTTTTAATATTTGAATTTACTCTTATATATTTGTTACATGTGCTATTTGTATTGAATGTTGAGGGTAATTTTGGAAGAAGAAAAAGTCAACCCAAAAGAGGCAAAAGAGACCATTTTCTTTATATATAGTATAGATAAAAAAAAAACACCTCTTTTTTGGCATTCGGTTAAGGTTTACTACGAGTGACTGTCACGAGATAAAGAAGCACCTCTTTTTTTTGGCATTCGATTAAGGTTTTGTGACTTAGGTGTGACTTAGGTTTTATTTTCTTTTCCTTTAAACATCAACTTTTTCTAGGTGCTTGTAAGTTTAGAGTGCATCCTGGGGTGACTTAGGTTTTGTGACTTAGGTGTGACTTAGGTTTTATTTTTTTAGAAAGTTATGATGAAGGTATGAAGAAAATGCAAAAGAAATAAAGAGAGCAGCGAAGAGAAAATGACACAAAGAAATTATAATGGTTCTCCTTCTAACCTAAGGGTAGTCCACTCCCTCCACACCCCGTGAAGGATTTTATTATGTTAGAATTTTTGTTAGAAAGCATGCCTCACCCCAATGTCTCTCTAAAAATCTTCTAACAATTACAAGATAGCACCTCAATATCTTTGCCAAGAATTTTCTTTTCCTTTAAACATCAACTTTTTCTAGGTGCTTGTAAGTTTAGAGTGCATCTTGGGGTGACTTAGGTTTTGTGACTTAGGTGTGACTTAGGTTTTATTTTTTTAGAAAGTTATGATGAAGGTATGAAGAAAATGCAAAAGAAATAAAGAGAGCAGCGAAGAGAAAATGACACAAAGAAATTATAATGGTTCTCCTTCTAACCTAAGGGTAGTCCACTCCCTCCACACCCCGTGAAGGATTTTATTATGTTAGAATTTTTGTTAGAAAGCATGCCTCACCCCAATGTCTCTCTAAAAATCTTCTAACAATTACAAGATAGCACCTCAATATCTTTGCCAAGAATTTCCACCAAACACTGATGAAATTCTTACAAACAAACAAGATCGCACTCTTCTATCTTTAACAAGAATTTCCACGAAACACTGATGTAAATCGTACAAGCAATGGTTGAAGAAAATATTGTATGGTTGTATCATGATATCAATGTCACATTCAAATGAATATAACTTAATGCTCATAAACCTTTTTCGATATGAAAATATAATCAAGGTTTCACAAAATGGAAGTTTGAAAGATTTTGTGAGAAAGTGATATTTGATCTTAGATCCCTTGAATATGAAAGTTGATTGGTGTTGTTTTGATCTGAAATATATTTATAGAGGCTTTAGAAAACGTCCATGAAGTAAGGCATCAGTTTCAAGGGGTTCCATGAACAATTACTAATCATTTGAATCATATTTGTTCATAAATAATTGCATTCTGACATGTGGTAATCGATTACACCAACGTGGTAATTGATTACCATGTTTCAACGTTAAAAAACAACACCATGTTCCAACGTTAAAGGTGGAAATCGATTACAACATTATGGTAATCGATTACAACATTGAAAAAAATCAGTTTTTCATCAATGTAAAAGCCTGCTTATCATAGACTCTTATATTTAACTTAGAAAATGATTTGTTATAAATTTCAAATGAATTTCTGAGCATTCTATGTTATATAACTATTGAAAGCAATAAATCAAAGATAAATACCATACTTACAAAGATTCACACCGTTTAATCTAAAAGTCTTCATCTTCATCTTCATCTTATGCCTCTATAGTTTTTCTTCTTCTGTGATGTGAGTTTGTTATGATCAAAACCCAGCCAAATCTAAGAAGAAATCTTCTTCACAATCTCCCCCTTTTTTTATGATGATAAACCATATCCTTTTGACAATGTTTGATGAATAAAACTTGTAACAGCCCGATTTTTAGCATTAGATTTATCTGTTATTATTAATTAGTATTATTTATTTAATTATATTTGTTAATTGATTATTTATGTGTGATTGGTGGGTTAGTGGAATTATTAATGCTCGATTGGCATTTTTGTAAATATGCTAGAACTAGTAATTTGAATTTTAGAGAATAGTGGTTTATAATTAATATGTGGGGTTTAAGTGAGGTAAACGTGTAAAGAAAATAATTGTGAGTTAATTGTGACTAAGCCCATTAGTGGGAGTGACCCTAATCCATATTATAAATAGAATGGTAGTGAATGGTGGTGAATTAGGTTAAAAATTTTAACACAAAATTTTGAGAGGCAAGTGAGAGAATAGATAAAGAAGATGCTTTGAGAAGAGGAAACTAGAAGAGCTCAAGGGGAAGAGGGGGATTCAACTAGAAGTAGCAAGAAAAGTGAAGAATTAAGGTAAGTGGGGAGATTACTTTTACCAAATGGGTTTAATAAGCAATTATGAGGTTTGAATGTTTTTAAATTATGATTAATTGCATGTTAATTGCTGTTGATTTTGGTGAATTCCGTGCTCCTTTTTGTTGATTAAATTAAGCATGTTAAACCTTGATGAAATTGCATTTTCTTCATGTCAAAATTCATGTTTTATTATGATTAATTGATACCTTTGTGAATTTTGATGATCTTGATGATTAACATGATAATTGAATGATTTTTGTTGATTATGAAGTTGATTATGAGCTTGGGTATGTGTTTTGTTTGAGAAATCATGAAGTTATGTTGAATAAGTTGTGACTTAAGTGATTTTGGAAAAATTGATTAATTAAGTGAATTTGATTAAATTGCTGCTGTTTTGACTAAGTTGCTACCATATGATGAAAAACATGAAAATATTATGTTGGTTGTGTATCTTTGATGAGAATTAACTTGTTGTTTTTGTTGGTGGTGTTTTGCTAAAATGGCTTAATTAAGTGAGAATGAATAAGTTGATGCTTAAATGAATAAGTTGCTGTTGGAATAGTTTGAATAGGTGATTATGGTGATGTTGAAATATATGAAATATTGTTGATGTTGTTATACAAGCTTATTTGCTAAGTTGTTGGTGAAAATGGACTTTTGAGACAAACTTTGAAATTAACCGAAAAACCTTGAGAATTCATGTCAATTTTATGTTTCACTGTGTATCCATTGTTCAATTTAAGTGTATTGATCATGGGCATTGTTTGTAAAATGATTTTGGGTCAATTGAGATGAAAAATGAGATTTTTGGGTGGAAATTGGGGTCTTCCCGTAGTGAATGCCCTGTTTTCTGAGCGACCATGACAAATACAACATGTGTTGTTCTATGCATTTTGGCCCTTGGGGGATGTTTCTGGATACCCCCGGGCATTCCTTTTGTGTTGTTTTGCTGTTGTTTTGACCATTTGTTGATGGATAACAATTGATTGCAATGGATTGATTATAAAGTGTGATTTTGAGACGAACTTGACGATTTTGTGAAACTTGATAAATGTCGAAATGAACTTAATAATCAATTACAGTAGTATGAATGAAGTTGAATCATGAATATAATGTGGTGTAGTAGTAGGTTGAGGTAACCTTTCTTAATTTATTCATGAAGTGTGGATTATGTGATTTATGGTTAATAAATGCAAAAATGACGTCTTTATAATTAAACTTGGTGAAATGCATTAATATGTAGTGAATGATGTTGGGTGTGCAAAAAGGAAAACATGGCAGAATATTCATATTAAAGATGTTGTCTTGGGCCTTAAAAGAATTTTTGAGCCATTTTCATGATAAGCTCATCAAAGATAAAAGCACATGGGTAATTAAATCATGACATCACTAAAGCAAATGTGAATGAAATAATCAATGTCACTTCTACATTACAAGCAACAACAACAACAACTAGCAACAGCTCATTACAGCTGTATCTCTCACGCAAGAAGCAACAAAGGCCAGCGGAACATCCAGAACGTTCTAGATGTGTAAATAAACATTCTGGTCGAAGTGAAGAAGAAAAGTGAAATCAAATAAAGCTTAGGATAACCGTAAAAACGTGTCTAACAACTCTATTTTCACTCTTGGTCACCAAGTCACTCCTCACCTAAAAATAGAAGAGGCTTTGAAGGTTAAATGCAAGAGTTTTGAAATCAAGCATTTTCTCAAGTGAAAATCATCACTTCATACAAAGCTTTTCACAAACAAGCAATTTTCTATCTCTCTCTCTCTAGATTTCGGATCATACTCATTCGAGTTTTTTAGTAAGATCTCAAACAAGTGTTGAGAATTTTATTTGATCCAATTTCATCTCATCATACAAAAGTGTAGTGTGTTCTCAAGTCTATTCATAACGAAAGTTTGAGAAAGAATTGTAACAACCTTTCTTGTGCGAAAGCAAAGAATTGTAGAAGCCTGCTGAGGTTGATAATACAGGGTGTAACAGACTGATCTGGTGTGATCAAGAATCTATGGTGATAGTCAGAAGATTCTGTTAGAAGGATACCATAGTGGATAATCTCACACGAGGTGTGGGGACTGGAAGTAGCCGGTTTGGTGAAGTAGGATAAATCTCCTGTGTTTTTCTCTCTTCCCTTTTCTATTATTTTTGTTACACCATACACACACACACACTATCACAATAATAATAATAATAATATCTATTAATCTCTCCAGAATATTCTGGTCCTAATTAATCACAATCAAATTAATCCAGAGTTCTCTAGCCCTAATTTAATAGTTTATATTATCTTGATTAATTCATACAACTGCATCAGAATATTCTGGTCCAAGATAAAACAACTGCTTAAGTTAAACTCACGTTTAAAATCAACATATAATATCGTTTTATCATTCATCTTTTATTTAATCATTCTCCAGAACATTCTGGTCCTTGCATTACAGCTTAATATCATTTTACTCATTCTGCTTAATCAGTCTCCAGAACATTCTGGCCATATTAAAAGCAACTTAATTTAATCCAGAACATTCTTGTCCTAGATAAAAACAAACATTTTTATCTAAAAATCTATAATCTTGTTATACTAACAATTACCAAGAATCTTCTTGAGTATATAAACTTGTTAAGATTTTCAGGAGTAATTTTAAAAGGGTCACAATTCAAATCCCCCCTTTCTTGTGACGTTTATTGCTACTTCAATTGGTATCAAAGCCCGGTCTCTGAAAAAGTCAAGCACTTAACACGTGCTAGAGGAAAAGATTCAGGAAGAAGCAATGTCAAGAGAAACGTACTTACCATAAGGTCTGTCATGTACGAGACCTCCATTCTTTGATGGAAAAACTACTACTTCTGGAAAGAAAAAAATGCAACTATTCCTAAAGTCTCAAGATGTAGACATGCGGAAAGTTGTCACTGAAGGAAACTTTGTACCAACAACCACTGATGCTACTACAACAGTAGTAACCATCAATCCTGAGGCCTCATGGACTGATGATGATAAAAAGAAGGTACTCATAAACTCTAAAGCTCAACTCTTTCTATCATGCGCACTAAGCGATGAAGAAAGTGAAAGAGTCGATGAATGCGATACTGCAAAAAGTGTGTGGGATACTTTAGAAATTCATCATGAAGGAACCAACCAAGTAAAAGAAACAAGAATAGATATTGGCGTGAGAAAATTTGAAGTTTTCGAAATGAGTGAAGAGGAAAACATTGATGAAATGTATTCTAGATTTACATCTATCGTAAACGAGTTGAGATATCTGGGAAAGATATATTCCACTCATGATAGAATTAGAAAAATCCTAAGATGTCTCCCAAGTTCATGGAGACCTATGGTCATAGCAATCACTTAAGCAATAGACTTAAATGTCTTAGCCTTAGAAGATCTTATTGGTTCAATAAGAGCTCATGAAGTTATACTTCAAGGAGACAAGCCAATAAGAAAGGGAAATGAAATTTCTGGCAGGACCAGTTGCTGTTCGTAAAACATAGTAGAACAGAGTACGCAAAACAGCAGTTCAGAAGCATAAATAAAAATAGACAGAAAGTAAAAACACAGGTTATTTGTTAACCCAGTTCGGTGACAAACACACCTACGTTTGGAGGCTACCAAGCCAAGAAGGAAATCCACTATAATAGTATCAATTCGAAGTCCTATGTGAACAGCCCCTGTTTCACAGCCTTCTCACTTAATCATTACCCGTGGTATTTCTACCTAGGAACTCCTAGATATAAGACCCCTCTTACTTCCTACTCAAGAAATCACTGCCCCAGTGATCTTAAACTCTAAACAAACAAAGATGAAGACACTCTCTAAAACCCCCAATAATCACTCTTGCTTAAAATCTTCAAGTGAACGACAGTTTACAACTCAATAAACAAAACCAACTCTAAACAATTGAGTGGTGTACAGAAACAGAGCACAAAGCTCACAGACTCAAAACCTAAGTATAACTCTCTCTATAATGACTTCTGTTTTGAACCAATTTCTTCAATAGAAACGTCCTCTATATATAGTCTTCAGCAGCAACAAATTCTTGAACCAAATAATCTTCAAAGATATATTTCCAAAATTCTTTAGAAACATATAGAAGCAATTATTCTTCAGAAATATATTTTCCAAAGATCTCTTTGAAAATATATTCACAAATAAAACAATATCCAATCTGAAGAAATATATCTCACGAAAATATCTTCTTCTGGAAACATCTGGAAGCACACGAAGCTTGGAGAACAAGAACATGAATTCTGCAATTAAATCTTCAACAGATCAGGTGAGAAAATAAACACTCCAAGGCGCGAAAACAGAACGCAGAAAACCAGCTTCTGAAGGTACTTCTGAAGTCTGCGTCTGAAGTTCTGCGTCTGAACATTTCAGCTTCTGAAGGTTGCTTCTGAAAGGTTAGCGTCTGAAGTACTGTTCAGCGTCTGAACATCAGCTTCTGAAGGTTCAGCGTCTGAAGTACTGTTTAGCTTCTGAAGATCAGCTTCTGAAGACGCACATCTTGCTTGTATATTTGATTTTAGCAAACATGAAGCCAACAACCAAATATCCAACAATCTCCCCCTTTGGCAAATTTTTGGCTAAAATCAATTTGTTCACAAAAGCAAGTTCTTCACTCAACAAAGTATGCAACCATGAAGAACAACACATAAACGTAGCAACAGAGTCAACAGCGGATAATACACTATGTTAAAAACAAACACTTCCCCTGAAACACATTAGCTTCTGTCAGGAAACACACATACTCCCCCTGAAACACATTAGCTTCTGTCAGGAAACACATAAACTCCCCCTGAAACATATCATTCAGCAGCAGCTTTTGAAAACATACACTCCCCCTGAAACAGAGACTCCCCCTAAAACAGATCAGCAGCAGCTTCTGACACACTTATTTCTCCCCCTTTTTAGCCAAACAATTTTGACAAAAATAACCATGCAATCACCAGGAGTAGAAACACAGAGAAACAACAGAGGTTACAAAAGGGAACACACCCAAAAACCTATTTAGAGGTTATCACAACACCACACACAAAACCCACATCAGAACCATCATCAGTACCATCATCAAAACCATCACAGGATCAGAATCACAAAAACATGGTACCCACACACAGTCTTCACAGAAGAACAAAACAAACTGAATTAGTAATAGAGACTGCTTTGACATCAGACTCTGCATCAGACATAGTTTCTTTATAAGGACCAGCATCATCTTCATCTCCCTCACTTCCTGCTTGCTCACCCTCAGCAATCTGTAATTGCTATAACTCCTCATGCAGATTACCCCTTGAAAAATCATCAACACAAATAGAAACATTCTTCTTTCCACCTAGGCTTTTATCTAGCATTGACCTCATGAGATCCATGTGAAGTTTAAGATGTTGCAGCTTCTTGCGAGACATCTTGATTTGTTTTCCACTTTGACACTCACCACAAATTTTGTCTTCATTAATCTTAAGTTTGGGTAGTCCTCTGATGGCTTCCACAGACATGACTTTCTTCAAACCCCTCAGGTTTAAGTGCCCAAGTTTCTGGTGACAGAGTCTGACTTCTTCTTCAGGTACCCACAAGTAACAATTGTCCTTAGATCTCTTACCTCTCATTAGCACTTCCCTTTCCCAGCAGTTACCAGACACTCATTCTTGTTGAAGTTTACTTCCATCCCTTGATCACACAGCTAGCTTATGCTATCAAATTGGAAGTTAACCCTTTAACTAACATCACATTGTCTAACCTTGGTAGTCCATCACTGACCAAATCTCCAATTCCAAGAATTTCTCCTCTAGCTCCACCACCAAAAGTCACATAGCCACTGGTGTAAGGTCTTATATTCTCAAGAAATTTACTAACTCCAGTCATGTGTCTAGAGCATCCACTGTCAAAGTACCAGTTTTCCCTAGATGATGCTCTCTGAGAGGTGTGAGCTATTAGACCAACAATATTACATTTGGGTCTCCATTCCTTCTTGACATTGATTTTGTTTACAATGGGTTCCACTTTTCTTTGTTGAAAGTGCTTGGGGTATCCATGCAACTTGTAACAGAATGGCTTTATGTGCCCCTTTTTACCACAATGATGACATACCCAAGGATGAGATGCCCTCTCTAAGTGTTCACTTCTTTCAGCAAGCAGTTGACTGATAGTCTTCTTCTGATTTTCTAATAACTTGCAAACTTCTTCATTTCTGAGGTATAGTTCTTCAAAAGAGGCAGCTGGTTCTTCAAAAGATAATTCTTCATCACTGGATTCAGAATCAGATGGTGCTTCAGAACCTGATGGTGTTTCAGAACCTGATGGTGCTTCTGAACCCATAACTTCATCATCAGTCATGCATCTACCAGTAAAGGCAGCGACATGCTTGGCTGATTCATTCCCCACTTCTCCTTCTGAGTCATCTTCATCAGATCAAGACACAACCAAACTTTTCTTCTGATTCTTGAGATATGTGGCACATTCTGTCCTGATGTGGCCATATCCTTCACACTCATGACACTGAACACCTTTGGATTGAATGCTTTTCTCATCAGTTCTTGTCTTCTTCAAGTCATTTGGTTTAGATCATGTTAGCCTGCTTCAGAATCTTGTTAAATTGTCTACTAAGCATCACAAGAGCTTCTGATGTGCTTTCATCATCCACAGTATCAGCATCTGCTGCAAAAGCAACACCTTTCCCCTTCTTATCAGTTCTGGCTATTTCAAAATTTTGAAGAGATCCTATCAATTCCTCAACCTTCATGCTGGAGATGTCCTGTGCTTCCTCAATGGCAGTCACTTTCATGTCAAATCTCTTATGTAGAGACCTAAGTATTTTTCTCACAATTTTCTCATCAAACATTTTCTCTCCAAGAGAATCAAATGAGTTAGCCATATCAGAACATTCATGTAAAAATCTTGTATGTTCTCATCCTCCAACATTTTGAGATTTTCAAACTTGGTGGTGATAAGTTGAAGTCTGGACAATTTTACCTTTGATGTGCCTTCATGAGTAGTTTTGAGAATCTCCCAGGCATCCTTAACTACAGTGCACTGCTTGATCAGTCTGAACATATTCTTGTCCACTCCATTGAATATAGCACTCAAGGCTTTGGAGTTTCCAAGAGCTAATTCATCTTCTACCTTGGACCACTCTTCTTCTGGTTTCAGATCAGCTGTCTTATTTCCATCTTTGTCAAGCAGAACAGGATGTTCCTAACCTTTCAGAACTGCTTTCCAGGTCTTACTATCTATAGATTTCAGGAAAGCACTCATACGAGATTTCCAATAATCATAGTTGGAACCATCCAACAGAGGTGGTCTGTTCACAAATCCTCATTCCTTGTCCAATCTGCCAGAAAATACCTTCCCTAGAGCTCACCCTAAAATAGGCAGGGTGCCTGCTCTGATGCCAATTGAAATTTCTGGCAGGACTAGTTGCTGTTCTTAAAACAGAGTAGAACAGAGTACGCAAAACAGCAGTTCAGAAGCAGAAATAAAAACAGACAGAAAGTAAAAACACAGGTTATTTGTTAACCCAGTTCGGTGACAAACACATCTACGTCTGGAGGCTACCAAGCCAGGAAGGAAATCCACTATAATGGTATCAATTTGAAATCCTATGTGAACAGCCCCTGTTTCACAGCCTTCTCACTTAATCATTACCCGTGGTATTTCTACCTAGGATCTCCTAGATATAAGACCTGTTGAGTCTTTTGGTGTTGGCTGCATTGTTTGGCAAAAACCAAGGTATTGAATAGAAGCATCTCCATATGTAGAACATTTCTTCAGTTGGAAGTCTTTCATTTTGAAGCTGTTCAGAAGCTCAAAATTACATCAGAAGCTGAATGCTCATCAGAAGCACTGTAGCACTTCAGAAGCTGATTCAGGTTCTGAAGTCCAGCGTTGACTTTTGTTGACCTCATCAGAAGCTGGGTTTTCAGAATTGTTTTGGCATGAATCTTTGCAAGATTGATCAAGGAATTATTCACGCGTATTGCTTCTAGAATGCTGATTTATTTGAAGAAGATTTTATTGAAGATTTGGTTCAAAGATATGAAATTCATATTTTCCTGTTATAATCTTTAAAAGATTCAGTACAGTTTTATTTGTTACATTATTGGACCAATCTTATTTCTGTAACAAATCAAATCAGAAGATTAGTTATAAGGAGGAGGGCTGCTGCTATTCAAGATACGAATTTAAGAGTATTATTCAGAGAAATAGAGTCTTAGTTGTTTTTAAGCTTTTGCTTTATTTTTGTACGCCACTCATATGCTTTGAGTTGGTTTAGGATTTTTATTGAGTTGTAATTCATTCTAAGCCTCTAGGTACGAATGAAGTTGTGTTTTTGAAGTTTTCTGAAAAACAGAGTGTTTTTTGATTAAGGGTTTCAGTAACAGGTTTGTTACTTGAATAGGAAGTTAGTGGTCTCTAATACTCAACGTGTTGGGTAGAATTCAAGACTAGGAGGAAGTTAATTGCTTAGGCTGGGAACTGGGAGTCAGTGTCTTGAGTCATAAGGATTAATTCCTATAGTGGAATTCCTTCCTGGATTGGTATCCCCCAGAGTAGGAGGTGTTTACTCCGAACTGGGTTAACAAACCTCTGTGCCTGTTTACTTTCCTGCACTTTAATTTGCTGCTTGTGTGTGTTTGTGTTTGTGCTCTGTTTTGCAAATTATTGTGTCCTGTGTGTTGTTCAGAACCTGTTTGGTTCAGAACCTGATTTCTCTTTAGTATTGCCTGGCCAGAATTTCAATTGGCATCAGAGCAGGCACCCTGCCTGTAATTTGGGTGAGATCCAGAGGAGTTTATTTCTGGCAAGCATGGATAGAGAAGGAGGCTATGTCAATAGACCACCCCTACTAGATGGCACAAACTATGAGTATTGGAAGTCAAGGATGTGTGCTTTTCTAAAGTCTATTGACAGCAGGACTTGGAAAGCTGTGATAAAAGGCTGGGATCATCCCGTGTATACAGACAAAGATGGTAATAAGACTGAAATTTTGAAGCCTGAGGAGGAATGGACCAAAGCTGAAGATGATCTGTCTCTGGGAAATTCAAAAGCTTTGAATGCTATCTTTAATGGTGTTGATCAGAACATGTTCAGACTCATCAAACAATGTATTGTGGCTAAGGATGCTTGGGAAATTCTGAAGACCACTCATGAAGGAACTTCTAAGGTAAAGATGTCCAGATTGCAGCTGCTGACCACCAAATTTGAAAACCTGAAGATGAAGGAAGATGAATCCATTCAGGATTTTTACATGAATGTGCTAGATATGGCAAATTCCTTTGATTCTCTTGGGGAGAAGATGTCTGATGAGAAGCTAGTGAGAAAAATCCTCAGGTCCCTGCCCAGAAGGTTTGACATGAAGGTTACAGCAATTGAAGAGGCTCATGATATCACCACTATGAAGCTTGAGGAACTGATTGGGTCTTTGCTCAATTTTGAGACTGCATTCTGCAAACAGCCTGATAAGAAAGGGAAAGGAATAGCATTTGCAGTTAATTCAGGAGCTGATGATCAACCTGAGTCTGATGAGGAGGATAATGACTTATCAGAAGCTCTAGTGTTGCTGGGAAAACAATTCAACAAGATTCTGAAGAATGTTAACAGAAAAGCCAAAGCCAAAGGTCAGAATTTCAGATTCAATAAAAAGCAACAAACTGATGAGAAGAAGATCAAGTCTGAGGAGAAAAGTAATCAAGCTAAAGGTGTGCAGTGCTATGAATGTGAGGGTTATGGACACATCAAATCTGAATGTCCTACTTTCCTCAAGAAACAAAAGAAGAGCCTAGCTGTTGCATGGTCTGATGATGGTTCTGAAGATGATGATGTTAGTGAATCTGATATGTGTGATACTGGTCTGGTAGTGAGGTCAGGAGATATCTTGAAGAAGGAAGTTGTTTTAGAGTCTGAGACTTTTTCAGAGTCTGACTCAGAGTCTGAAGCCTCATCTGTGTCTGAAGCTGCTAAAACCTCATATGATGAACTAGCTGACAATTATAGGAAGCTGTATACCAGAAGTGCTGAGGTTTGCAAACAAGTTCTGGATCAGAAGGAGACTATTTTTCAACTGGAGGCTGAAAAAGGAGAACTTCTTGTGCAGAATTCAGATTTGAAAGAAGAAGTGAACCAGTTAAAATCCCAACTTGAACATATGAAAAAGCAGGTTAGAATGATGAATACTGCTACTAATGTGTTGGATGAAATTTTGGGTGCTCAGCAACAAGGAAAAACTGGATTAGGCTTTGATGATCAGACTCAGAATCCCAAACAGAAGATTCGTGTTAAAGAATTTGTTCCTGCCACTAAAACTGATAATCCTGTGATTGGGACATCTCAGATGAGACCTCAGAAACAATCCCAGATGCAAGCTCAGAAGCAAGCTCAGAAGAGACCTCAGATGCAAGGTCAGAAGCAAGTTCAGATGCTGCCTCAGAAGCAACCCCAGAAATTCTTCAGAAACAGAAGGAGGAGAAATCATCCATGGATTTGTCATCATTGTGGAAAGAAAGGGCATATCAAACCACTCTGCTTCAAACTTTATGGCTATCCTGAACACTTTCAATATAGAAAAGTTGAACCAGCCACTATCAGTCACAATGTTCAGAAGGTGTGGAAGCCCAAAGTTCAGAATGTAGGCCTGATTGCTCATACCTCATTGAGAGCTACTTCAAAAGAAGACTGGTATTTTGATAGCGGGTGTTCAAGGCACATGACTGGTGTGAAGAAGCTGCTGAGCAATATCAGATCATACTCCAGAAGTTATGTGACATTTGGAGATGGTGTAAAAGGTCAGATTCTGGGTATTGGTGATTTGAACAGAGAAGGTTTGCCCAGACTTAATGATGTGCTACTGGTGGAAGGATTAACCTCTAATCTGATCAGTATCAGCCAACTTTGTGATCAAGAATTGAAGGTTAATTTCAACAAGCTAGAGTGTATTGTTACTGATCAGGAAGATAAGATTCAGATGAGAGGCTGCAGATCCAAAGACAATTGTTATTTGTGGGTTTCTGAAGAAGAAAGAAGTTTGACTTCTTGTCTTATGAGCTCAGAAGAGGAAGTCAAGCTCTGGCACCAGAAGTTAGGTCATCTGCATCTGAAAGGCATGAAGAAGTACTAGAACTTGTTCATATGGATTTAATGGGGCCTATGCAAGTAGAAAGTATTGGAGGGAAGAGGTATGCTTTTGTAATGGTAGATGACTACTCAAGATTCACATGGATCAACTTTGTTAAAGAGAAGTCTGATACTTTTGAAGTGTTTAAAGACTTATGTACTCAATTACAAAGAGAGAAGGACTGTGGGATTGTCAGAATCAGAAGTGATCATGGCAAAGAATTTGAGAACAAGAGTTTTTCAGAATTTTGTGCTTCTGAAGGTATAAAGCATGAGTTTTCTGCACCTATCACACCTCAGCAAAATGGTGTAGTTGAGAGGAAGAATAGGACTTTGGCAGAATGTGCAAGAGTGATGCTGCATGCTAAGAAACTTCCATATATGTTCTGGGCTGAAGCAATGAACACTGCATGCTATATCCATAATAGAGTCACTCTGAAGAAAGGAACAACATCTACATTGTATGAACTATGGAAAGGAAGGAAGCCTACAGTCAAATATTTTCATGTGTTTGGCAGTAAATGTTACATTTTGGCTGACAGAGAAAATAGAAGAAAACTGGATCCTAAGTCTGATGAGGGCATATTCCTGGGTTATTCAGTAAACAGCAGAGCTTATAGGGTGTTTAATTCAAGAACTAAAGTTGTGATGGAGTCCATTAATGTGGTAATTGATGATCTAACTGCTGAGAAAGATAGAAGTGAGTCTGAAGTTGTTCCAGAGTCTGAACCATCAGAAGAACAAACTTCAGAAGCTGAAATTCATCCAGAGTCTGAAGAAGCAGATGTACATCCAGAACATAATTCTACCAATAAAGGGCCATCTATTAGAATTCAGAAGGATCATCCTAAGGAGCTTATCATTGGGAGTTTGGATCAAGGGGTCAGAACCAGGAGATCAGAACCAGCTGCTACTGATTCATGTTTTGTGTCTAAGTTTGAACCCAAAAATGTGAAAGAAGCCCTGACTGATGAATTTTGGATTGAAGCAATGCAAGATGAGTTGAATCAATTCAAAAGGAGTGAAGTGTGGGATCTGGTTCCAAGACCTGAAGGGTTGAATGTAATTGGTACTAAATGGATTTACAAGAATAAAACAGATGAGAATGGTACTGTAGTCAGAAACAAGGCTAGGTTGGTTGCTCAGGGTTATACTCAAGTGGAGGGATTGGACTTTGATGAGACCTTTGCACCTGTGGCCAGACTAGAGTCCATAAGATTACTGTTGGGTGTATCCTGCATTCTCAAGTTCAAATTATTCCAGATGGATGTGAAGAGTGCATTTCTGAATGAATATTTGCAAGAAGAGGTATATGTTGAACAGCCTAAGGGTTTTGTGGATCCTAAGTTTCCAGAACATGTGTACAAGTTAAAGAAGGCTTTATATGGATTGAAGCAAGCACCAAGGGCATGGTATGACAGGCTGACTCAGTTTCTTGTGGCTCAAGGTTACAGAAAAGGAGGTTCTGATAAGACTTTGTTTGTGAAAGATGAAAATGGGAGTCTGATGATTGCTCAGATTTATGTGGATGATATAGTGTTTGGAGGGATGTCTCAGAAGATGGTCAAACTGTTTGTTCAGCAGATGCAGTCAGAATTTGAAATGAGCTTAGTTGGTGAACTGACTTATTTTCTTGGATTACAAGTCAAGCAAATGGAAGATACAATCTTCATTTCTCAAAGTAAGTATGCCAAGAACATAGTGAAGAAATTTGGATTGGAATCTGCTGCTCACAAGAGGACACCAGCTGCTACCCACCTGAAGTTAACTAAGGATGAACATGGAGTTTCAGTAGACCAAAGTCAGTACAAAAGCATGATTGGGAGCCTATTGTACTTAACTGCAAGCAGGCCTGATATCACATTTGCTGTAGGAGTTTGTGCAAGATATCAAGCTGATCCTAAGATGAGTCATCTGACACAAGTTAAAAGGATCCTGAAGTATGTGAACAACACAAGTGACTATGGAATCATGTACTCACATAGTTCAACTTCTGAACTGATGGGATATTGTGATGCTGACTGGGCTGGAAGTGCTGATGACAGGAAGAGCACCTCAGGAGGTTGTTTCTTTTTGGGAAATAACTTAATTTCATGGTTTAGCAAGAAGCAAAACTGTGTGTCATTGTCAACTGCTGAGGCTGAATATATTGCTGCTGGAAGTAGTTGCTCACAATTGGTGTGGATGAAGCAGATGCTGGAGGAGTACAACATTGAACAAAGAACTATGACATTGTTTTGTGACAATTTGAGTGCCATCAACATCTCTAAGAATCCAATTCAGCACAGCAGAACCAAACACATAGACATCAGACATCATTTTATCAGAAACCTTGTGGAGGATAAAGTCATACAGCTGGAACATGTAGCTACTGAAGAACAAGTTGCTGACATTTTCACAAAGGCCTTGGATGCTAAACAATTTGAAAACTTAAGGAGCAAGTTAGGTGTGTGTTTGCATGAAGAGTTATAGCAATTACTGCAAACTGGATGTGAGGAAGCTAGAGTACCTGCCAGTTGTGCCTGTGCTAAATATGATCCTGAACTTAAGTTTGAGTCTAATATGTCTTCCAGGATCTGTGTTACATGCTTTGATTTTATTCCCTATTTGAAGTCTGAGATTTGTCAGAATTTTGTGGCTAAAAAGGGGGAGAAAATCTTAAGTATTGTGTTGGCTCAGTTACCAAACATCTTAAGCAATGTGTTGCTGCTCAGTGTTATTCAGAAGATGACTAGTTTTTGCTCTGGTATCAGCAACAAGATATATCCAGATATGATTGAAGGGGAAGATGTGTCTCAGGGGGAGTACAAGATTGTTATGGTCCTGAGTGTTTCTGTGATCCTGAGGTATGGTCCTGAAGAACAAATGTGTTCAGCTCCTGAAGTGTTGACTCTGATATGCTCTGATACCATAAATTCAGAAGTAAGGGGGAGTTTGATGTATGCTGAGTGTATGCTAAGTTGCAGGGGTAGTGTGTGTGATGATCAGAAGTTGATCAGTAGCTCTGATTCCTTGGAGTAGCTCTGATACTTTGTTTGTGATGATCAGGAGTGTGCTTCAGTAGCTGATATGAACTGAAGTTGGTTTGTGTTTCTCATGATAGTCATAATTGAATCCGCTGCTAATTACTATGATTGATCATTGTGGAGTTCTTCATTGCTGAGTTGTTTATAAGGGAGATTGAAGAACTTGGATGGTTTTAGCCAAAAATTTGCCAAAGGGGGAGATTGTTGAGTCTTTTGGTGTTGGCTGCATTGTTTGGCAAAAACCAAGGTATTGAATAGAAGCATCTCCATATGTAGAACATTTCTTCAGTTGGAAGTCTTTCATTTTGAATTTGTTCAGAAGCTCAAAATTACATCAGAAGCTGAATGCTCATCAGAAGCACTGTAGCACTTCAGAAGCTGATTCAGGTTCTGAAGTCCAGCGTTGACTTTTGTTGACCTCATCAGAAGCTGGGTTTACAGAATTGTTTTGGCATGAATCTTTGCAAGATTGATCAAGGAATTATTCACGCGTATTGCTTCTAGAATGCTGATTTATTTGAAGAAGATTTTATTGAAGATTTGGTTCAAAGATATGAAATTCATATTTTCCTGTTATAATCTTTAAAAGATTCAGTACAGTTTTATTTGTTACATTATTGGACCAATCTTATTTCTGTAACAAATCAAATCAGAAGATTAGTTATAAGGAGGAGGGCTGCTGCTATTCAAGATACGAATTTAAGAGTATTATTCAGAGAAATAGAGTCTTAGTTGTTTTTAAGCTTTTGCTTTATTTTTGTACGCCACTCATATGCTTTGAGTTGGTTTAGGATTTTTATTGAGTTGTAATTCATTCTAAGCCTCTAGGTACGAATGAAGTTGTGTTTTTGAAGTTTTCTGAAAAACAGAGTGTTTTTTGATTAAGGGTTTCAGTAACAGGTTTGTTACTTGAATAGGAAGTTAGTGGTCTCTAATACTCAACGTGTTGGGTAGAATTCAAGACTAGGAGGAAGTTAATTGCTTAGGCTGGGAACTGGGAGTCAGTGTCTTGAGTCATAAGGATTAATTCCTATAGTGGAATTCCTTCCTGGATTGGTATCCCCCAGAGTAGGAGGTGTTTACTCCGAACTGGGTTAACAAACCTCTGTGCCTGTTTACTTTCCTGCACTTTAATTTGCTGCTTGTGTGTGTTTGTGTTTGTGCTCTGTTTTGCAAATTATTGTGTCCTGTGTGTTGTTCAGAACCTGTTTGGTTCAGAACCTGATTTCTCTTTAGTATTGCCTGGCCAGAATTTCAAGACCCCTCTTACTTCCTACTCAAGCAATCACTGCCCCAGTGATTTTAAACTCTAAACAAACAAAGATGAAGACACTATCCAAAACACCCAATAATCACTCTTGCTTAAAAGCTTCAAGTGAACGGCAGTTTACAACTCAATAAACAAAACCAACTCTAAACAATTGAGTGGTGTACAGAAACAGAGCACAAAGCTCACATACTCAAAACCTAAGTATAACTCTCTCTCTATAATGACTTCTGTTTTGAACCAATTTCTTCAATAGCAGTGTCCTCTATATATAGTCTTTAGCAGCAACAAATTCTTGAACCAAATAATCTTCAAAGATATATTTCCAAAATTCTTTAGAAACATATAGAAGCAATTATTCTTCAGAAATATATTTTCCAAAGATCTCTTTGAAAATATATTCACAAATAAAACAATATCCAATCTGAAGAAATATATCTCACGAAAATACCTTCTTCTGGAAACATCTGGAAGCACACGAAGCTTGGAGAACAAGAACATGGATTATGCAATTAAATCTTCAACAGATCAGGTGAGAAAATAAACACTCCATGGCGCGAAAATAGAACGCAGAAAACCAGCTTCTGAAGGTACTTCTGAAGTATGCGTCTGAAGTTCCGCGTCTGAACATTTCAGCTTCTGAATGTTGCTTCTGAAAGGTTAGCGTCTGAAGTACTGTTTAGCTTCTGAAGACCCGGCTTCTGAAGTACTGTTCAGCTTCTGAAGACGCACATCTTGCTGTATATTTGATTTTAGCAAACATGAAGCCAACAACCAAATATCCAACAGGAAAGATGATCGTCCTCAAAGCCTCTCAAGATAATCAAGATGAAGCATCTTCACAAAATGAAGATGAAGAAGAAAAAATTGTTCAAGGAGAAGTGGAAGATGAACTAGCTCTCATCTCAAAGAAAATTAAAAGAATGATAAAAAGAAGAGATCAAATAAAAAGATACTTTCCAAATAGAAGAGACAAATAAAAAAATGAGACTGATAAAAGTCAGGTAACATGTTTCGGATGCAACTACCTGGGACATTACAAAAATGAATGCCCACTCAACAAAAATCAAAAGAAACCTCCCTACAAAAAATCATTGATTTCATGAGATGATCTTGAAGAGCCAAAAGAAGGAGAAGAACAAACAGAAACAAATTTGTGTCTTATAGCAAACACAGACAATGAAGAAGTATTTCTTTTTGATAAACCCATCTTACATAAAGAATTAGAAAATAAATTTGATAGTCTTTTATTTGATTCTAATTTTCTAACAAATAAATGTTTCTCTTTACAAAAAGAAATCACTGAATTAAAAGAAGAAAAAGAGAAACTTCAAATCTTGAATTATGATCAAAAGAAAACTATTCAAAGTTTGCAAGACTCATATTTTCAAGCAACTGAAAAAATAAAGAATTTTAGCAAAAATAGATTTCCAGAAACCTCCAAAAACACTGAAAATATTTTCCTAAAGAGTGAAGTCAAAGAACTAAGAAATGATCTCACTTGTTTTATAAAATCAATTGAAACATTTCAGAAAATTATGGGCTCACAAATAGGAATACTTGATAAAGCTGGTTTAGGTTTTGACATTTCCAAAAACCATAAAATCTGTGAAAATTTCTTTATTCCTGAAAAGGACAAAATGAAATGTTCATTTTGTAATAAAAATGGACATCTTGAAACTTTTTGTTTTCATAAGAAAAGGCTAAAAGATAAGCCAGAACATTCTCTTTTAATAAAACCAGAACATTCTTTTCAACCAGAACGTTCTCTCCAAATAAAAAGGAAAGAATGCGTTTATTGCAAAAGAATAGGTCATTTAGAAATAAACTGTTTTCTCAAGATTAAACATCTTGAACTTAAAGACACTAACAAAAAAGGACTCACAAAATCATGGGTACCTAAGGAACCAATAACTCAAAATGCAGGAATCTTCTCAAAATGCAAAGAAAAAGTCATGGCACTTGGACAGTGGTTGTTCAAGACACATGATTGGAGATAAGCAATGTTTTATCTCCTTCATAAAAAAAGAAGGAGGATTAGTAACCATTGAAAACAACGACAAAGGTCAAATCAAAGGTAAAATTATTATTGGTAAGAATAACTCTGCTAAAATAGAGGATGTTCAATATGTTGAAGGTTTAAAACACAATCTACTCAGAATAAGCCAATTATGTGATAGTGGTTTTGAAGTTATCTTTAAACCCAATATATGTGAAGTAAAACAAGTATCCTCAGGAAAAATCTTTTTCTCTGGTTCTAGAAAGAAAAACCTCTATGTTTTATACTTAGATGACATTCCAGCTGAATCATGTTTTATGTCTATTGAAAAAGATAAATGGATTTGGCACAAAAGAGGTGGTCATGTAAGTATGAAAACTATTTCAAAACTTTCACAACTTTATCTAGTTAGAGGACTTCCTAAAATAAATTTTGAGAAAGATAAAACATGTGAATCATGTGCAAGAGGGAAACAAGTCAAAAGTAGTTTTAAATCAAAAGATATTGTTTCTACTCAAAGACCTCTCAAACTTCTTCACATAGATTTATTTGGACCAGGTAGAACCACAAGTCTTGGTGGATAACAATATGGCTTTGTTATAGTTGTTGATTTTTCCAGATATACATGGGTTTTATTTTTAAAACATAAAGACGAAGCTTTTGAAGCATTTCAAAAATTTTGTAAACTTGTTCAAAATGAAAAGAATTCAAACATCATCTCTGTAAGAAGTGACCATGGAGGTGAATTTGAAAATTTATCCTTCAAAACCTTTTTTTGATGAGAAAGGTATCTCTCATAATTTTTCATGTTCAAGAACTCCACAACAAAATGGAGTTGTTGAAAGAAAAAACCGAACTTTACAAGAAATGGCAAGAACAATGTTGAATGAATCCAATGTTAAAAAATATTTTTGGGCTGAAGCCATTAACAAACCTTGCTATATGATAAACCGTGTTTCAATAAGAAAAATTCTAAATAAAACTTCATACGAACTCTGGAAAGATAGGAAACCTAACATCTCCTACTTTCATATCTTTGGTTGTTTTTGCTATATTTTAAATGATAAAGAAAATCTAGAAAAATTTGATTCAAAATCAGACAAAGGGATATTCTTGGGTGTCGCGGTGATTTTCGGAGATCAAGCTATTATTTAGCATTGACTCACAAAGTTAATTTCACCACCGATCTTTTATTTTTCCGAGGAAAAGGGAGAAAGTTCGAAAAAACCTATATTTTTTTAAGAGATCAAAGGTCCGGGGGTTGGTTACGCAAAGGGAAGGTGTTAGCACCCTAAACGTCTATAGTACTCTATAGTAACCTCTTGTTTTTATTTTATCTTTATGCTAAAATGATTATTTATTTGTAAAATAAATGCCTAAGTGTGGAAAGATTAAAGTGATGAAAGTTAAAAGAAAGAAAAGGTTTTTGTTATTTTTATTGATTTTTGTTTAGTTGGTTTGGAAGGACAAGGTCCTTTGCCTACATACCCAAATGGGATCAAAACTGATGTAGTTCGGGGTAAAAAGCCGAGTGATTTGTTTTGGTTGATTTTAAAGTTTGAAAAAGGTTTTAAGAAAGATGAGAGGCCGTAAAGGCATAGAAGAAATAAAAAGAGAAGTGAGTTTGATTGATTTTAAATTGAAGAAAAATGTTTGGATTGATTAAAAGTTGATTGAAATTTGATTAAGAAAAGAAAAGAAAAGATTGATTTTTTTTGAAGATTTTGATTATAAAATGTTTTTGGATTTTGACTTTTTTGACTTTTTTTGTGAAAAATTTTGATTAAGTCCTAAGATCCAGAGGCTAAGTTATGCTAAGAAAGGTCTGACGCGTCGGATCCCTCAAAATGACGTTGGATCAAGTGAGGGTCCTTTTCCTCGGATACGGTCCAAATTACGCTATCGTCCTCGACATAAAACATAAAAAATAAATGTGGTGTCGGTGCATATTCTCATTTATCTTTATTTACATTGGACCTAGATACATTCTAATGGCAAGAAAATAAATGACAAAAATAATAAGATAAAATAAAATTGCAATTGCATTAAAGTAAATATGCTAAAAGAAATAAAAAATAATGCATGAAATGCAAAATAATAACTAAATATGGTGCATAAAATAAATGAAGAAAATAAAAATGCAAGACATAAAATAAATATGATGCTGAAAATAAAATAAAAAGAAAATAAAAATGCAAGACATAAAATAAATATGATGCTAAAAGAAAATAAAAGGACAATAAAATAAATATGATGCATAAAATAAAAAGAAAATAAAAATGCAAGACATAAAGTAAATATGGTGCTGGAAATTAAATAAGGAAAATAAAAAAAATGCAAGACAATAAAGTAAATATGATGCATAAAATAAAAAGAAAATAAAATGCAAGACATAAAATAAATATGGTGCAAAAATAAAAATAAAAAAAATGCATGGGTACTGAAAATTAAAGACAATAAATAAAGTGCATAAAAATAAAAGAAATAATAAAAAATAAAAGTGCAAGAAAAAGAAATAAAAAAAAAGAATAGAGAAGAAGAAAGGGGGTGCAGAAGTAATAAGGGGAGTGCAGAAAGTAAAAGAGTAGAAAAAATAAGAAAAAGAAAGGGGCCCAAACAGATTAAATCTGGACCATCTGATCAGATAGAGGGTCCAGATCTAATCATAAGAGGACTTAACCTCAGCCACCAGATTAAAAATCAAAGGACTAAAAGAAAAGGAATACAGGAAAAGCCAAGGAGGGACACACATTTGATTATAACAGGGAATAAATACAGACCGTTAGATCCAAGATCCAACGGTCCATCCCTGATGGTTCACTGGAACACAAAAAAAATGTGTGTACTAGATCCATGGCATTTTGTAATAATATAAAAAGAAAAGCTAACATTAAGAAATCACAAAACACTTTTCTTTCTCTCTCTACTTTTCAGAAAAGTTCAAACTCTCTTCCTTCTCTCTTACCACACGTACAGACTTCACTTTCCGGCGCGGTGGTCGCCGGCGGCACCACCGCGCCGGAGAAAAAAAATTCTCCGATTCAAAATTTTTTTACGTTTTTAGAAATCCATTTTTATTCTTGTTCCGAATCCGAGCTTAGTTTTTTGAGATTCTTGACAGAAAAGTGTAGATCTACGTTTAAAGTTTCGAAGCTAAACTACCTTTTGTTCTTGTATTTTTCGAGCTGTGTTTGGGATGGTTTGGCTTCAGATTTGTGTCCTTTTGCTTCGTTTGGCTTCGGATTTGAGCTTGTGTTGTGTGGGGTTTAGGTTCGGATTTGAGCTTGTGTTGGTGTGTGGTGCGTGTTTGTTCCGTGCGTGAGTGTGTGCGTGTGTTTGTTGTTGTGTGATCGTGTGGGAGGGGTTCTTGCTGGGTTTCGTGGGTGTGAGAGGGTGCTGGTGGGATGCTGCTGGTTGCTAATGGTTGTTTGCGTGAACAGTGGTGTGAGTTGTGTGGTTTGTGTGTTGAGTTTTTGCTGGAAATATTTGGTTTGTGAGTGTTTTGCTGTGTTTGAATCTGGAAAAGAGAAGAAAATTTTTTTAGAGTTTTTGTGGTGGTTATGGGTGGCCGAATTTACTGTTTGTTTCCACCCTTCTCCCCTTGGGCACTGTGCATTAAGTGCACTATTTAAAGGACCAAAACTAGGGTTTGATGAAAAAAACTGGACAAAATTGCCCCTGGACTGAAATTGGATAAAAACTTGAGAAAAAATACATACCACAGTAAAAATAAAATAGTAATAATTAAAAAAACGAAAATAAATAAAAAAGACAGAACACTAATAATAAAAAGAAATTAAGAAAAGAATAAAATAAATAATAAAAGAAAAAAAATAACTAATAATAATAATAACAAAATAAATAAATAAAACGGTCGCCTTCGGAACAAAATATGAGGTATTTTAAAATACCTCCCTGCCGAAATTTCGTCTGAAACGACGACAATTTCTGGCTCAAAATACGAAAAAACGAATTGAAAGTGGGTCAAAAATGGGGTATGACATTGGGATATGCAACTAATTCTAAAGGATACAGGATCTTTAATCTGAAAAATCAAACCATGGAAATAAGCATGCATATTATTTTTGATGAATTTAATGATCTTATCACTAACAAAGAAGATGATGAGGAAATATTGAAAAATCAAAATCAAGTTAGTAATGAAAATCACAATCAAGCATCATCCTCACAAACTCCTCCAAAAGTTGGAAAATCATTGGTGACCATCCTCCCGAACAATTCATTGGAAACACATTTGACGAGATTCGAACTGTTGGAACAAAATGTGTAAACAATGCCTCTTTTGAGTTTTGATGATAACAAGGTAATAAAAAGAAAATTGGATATGCTAATACTTGTTTCAAGTGTGCAGGACCTTAGACTAAAAATTATTCAAGTATAAATCAAGTTTGGTTCTCAAGGAACAAGTTTAAGAGCAAGGAAATATTGTTGGAAGCTTGTGTTGTAAGTCAGAAGCTGAAGGATCAGAAGCTGAAGACTCAGACTCTGAAGTCTGAAGGATCAGAAGCTAAGGATTAGAAGCTGAAGAATCAGACTTTGATGTATCAGAAGTCAACTGGTGTCACTGTCATCAAGGACATTTTACAATCACGACCTCTGCAAACTTCTCAGAGTCAGAAACGTTATCTGCAACTTTGTCTCCTTGGACAAAACATCCAATCCATTTTAAGGAAAGGATTCAAACGGTATTCTTCATGGTACGCAGTCCAAATCATGGAACAAATCAATGTTGGATCAAGCTTCAAATCAAACGACTCTATTGATGATCTGGCACCTTCTCAACATCTCTCTACTCCTCTATATAAAGGACTGAAGACTTGAAGAAAAGAACAAGACTCTACCAATTTCTTACAAGTGCCAAAACTCTGCTAAATTCTATATGCCTCAAATACTTAGAAATTCTTACAAACTTTCTTATCTTAGAATTTCTTAAGCCTAGAGTCTTAATACTATGTTGTATTTTGTGAACACCACTGATAGTATATCAAGTGGTCAATTCAAACATATTTCTTTGTAATTCTGTTTGTTTAGATGTCTCTTGCTTTTGTGCTTGAGCAATCATAAGTCTCTTGCTTGTGTGCTTGAGCAATTAGAAGTCTCTTACTGTGTGTTTGAGCATCTGGAAGTCTCTTGCTTTTGTGCTTGAGCAATTTGTAATCGTTGGATTATAGTGAAAAATTTCTTGTAAGTGACAAGGGGACTGGACTACTTCCGGGTTGTGGAAGGAACCAGGATAATTGTTTGTCTCTCTCTCTCTCTCTCTCTCTCTCTCTCTCTCATTTACTTTCAATCCGCTGCATCTAAACTCTGAATTTAGTTTCAGATTCTGATCTTACATCAGAAGCTGAAGTAACTCTTAGTTTTTGAGAAAGAAAAAGCCAACACAATTCAACCCCCCTTATTGTGTTTTTCTCACCTTCACGAACAAGGTTATCATTTAAAGATAATGATAGCAACATGGCAATGGTCTCACATGTCGAACCAAAGAATATACAAGAAGCAATATGTGAAGAATCATGGGTAATAGCTATGAAAGAAGAACTATCTCAATTTGAGAAAAATGAAGTCTGGAATCTTGTTCCTAAACCTCAAAATCAATCCATCATTGGAACAAAATGGGTGTTTGGAAACAAATTAAACGAAGAAGGAAAAGTTATTAGAAATAAAGCTAGACTCGTAGCTCAAGGATATAATCAACAAGAAGGTATTGATTACGATGAAACTTTTGCCCCGGTAGCAAGGTTAGAAGCAATTCGAATTCTTCTTTCATATGCATCTCATAAAAATATTAAGCTATTTCAAATGGATGTCAAAAGTGCCTTTTTAAATGGATTCTTAAATGAGGAAGTTTATGTTCATCAACCTCCTGGTTTTGAAAACAAAAATAAACCTAATCATGTTTTTAAACTCACAAAAGCATTATATGGTCTCAAACAAGCCCCTCGTGCTTGGTATGAAAGGTTAAGTACATTCTTAATCAAAAATAATTTTTCTAGAGGAAAAATAAACACAACTCTCTTTAGAAAAGATGACAGAACAAACTTTTTGATTGTCCAGATTTATGTTGATGACATCATATTTGGATCAACAAATGAAAAATTGTGTGATGATTTTTCAAATCACATGCAAAGTGAATTTGAAATGAGTATGATGCGAGAATTAAAATTCTTTCTTGGTTTGCAAATCAAGCAAGAATTAAATGGAATTTTTATTTGTCAAGAAAAATATATCAAAGATCTTCCCAAAAAATATATAATGAATGAAGCCAAAATAATGGCAACTCTCATGCATCCATCTTCAAATTTAGATAAAGATGAAAACGGAAAAACTATTTCTGAAAAAGAATACAGAGGAATGATTGGATCTCTTTTTTACTTAACTGCTAGAAGACCAGATATTGTTTTTGTAGTTGGTTTATGTGCACGTTTTCAAACTTCTCCAAGAGAATCTCATTTAACTGCTGTAAAAAGGATTTTTAGATATCTAGTATGTACTACTGATCTTGGCCTTTGATATATCAAAGTTTCTTGTTTTGATCTTATATCATATTATGATGCTGACTATGCTAGAGACAAAATCGAAAGAAAAAAGCACAAGTGGAGCATGTCAGTTTCTTGGGAATGCACTTATAAGTTGGTCATCCAGAAAGCAAAACACTATTGCTCGGTCAACTACAGAAGCAGAATACGTGATAATTAAATTTTAGAGAGTTGTGGTAAAATAGAAAAAGGGGAGGTTTAAGTATAGTAAAAGTGTAGTGTTTTATTTATGAGAGTTGGATATAACTAAATCCATTATTGTAAGTGATCTATACCCATTATATTTAAAGAGAAGTGGTAGTGTTAGTGAACTAGGTCAAATCATTTGTGAAAATTTTGAGAAGAGGCTAAGGAGAAAGAAGAGGCTAGAAGAGGGAAAGCACTAGGAAGTGAAGAATTGAAGCTAGGAAGCCATTTTTGTAGAGAATTGAGGTAAGGGGGAAGATTATTTTCATCATTTGGGTATTAAGAAACAAATGAGTTGTTTAAGATGTTTTTAGCTTATGCTTAAATTCATGAACTTGTGATTAATTGTGTTAAATTCGTGTTCCTTTTTGATGATTGAAATGAACATGTGCTAAGTTGCTGAATTGATGTTGTTGTTTCATCAAAACTCATGTTTGATTATATTGTATGGTAACTTTGTGAAATTTGATGAATTTGATGAGAAACATGATAATTGGTGTTGATTGTGCTTAACTGAGTTGATTATGAACATGTGTATGTGATTAGTTTATGAATTCAATAGGTTTTGTAGTTTGGGTTGTGTTAAAGTTGTTGTTGTTGTTGTTAATGTGAAATTTACTTCAATTGGTAAAAATGATTAAGTTGTTGATGAAATGGTTTAAGTTGATTCATGTTGGTTGATTTAAGTGATTATGATCATGTTGAATTGAATGAGAAACTTGAAATGTTGTCGTTATGCTTTGTTTGTGAAATTAAGTTGTTTTGGAAGAAAATGAATTTTTGAGACGATAATTGATTTTATGAGAATAAGTTGATGCTAAGTTATTTTGATTAAGTTGTTTTAAGCCATATTAAGTAGATAATGAGTGGTGATAACTGGTTTAAGGTTTTGGAAATGTTCTAGTGCGAATTAGATCGAAAAACGATGTTGAAAACGATATTTTTACGCGAAAATGAAAATATCGGAAAATCCTGTTTTGGTGGTCATGCATGACCTTGCGCCCGTGTGGCGCGGACCGTGCGTGAGTTTCGCACGTAGGGGACACGACCGTGCACCCCTGGAACACGACCGTGCGCCCTGTGCAGTGTCATCCCTTATCTCAACATTATAATATTCGCCCTTGAAAACTCCCTACCTCGAAAATATGAATCTTGCTACATTGTGTCATTTTTTAAGTCAAGTTGCTTGAATCCAACGCTTTTGAGACCTCTCCCATCACTAAACAAAAGGTTAGTTTGCATTTTCTCAAATTTTTGGTGTTTTTTTTTAATTCTTTTTTGGGTATTGGTTATGTTTGGATTATATATCATGATATTCCTTGTTCAGTAATTCTGTTTCTTAAATCTAAAATAGGACAATTTGTCCTAAATTTAGGTTCATATCAGAATGTTCTTCAGTATATTGATGTCTCTGTATTTTGATTTCTTCAGATATCGATCGACGCCGTGTTCATGTTAGAGACAACAGGATGACTATGACTGCCTCAAATAGACAGGAGCGTGCGACGAAGGCCATACACGATACACCTGAGAGGTCTAGGGTGACAAAGCATGAACCTTAGGTAGCACATTATCCCCAACAGGAGAAGCCTGAGATGCAGGAGGTGGCGCTGAGAAAGCCTCAAGAGTTATATTATCCTAGTGGCCTAATGGATATGTCAGTTATGGGAGATGTAAGAGCCTTCAAACTTATCGGTAGATGGTTTCAAATTACATATTTTTAGAATGGAAAAAAGATCCCAAACTGAAAACTCCCAATGAGCAATGACTCTGGATGACATCCAGTTGAAGAGGAACCTGCAGAGATTACAAATAAAGAGAAGGAGGAGGGGAATATGACTTTGTAATTCTGGATATTTTGTTATGCGCGCATAATATTGTGATGTGTTATGTTTTGATTGTATTTTAAATTATATTTTATGGGTGTGTGTTGCAAATAGGTGTGTGTTGTAAATTGACATAAATTTACAGATATGTTTTGTACAAATATGTATGTTTTATGTGTTGGTACATTTTGGATTATATTCACTGAAATTTTTTATTTCTTTTACACACTGTTATCATGTGTGTTCTTCGATAAAGCTAATGAAAATGAGGAGTATGCGTTCTTCGGTTATCCGTTCAATGCAGCTTTGGTAAAAAAAAACTTTGGTTAGGAGTGTCGGTAGCCATGCACGTTAGACTCGATGATGCACTTAATAGAAGGACCATTTGCAAATTGTGTCGGTAGCCATATCAAGTTATTCTCTTTCTCTAATTATACTTTAATTATGTGAGTTAATGACCAGAAAAAACACAATTTTGCCTCATCTTAATCTTTTGACACCTCAACATTTTTTTTAAGAAAGGGTATAGCAAAGAGCTAGCAACCCTCAAAATAAAATTAAAAAGAAATAAAGTACAAAAGAGAAGGATGTGACCTAACCAAAACTCCTTCAAAAGGAAGAGAATCTGAAATTAGGTAAACCAATTTTGTTTTTAACATACGATTCTCTTGCAAATAAAGGCATGTCATCCCAAAAAGTATAAGAGGCTGATGTGAAACCAAAGTTTGCAAAAGAATCTGCCACCTGATTCCCTTCCCTATAAATATGAGTAACTATACAATTCATATTTCGAAGCATGAACAAAGCATTGTTCCATCTATTTCTGACTTGCCAAGGAATTTGCTTTGAATATTTGAAAGCTTGCACCATTAAAGATGATTCTGTTTCTAGCCAAAGATTCAACCAATTCTTTTCTTTTGCAATTTCAATGGCTCTCAAGGCACCTTGCAGCTCGGCTAGGTAAGAGGTTGACACTCCCAAAGGTTCAGAGAAGCAGCCAATACAGTTAGCCTCATGATCTCTAAAAATCCCTCCACAAAAGAGCTACCTGGATTTCTTGAGGAGGCACCATCAGTATTGCATTTGGTCCAGTTGATTGAAGGGGGATGCCACATCACTTCAGTGATAGAACGAGCTCTTGGATGTCTATTGTTAACTTTGAAGATTTTAAGGATGGTAAAGTCTCTGATAGAATTATTAGAAGCTTTCCTATTGTTGCAGCCTGTTAAAGATGTACTAGCTATTATGGAGGTAATAGCTTATTTCCAACTGATGCAAGTGTTATTAAATCTAGCCTCGTTTCTAGAATACCAGATAGAGTTGATCAAGTTAACTATAGCTGCAATTAAAACACTTTGCATTGAGGTGACCAAGATTGATCACAGATTCTCCAAATATCCTCAATAGAAGTTAACTGCAAAGAAAGGTGTAGAGAAAGAGCAAACCAGGACCATATCTCGGCGGATAGAGGCTGTGGGTCCTCTATCTCCACCTCCTCCTGATGGTCCTGATGGTCCTGCTGTTGTTGCTGCAGGGTTTGGACGGAGGCCTAAAGCGCCCCGTTTTGTTGTCGTAGCTCCTCTAGCTGGAGCTGCATGGCGGCGACGGCGTCCGGATCACCACTGTTGTTACGGGTTCCACCGGCCATCGTCAGCGATTAGGTTAACTGTTTGGAAATGAGTTTGGAAAGAATGAGGCCTGAGTTAGTTTTACCGGGCCCCACGGTGGGCGCAAACTGTTCCTGCTAGAAGAATAATAGTACCAATCCCCTGAGCAATATTGAACTCAAGAGCTTGGCTAGGGTTTTTTCGGTGTAAAATGAATGTAACCCTTTCTGAGGAGCGCATAGCCCCTTTTATACCTCCCCCTCTTGACCTAGTAAGATGGGGCGGCATTTTCGGCACTCCTGGGCATCTGGCACTACTCACTTGCCTACTTTCTCGAGGATCTCGTTTCGTTATTGGGAACATGGGGAGCACTTAGTCAGAGGTCCCCAAGTGTCCGGGAATCTCGAAGCCGCAAGTGAGGAGACTGCTGAAGTTCCATCCTCTTCCGGATTGTTCCTCCGGGTTTTATGATCTCGCCCACGTGGCGAGCACGTGGGAGGCAACTCCGCAATGCTTTGTTCTACGAAGACTGCCACGTGGCTTTGAGGAATAAGATGACGGTACACGCGGCAAAAGTTTTTACTTTGGGTGATAATGTTTGGAGAGATGGAGACTCAATTTATTCCTGAATTCATTGTATGTCCATTGTGTGTTTCTGAGAATGGTGATACAGTGATATTTGCAATCAATCGTAAAGACCAAGCAATTGTCTATAATTTGAGAGATAATAGAGTAAATAGAATTAAAAGTACCAATAAAATTTCGTGGCTCAATGCCAAGGGATAGGGATATGTTGAAAGCTTGGTACTGACTTCTTGATAGTAAGTTTTGCTCGATCATTTACTTGTTTGAATTTTTGTTAGTTTGTGTATGGTGTACAATGTATTGTATGATTATTTTCATATCATGGTTTTGATTTGATTATATTGTTCAATGATTATTTCAGTTCTCTCTTTGTAGCAAATATTAGTCCATTAACCGTTTTTATAATGGGGTTGCGCAGAAGACCATATGCCTTGAATTTATTTGATAGTCATTTTGCCCTTAAATTTATTTGCTTTGTATTGTGTTTAAATATTGGTAAAAGTGAACTTCGATTGTTTGGTATGAGTTTCTTCGATTTAATGTGTATGGTACAATGGTATGAATTTCTAAGCACATGCCATAATTAATAGTTCAATAGCATCCATTGCAATCTAACTGGACCAATTCAATTCCTATACACATACGTTTGACATAAATTTATAGTATACAATGCAAAATCAAACATTCAGGCAATCTACAGAGAATAAATTAGAGAGATTATAGCTTATGAGAAGATATCAAATACACATATTCAAAACATGTATTTTAACTAGAAAGACATGATATGATAATTTTTGTTAGCAGTGGATTGAAATAAACCATTTGATCTACTGTTTGGCTAGTCCATCAAGTTTTCAGAATATATAGTTAGCAGTTTTTAAGTAAATATTTAATTTTTGTTTTTTCATTCAAAAAATCGAGTTTTATAATACATTATATGGGTTTTTAAGACTTTTAATCAACTTAATTTGTTACTCTGTGTTTCATTTGCTCCTCCCAATAATATTATATGATGTTTAAGTCATATTTACATTACACTATAGGTCGTTTATCATTGTACCAACACCTCATTAAGGAGAATAAAATCAACCTAGGTGTAGGACCATAGCAAATACATATTGATATAAGCAATAATACATTGAAATAATCCTCTTGAGATACTTCAATGCAAAAGAGATTCAATATTAAGTTCAAATCAGTCTTCAGTTACTTCAGTGATATTGCTACTATTCTAGCTAACATACAGTCTCAATATTTCGTGTCTTCAGTCAATTTCGTGTCTGGTATCCTCATTGTGTTGCAGAGCTTGAACCTTTATTCAGCCGATTGTTTCGTTTGTCGCGTTCTTCTCTGCTTTGTTCAAAGAAGCAACACTCAGTTGCAATATTGATAAAAACCATTTCTAGAAATAGGCTTCTGGATCATAGTACTATTAATGTTCTTTGATATATACGACTGCTTAGTTTTACTTATCATGATAATTTAATAGTACTTTACACATGCAGTCTGTTTAGTACATAGATAAATAACATAATATCCTAATGTGATTTTTCCATATTTATACCTGGTGGGGACTGATTCAACAATAACTTTAAGTTCATCAAGAGACAAGGGTTTTCCTTCATCACGGATATCATCTAGCCCCGCCTTAAAAAATTCTTCCCACTCTACTTCTGTAAGGCGGCGCTCCGACACACCAAGAATCAAGCTAGGGTACCTTATTGTGCGCAAGACCTTCGTTGCCTGCATGCGTAAAAAATCTTAGAACTAAATAATATATTCATACTTTAAAAATTAACATGAAAAACTAAATGTAGTACCTTAATCCCATCCATGATTGGCATTTGCCTATCCATAAGAATTAGCTCAAATTGTTTAGCACCCCAATCAATTAAGTCTAGTCCTTCTTGGCCATTTTTCACTGTATGAGTTTCTACACCAAGTCTTTCCAATAGATTTTGATGAATTATTCGAGTATTATCATCATTATCCATAATAAGTGCTCTTAATGCTGGTTTCACTGGATGATCTTGACCTTCAACCATTATGCCTTTGCCTTTGTCTTCTTTATCAGCTTCCATTGTATCCTTAATTAACACTTGTGTTGCATATTTAAAAGAAAATTGTGAGTTCATTTATTTCACTCGATGTACAAGAAATATATAGATAATACAATTGCAGATATACCCAATGAAGGAGCATTATACTAACCTTGCTCAATGAGATTATGAGTTTGGTTAATTTCTTTGATTCTCTGCCAGATGATTCTTTGACTAAAAGATGGAAATATAGCTAGCTGTGAAACCACAAAAAGAATATATCGTAAATTTCTTGATTATGATAATAAATTTGATAATAATGTATGTAGTTTGTGAATTTAAGATGATGATGATGATGATGATGATGATGCAGTTGCACTTGCCTTGTCCAGAACAATTGTTTTCCTAATGTGTATAAGGGATCAAGAGAATGAAGATGGATGAATATGAGGAAGCAAAGTTAGTTAGTAACTCATTGAAAGTATGGATATAACTAATTAACCAAATTAACTAACTTGAGTCAGTTAGTTATAATTCTCTTTGCTGACTAATTTGTTTCACATTTTCCATTTAGACAAAACAAATTAATAGTAAAATAATAAACACAGCCTACTATATATGCCATCACAACAGACATCAACACCAAGATCGTTAGCATGATAGATACATCCCTTTACAATCAACCAACCTATGCAAAGTTCTTTGTGCATGATAATAATCTCAATGTACTACACGATTTGATCAAAATTTTCCTTCGAATCAAATATCTCGTTGTAAATTGCATTCTTTACATTTAACTGATACCCAAATTAAGACCTTAAGGAGGAGCAAACTCCAAAGTCTCAAACTGTTACCACCGGGCTAACCCAAGAGGATTCTATTATGGTGAAATCTTGAGTATAAATGATGGCCCGTTTAGAAATTGCCCAAGGGAATAGTGACACTTATTGTGTCTGCCCAGCCACGGAGGTACTGATAAAGAAAGTTGTTGTTCCCACTTTTGAAATTGCTAAAAAAACTTGCCCGCCGGCAGTTAACTGCCACTATGCCTTGTTCAGCGGCAGTTAACTGCCGCTGTGGCATTTTTTAAAACATAGATCCGGCGGCAGTTGGGAGTAAATATGTAATTTCCTGGTGTTTCATAGCAACAGTTGAGGTGGGAACAACAAGCTTCACCGATAGAAGTCCAAATAAAAAATTTGTCTCACTAATTTATTCAATTATAATTTAGGAATGACCCGTGAGCTTAGCTCATTTGGTAGGGATATTGCATTTTATATGCAGGGGCGGAGTTCGAATCCCCGACACCCCACTTCTCCACATTTAAAATGTGTGAGCTCTAGCCACTAGTCTACTTGACAAAAAAAAATTTAGGATTGTGCAGAATTTTATTGAATGTTTTTACAATTACACAGTACCAAGAATCACAATGTTATCTATCAGCCATAAATACTATACACTTCTAAAACTAGAACATTTACATTCACAGAAATCAGAATAAAATAGAAAATTATGATTCTTCTTGTCCCTTTGACACATGAAATATGCTAACAATGAAACTAATATAGATGTTAAGGGACAAAAAACACAAGAATCATACAAAATAAACAACAATTCAAAGAAATTACAACAATGTGTAAACCAATTCATCACTCATCAGCTTTCTTCCCAGCAGAATAATAATTAACATACCACCTAACAAACTTCTTCAAACCAGTCTGTAAATCGGTCGTAGGTTTATAACCAAACTCTTTTTTCGCATAGCTAATATTCGCATGCGTAAACTGAACATCACCGTTTCGCGGCATCTTCATCACATTTCTCTTGGCCTTAACCTTCAACAGCCTCTCCAAAATACTAACAAGATCAGTAACCGGTACTGGCGAAGTATTCCCCAAATTAAAAACCCTCAACTGCGCTGGACCCCTCTTCTTACCACCACTACCTGTACTCTTCTCAGCAGTATCCAATGCTCCTAAACATCCCCTCACAATATCATCAATATAAGTAAAATCCCTAGCAACAGTTCCATGGTTCGGCCCTTCGAAAATTGGTATCGATTTCCCTCTCAAAATATCCTTTGTGAAAAAAAAGTATGCCATATCAGGCCTTCCCCAAGGTCCATAAACTGTGAAGAATCTCAATCCAGTTAATGAAAGTCCATATATATGATTATAAGTATGCGCGATTTCTTCGCCTGCTTTTTTCGTAGCAGCATACAAACTAGCAGGTTGATCAGTCCTATCTTTTTCTGAAAAGGGTACTTTTGAATTTAATCCATAAACTGAACTTGAAGAAGCCCATACTATAGCAGGTTGTGGTTCAACAGATTTACAAACTTCAAGTAAATTAACAAAACCTGCAATGTTACTATGAACATATGATCCAGGATTTTCCATAGCATATCTCACACCAGCTTGTGCAGCTAAATGCATCACATGAGTAAAAGGAACAACCTCAAAAAGTTTCATCAAAAGTGTTGCATCATTGATATCGCCTTCGACAATGAACACGCCGGTTCGTTCTAAAAGTGTTTGGCGACCGCGTTTCAACAATGGATCGTAATAATCATTGAAATTGTCAAGACCAAGAACACCGTCGCCTCTATGTTTGAGGGCTATAGAGACATGGCTTCCGACGAAACCTGCAGCGCCGGTTACAAGCACGGAGACTCCATTTTTTGAAGTCACTTTTGCAGAAGAACGAACCTTCTTTTCCCATGCTGCGCCTCCGTAATTGTAGGTTCTTAAGGATCTACGTGAAGTGTCTGAAGAGAATGATGAAGGTGTTCTGAAGAAAAGGAAATATATGACACCGAAAAACAGAATGGACCAAAATGCTAACTTTGGTAGGGACTTGTGCCATCTTGTTCTTTTCTCCATCTTGAACTTGCCAGGTGATGAAGGAATGTCCATTTTGTAATTGTTTCGTTCAAAACACTTTTGATGTGTCTGGGGAGCGTCAGAAGCAACAACAGGCCAATGATCAAGTTACTTGTTTTTTTCGAAAATGTTGTTAAAAAATCAATATTTTTTGTTTGTTTCAGAAATAGTACATTAAAATAAGGAGGGTTTTGAGATGATTAAACATTTCTGCAAATATAAAATGTGTTATTTGTTCAAGATAAGGAAAGTGAAGGGAATAAAGAGAAAATGATGTTTGGTTTTGGTGATGATGTTCTTTCTCATTACTTCATATGGGGAATCTTGTTTTTCCTTGAAGGTAAAGAATGCTTTTGGTGACCACTCAATGGATTTATTTAAAAATGGTTTTGGTTTTCATTTTGAATTTGGAATAATTAAAAAAGCATCATTTAGAGAGAGGAGAGTCAATGAATTCTCTTGTTTCTCTTATCTGTTCAATAGCAAGCCAAATTGATTGGCTGAAAGGCCTTAAATTTTGGAGTTCCATAAATTTATGTAACAATTTTATTTGAGGATATTTTTGTTTGGGGAAACTTTGTTTATGGATGGTGAAGAGATGAAGTTAGAGATTTGAGAAGCATAATCACTGGTTTTATGCAATGCATACCATTCTGAGGCTTTGCTATAAAAAGGTCCTCTGTTTCTCCACCATGGAAAGGGTGTGTCATTTTTGTAAGAGCAAATATAGATTGTATAATGGGTGTGACATTGTAATTTTGGATCACTATATTTTGGAAGATTTGGAATCACAATCTTAAATTGTAGAGTTTTTTTTTTATTTTATTACTAAAAATAAATGATATTCATTCGAATTGATAGAGTACATCGATACAATGCAAATTCGCTAAAAACAAAAAAGATTAATTTGCGAACAAACTCACAACATCCATGTTAATAGTATAAAACGGCCAAGTACAAAAGCCTACACATACGACTATATTTAAGTCTCTGGAATACTCATGTCTCCGGATTTGCAACGTTGACGCACCAAAGTCATTGATTGGATCTGCACTGGATCGAAGCTGATCTGACAATCTAAACCAAACAAATACCTGAACGAAACAAGAAAGACAAACAACACCGCACAAAGACAACGAACAAAACAATGTCGCACTAAGACGACGAAATCACGAAAGAAAAAACGAAATAGATGTGAAAATCACTTATTTCAATAAAAGGGAAAGAGAAAAACGAGTTAGAGGAGTGGTTTTGGGTCAAAAATTGACCCTAAATCACCCCTCTTTAATGATAAAGGAGAAGAAACTAGGGTTTTTATAGAGTTTTTTCATGTGATCTATATATGTATATTCATCGTTGTCCTTAAAGTTTTAAAGTTTTTTTTTTTGTAATAATAAAAAATTTCTTTATTTATCTATATTTATATTATAAAAAATAAGGCTTAAGTAAAAAATATATCCTTGTACTTGCAGTGAGTACAATCTTTCTAGAAACTAGGGTTTCTGTGCTGTGTTTTGGTCATCCCTTGGGAATGATCCCAAGGTTACTATTTGTAGCCTTTCTTGGGCCTACCCGGTCAGGGGTTTTGGGCCCAAATCATAAAGGGCCAAAACCATGACTTGGGCGCCCTCGTAAGCTGCTGAGGGCGCCCCCAAAGGGCTATTTGTGATTGTAAAGTGGGCCCTGTGCCCTCTTGGAGGACGTCCAGCCCTATTCCAAGGGTTTACACCCTTGTCTTTAGGATCTCAAGTCCAAGATGGTGAGATCTACGGTCCACAACCCAACAAGCACGAGTCTTGGTACAAGGCGAAGTGATTAAACTGGTTTCGGGGGATTTGTCTATGACCTTTTGCCCAGCAAGTGGGGCTTATTAGCCACGAAGCCATATGAAAAAATTTTATGAGTACTAGCCCAACATGGGTGTTTAAACCCTGCGTGGGCACTAGCCCACATGGGTGTTTAAACCCTGCGTGGGTACTAGCCCAACACGGATACTAGCCCAACATGGGTACTAGCTCCATGTTTCGTTTTGAGTACCTTAGTGGGCGGCACTAGCCCTTCGAGAGTGTGGGCGCCAGCCCAAAAGGAATATTTATGTTAGCCCAACAAGCATAAGTCTTGGTACAAGGCGAAGTGATTAAACTGCGTGTAGCTCGCTGCGTCCTTTGGACTACGTGTTGAGGACGCCTCTTATTGGGATCCGACGGCTGACGTGAGGCGACCGTTCGCTCTCGCTGACGTGTCCGAATCGTAGCGGTTCTCGGAAATCGTGCCAACTTTAAGTGACGTCATCTGCGCGTTTTCCCAGGCTTTTTTACTTTAAACTGAAATAGATCTACTTTACCCTTGTACTTTCAGATTTCCCTTATCTTTTTCTCCTCCTTTATCTCCGTCTTTTCCTTACGACTCGTTTTCTTTTTCTCGTTCAAGCGATTGCGGTGTTCGTGGAGTTCTGTGCTTACTATTTTACGGATCGTCCTGAGTACTCGTTCGCTTCTCAAGCCCTCCATTTATCTAGATCCAGGTACCCTTACTTGATCTCGTTCTTTTTACTTTAAAATCAGTAGTATGGTGAGGATTAGAGAGTGCGATGCGGCGGGTAGGGAGTTATCCCCAGCTAATTCGGAGGAGAGGCGTAGGTTGTGGGGGGAGAGTGTTAGGCATGCGAAACGCTCGGATGGAACCATGGATTGGGTGGTGTTTGATAAGGCCTACTATGGCCACTCCCTTGTGACGGAGTCTCCGAGTGGTTTGGACGGGGGTGAAGGGGGAAGTATTAGTGGGGATTCATCTGACTCTATTATTCGTTCTGTTCGCCCAGGTCCGTTCTGTAGGAAAGGAATCTGTTACATGGCGGCTTCTAGTGATTCAGAACAAGAGAGTTTTGCCGACGAGGTGTTTCGTTCTGAGTCTGTGTACTTGGACTCTCAATGGGTGGCGTTTTACCGGAGTAAGCTGCACGTGTCTTCTACGGGATTTGAGGAGGACGTGGTTTTGGAACCTTGTCGCCCGGGCGAGAAAGTGTGCGTACAGAGGCCGAAGAGTTTGAAGAGTGAGATGTTCCATATGTACACCGCCGTTTTTGAAGATCTGGGTGTGAAGTATCCCTTCACGCCCTTTGAAGTTGACATACTCAACTGTCTCAATGTCGCGCCCTCTCAGCTGCAGCCGAATAGCTGGGCTTTTATCCGCGCTTTTGAGATTCTTTGTGAGGGATTGGGCTTCCAGCCCTCGGTTGGATCCTTCTTCACTTTCTATGGCACGAAGGGGTGGATAAGCAGTCTTGAGTGTCTGTTAGCGCGCATCCTGGTAAGAGGCTGTTCCCGCCCTACGCCTCTCATTACAAAAATTGGGGACAAACATTCCTTCGGGTTCGGGGGCGAAAGGGTTGTGAGGCAGCCGCAGTATGGGTGGATGGTAAGCTGAGGTTTCCCACATGTTGGACGAGTGCTCCGGCGTCCATCATGGGTTTTGAATATGAGAAGATGGACGCGTATGACCAGGGCGTCGTCTGTTTTTTGGACAAAATGTTGCCTATAAACATCCGGGAGTTATTGAACAGGGAAGGGGACGTAGATAGCCTAGACGAGTATCTACGTGAGTCAAATTCATTTACTCAAGCCTATGTTTTGCATTTATATTGTCTTGTCCCTTGACTTTTCGCTTATTTTCTGTAGAGGATATGGCGCCCATGACTGCGGCGGAGAGGAAAAGATATCTCGAAGAGATGAAGGCAAAAAAGGCTGCTGAGGAAACGGCGACCACTGATCCCGCGGGACTTATTACTCGTAAACCAAAGAGGAAAGCTGATCACCCGCTCGAAGTTCCAGCTGAGAGCTAGGCGGCTCCGCGCGATAGGAGGTCGCCTGGGAAAGATAATAAAGGGAAGGCGGTAGCGGAGAAGAAAGGGAAGAAGATGCCCTCTCCTTCCCTGATTGGCGCCATCAAAACCAGCAGCTCGGTGCCGTCTTTCTGGGATAAAGGTTTTGACTACGGTGCCTACGTGAAGGAGAGGCTGGTATTTAATCCTGAGGACGCAGAGTCGGGAAGCCAGGGCGCTGTGCCTTTTATGACGAAGGATATGGGATGTTTGCGGACTATGTTGCTTCTAGACTCGGTGGATCGTAAGTATGAAGAAGTGGTGTAGAATGAGGAGGCTCTTCAAGCTACAGTGAGGGCGTTGGAGAAAGAGTTGGAGGAGGCCGGGAGTGCTAGGGAGAAAGAGGTGCGGGAGGCCAGGGAGGCGGTGACGCTTGAATTTGAGAAACACATCTCCGATTTGAAGATTGGTTATGCGGCAGATCTTGCTGGAAAGGACGGTGTCATCGCCAAGCTACAAAACGATGTCGCGGCTGGAACAAAAAGGGAGGATCAGCTTATGGCTGAGGTTTCTGAAGCGAAGGGCGAGCTGGCTCTGAACTTTGATGCTGGCTTTGAAAGAGCCAAGGCACAATTCGCCCTCCTCCATCCTGGCGCCGATACTTCCGCCCTTGATCCTTTTAAAATTATTGTAGATGGCGTCCTAGTGGACGAACCCTAATTTCGTTTGTTGTAATTTAAACTTCCTTGACTACTTTTAAGTGATGTATTATTTCCGCTTTTAGGCTTTTTATTTTCCTGCAAATGTATACATTTCTGAAGGTCTCTCCTGGGTGGTGATTACATTCGTTTCGTAATAACGTCGACAGTTGTAGGCGTGTTTCTTTTAGCGCTTGATGCTATAGGGTTCCTTTATAAGGTTTCCCGACGATCTTGTTTTCTGCTCGCGACGTCTTAGAGCCCACTTTGGGGTTAAGGAATTAGGCGGCGATCTTATTTTCGTCTCGCGACGTCTTAGAGCCCTGTCTTTTAGGGTTAAGGAATTAGGCGGCGATCTGATTTTCGTCTCGCGACGTCTTAGAGCCCTGTCTTTTAAGGTTAAGGAATTAGGCGGCGATCTTATTTTCGTCTCGCGACGTCTTAGAGCCCTGTCTTTTTTAGGGTTAAGGAATTAGGCGGCGATTTTTTTTTTAAGCTCACGACGTCTTAGAGCCCTGTCTTTTAGGGTTAAGGAATTAGGTGGCAATTTCTTTTTAAGCTCACGACGTCTTAGAGCCCTGTCTTTTAGGGTTAAGGAATTAGGTGGCAATTTCTTTGTGGTTAACGTATCACACGGCGAGCTCATTTGAGATTCGGCAATGGCGATCTGCTACATGCAACGAAAGCAAGATAAACAAGCAAGCAATATATATATATATATATATATATATATATATATATATATATATATATATATATATATATATAACATCAATAATAAACCGGGGCCTCGTTAAAAACCCCCATTACTGCGGGGGGGAAAAGAGTGCCCCTTACTGTCTTACTACGTAACTGTACAAAAATGTCGAAATTTATAAGATAAAAAACGGTAGGAACTAAAATGGCTTTGTCTTCCCTCTAGCTCGCCCTTGAGTTGTCATGGCGAGTTCCTTCCTGCACTGTGTTCAACTTTTTCATCGTACTGTGGTTAGCTGGTTCTGCCTGTAGTATCAACCCCTTCTTGATTTCATCGGATTCCACTTCTTCCTTCCCGATTTTGAGAATTGGATTGGCCGGCTTTGGGCGGAGCGTCAGGAAAGGAGTACTCGTTTCCTCAACCTTCCTGACCTCCCCGTGTTCTGCATCTTCTTCCTCAGCATTGACTCTCGAATTGACTGGCTTCGAGTGGGGTACCAAGAAGGGAGTACTTTCTTCCTCAACCCACTCGATCTCCTCGGGTTCCGTATCTTCTTCCTCAACATTAGTACTTGAATTGGCTGACTTCAACTGGAGTATCAAGAAGGGAGTACTTTCTTCCTCGACCTTCTCGATCTCCTCGACATGAATCTCTCCTTCTAGGCTTGAGACAATGAGGTTCACTCGGTGCGCTTTTATGTTGCTGCTTCCTTTCTTCTCCTTCTGAATCTTCAAGCTGTTGTGGTAACACTCCCGGGCTACTCGCTGGTCTGCTCTAATGGTACCAACCCGCCCATCATCCAGCGGATATTTCATAACGAGGAATTTGGTGGAAAGGTAGGCGTCGAGGGCGTTAAAGGCTGGGCGGCCTATGATGACATTGTAGGAACAGGGCGAGTTGACTACCAAGTATCTAATCCTGATGGTCTTAGCATTATTACCTGTACCCAATGTTGTTTTCAGCGTGATGTATCCCCGGACGTGCACCTGTTCCCCTGTAAAGCCGGCCAGTATCCCTTTGAAAGGCTGCAACTGCTCCTCGTCTAGACCCATTTTCTCAAAAGCAGAATAATAGAGGATGTCCGCAGAACTGCCGGGATCAATCAATACCCTTTTGACATCCCAATTGAAGATTTGGACGGTGATGACCATGGGATCGTCATCGTGGGGGATTACCCCTCCGCGGTCTTCACCTGAGAAAGTGATATCCACTTGGCGTTCTGGTTCCTTTCTGGTGTGATCATCAAGCAACATTACTTGTCTGACATACTTCTTCCGGGAGGTGCTGGACTCCCCGCCTCCTGCGAAACCGCCAGATATAGTATTCAAGGTGTGACGCTCACCATCTTTTGCCACATCTTTTTCCCTCTGGGGATCTTCGGGGGGACGCCTGTCTCCCCCTCTACCTTCCTTCACATATCCCCTTAATCTGCCGTTCTGAATCAACTTCTCTATTTCCCTCTTCAGATGTATACAATCGTCTGTGGTGTGTCCTTTGATGTGGTGGTATTTACACCAGGCATCCTTATCGTTCCCCATGATGCCTCCTCTTGGCGGTTGAGGTTCAGGGATGATTCTGGAATGGCAAACATCCCTCCAGATTTGTTCACGGCGGGTGTTGAGGGCCGTTAAGGATTCTGGGGGGGGGGGGGGTGCACGCCTATCCTGACCCTGGCGTTTGTACGGCGCTCGGTCTCTGCTGCTGGATGGGTAGTAATTGCGGCGATGATCGTATCCGTAGGGAGTACGCTCCCTGGAATCTCTTGCCTTCTTCTCGGCGTTGCTTTCTTCCCCCTTTATATAACACTCTGCTCTAGACATGATCTCTTCCATGGAGTCGGCTCGTTTTTGTGCCAGCGACTCGTTGAACTGGCCAGCGCGGAGACCGTTCTGGAAGGCTCCCACAAACAACTCCTGGTTTGGGTTAATGACCTTGATGGTGGCGTCATTATAGCGCGCGAGATATTCGCGGAGAGACTCGTTGGGTCCTTGACGTACGTTGAAAAGGCTGGTAGACGAGACTTTGCGGTGGCGGCTTGCTGAGAACTGGTGCGTCAACTTGCGTGTCATATCCTGGTAACTGATGACAGAAAATCGAGGCAGGTTCATATACCACCTCAGGGCGGCGTCTTTAAGGGTTCCTGCTAACAACTTGCACTTGAGGGAGTCGGCAGCACCGATGATGGCCATTTGAGTGTTGAAGGCGGTCACATGCTCCACTGGGTCGCTTTTTCCATCGAAGGAGGAAAGAGATGGTGGCTTGAAATTTTCTGGCACTGGCGCGTTCCAAACTTCGGCGGAAAGTGGTTGAGGATCGGGGTCGACCGATTCATCTTGTTGAGACCCGTTTCCTTCGGCGTGCTGCTGCTGTTGGATGGTTTCCATGGTTGCTTGCATGGCTTCGTTGTGGTCACGAAGCTGTTGATCTGTTGTTGTAAAGCCTCTAAGGCTGCTGGGTCTGCCATCGTGCTGGCGGCGACGGTAGTTTGAGTTTGTATGTTAAGTTTGTGACTGGTGGTCAGAGATTCGCACCCTAAACCTCGAATCCCAGGCTTTAGATCAGGGTTTTCTCTACAGATGTGGGTTAATCGTTTGATTGGGAGGGTTTGGAATCACGGCGGATTTGGAGTATCTAGGGTTGCTCTAAAAGGTACGGCGGATTCACGGCGTTTGAGCGATGCTTTGAGGCCGCGGATCGGCTGCTCTCCTTCAGAGGGGGTGGCTAGGTTAGTTTTACCGTAGCCCTACGGTGGGCGCCAACTGTACTTGCAGTGAGTACAATCTTTCTAGAAATTATGGTTTCTGTGCTGTGTTTTGGTCATCCCTTGGGAATGATCCCAAGGTTACTATTTGTAGCCTTTCTTGGGCCTACCCGGTCAGGGGTTTTGGGCCCAAATCATAAAGGGCCAAAACCATGACTTGGGCGCCCTCGTAAGCTGCTGAGGGCGCCCCCAAAGGGCTATTTGTGATTGTAAAGTGGGCCCTGTGCCCTCTTGGAGGACGTCCAGCCCTATTCCAAGGGTTTACACCCTTGTCTTTAGGATCTGAAGTCCAAGATGGTGAGATCTACGGTCCAATCCTAATTCATAACTATGATGATTTAATACTTCAAAAATATACCCTATACTTTGATCATAGTTTTTAAAATGTCAATATTCTATCTAGCACTAAATTTGGCAATCATTTTGGCAAGTGGGATGTTGAGGGAAACAAGTCTGTATTAAAAATCATCAATTCATTTAGCAGTTCATTAAAATAAAATTGAAAAAGATAAAACATAAAATTATTTAATAATTTATTTGACAGTTAAGCTCCTTTGTCCTTATTTAAGAGAAGTGATTTATGATCAATTTTTTCTCTGAAATCACCTCTATAAATCTTTTTTTCTTCTCTTGTGTTTTTTCCCTATGATTTCGTCGTGTTGAAATATGCCTTGAATTAGTGTTGGGAAAATGTCCCACATCGGAGAATTGGAAGAAATATGCAAAGATTTGGCCATGTAAATAAAAACCTTGTGTGTTAGTATTTCTTGCACCAACAGTTAGTGGGTTTTGTTATATCTAGTATTACCTCTATTATTCAGTATCTGCAATCTGTAACTATCGATTATAGTGGAATTCTTTTCAATGGCTCTTCCCGTGGATTAGTCAGCACATTGCTAGATACCACGTTAAATCTTGTGTCATTTTTCATTCTGTCTTTTACCTTTATTGTCATTATTCTCGCGTCCCGTTATGTTGGTTATTTGAAGGTTGGCTACATGTTTGGTAAAATCAAAGTGCTCAAGCAATGCGTCTCCAGAACCTTTTAAGTCTTCAGAAGCTGCATTTCAGAAGCTGGATTTTCTGCATTAATTCTGTGGGTATCTCTTGAAGATTTTTTGAAGATTTATCCAGGCATTTGTTTTCTAGAAGGCTGATTATTTTGGTGAAGATCTTGGTGTAGATTGGCTTCGTGTTTATGAATGAATATATTTCTAAGGGATCTTTGCATTATATGATTCAGAAATATATGTTTCCTTTTTGAGCTGCAAAGAAATTCAGTATTGTATTTTGAAGAAGATATGATTTAGAATTATGTGTACCTGCTGAAGACTATATAAGAAGACGTGTTGCTGCTATTGAAGACTGCGAGTCAAAAACCAGAAATCAGAGTTTAGAGTTTTTAGAGTTTTTGAGTTTTTAAGCTTAGGCTTTATTCTGTACACCACTCTTATGTTTGAGTTGGTTTAGTTTTGTTTTGAGTTATAATTCACTCTAAGCTTTTAAGTACGAGTGAGGTTTTTGATGTCTTGAAGTGTGTCTTCATAACTGGGTTGTTTACAGAGTTGTTAGTAACTGGGTTGTAGTTACTTGATTAGGAAGTAAGAGGGGGTTCTTATACCTAGGTGTTACTGGGTAGAAATCTTGACTGGTGGAGATTAAGTCAAAAGACTAGGAACAGGGGCTGTGTCTTGAGTCTTAGGATTAATTCCTCATAGTGGATTTCCTTCCTGGATTGGTATCCTCCAGATGTAGGTGATGTTTGCACCGAACTGGGTTAACAAATACTGTGTGTTCTTTACTTTCTGCACTTTTATTTGATGCTTCTGAACTAGTTTTATTGTGCTCTGTTTTACTTGCTTTGTACTCTGTTTTACGGTTTGTTCTGATCAGTACCTGCCAGAATTTTCAATTGGTATCAGAGTAGGCACCCTGCCTGTTATTGGGTGAGCTCCAGGGAAGACTTTTCTGGCAAGAATGGACAGGGAAGGAGGATATGTCAACAGACCACCTTTGTTGGATGGGACAAATTATGAATACTGGAAGTCCCGAATGTGTGCATTCCTGAAATCCATAGACAACAGGACTTGGAAAGTAGTGCTAAAAGGTTGGGATCATCCAGTTGTGTTGGATAAAGATGGGAATAAGACTGAAGTGCTGAAACCTGAGGAAGAATGGACAAAGGCTGAAGATGATCTGGCTCTTGGAAACTCCAAAGCTTTGAATGCACTTTTCAATGGAGTGGACAAGAACATGTTCAGACTGATCAAGTAGTGTACCATAGCCAAGGATGCCTGGGAGATACTCAAGACCACTCATGAAGGTACTTCAAAGGTTAAGCTATCCAGACTTCAATTACACAAAATTTGAGAATTTGAAGATGATGGACGATGAGAACATTCAAGACTTCTATATGAATGTCTTGGATATGGCAAATTCTTTTGAGTCTCTTGGAGAGAAGATGTCAGATGAGAAGATTGTTAGAAAAATACTCAGGTCTCTTCCTAAAAGATTTGACATGAAAGTGACAGCTATTGAGGAAGCTCATGACATCTCCACTATGAAGGTTGAGGAGCTAATTGGATCCTTGCTGAACTTTGAAACAGCTTTTTGTAACCAGATTGAGAAGAAAGGGAAAGGAGTAGCTTTTGTAGTCAATTCTGAAGCTGATGATCAACAAGAGTTTGATGAGGATGATGAAGGCTTATCAGAAGCACTTGGGGTGCTGGGGAGACAGTTTAATAAGATTCTGAAGCTTGTTGATAGAAGATCCAAGTCAAAAGGTCAGAACATTAGATTCAACAACAGTAAGCCTTAAAGTGATTTGAAGAAGGCAAAGATTGATGAGAAGAACAATCAATCAAAGGGTGTGCAGTGCTTTGAGTGTGAAGGTTATGGACACATCAAGTCAGAATGTCCCACTTTTCTTAAGAAGCAGAAGAAAAGCCTAGTTGTTTCCTGGTCAGATGAAGACTCAGAAGAAGAAGTAGAGAGTGAATCTGCTAAGGTTATTTTTGCTCTAACTGGAAGAGCAAGTCTGATGTTAAGGTTAATGCCTCAGAAGCTCTTTCAAAGTCTGAAGCATTTTTAGAGTCTGAGACATTATCAGAGTCTGAAACACTATCAGAGTCTGAAGTTTCATCAGAGTCTGAAGCCAGAGTTGAAAAACCATCTTATGAAGAACTGGCTGACAATTACAAAAACCTATACATCAGAAGTGTAGATGGTTGCAAGCAACTAGTGGATCATAAGAAGACAATCTGTCAATTGCAGGATGAGAAAAGTGAGCTCTTAGTGCAAAATTCTGATCTCAAAGTTGAAGTGAGTCAACTGAATTCTCAGCTTGAAAACATGAAAAAGCAAGTCAGGATGATGAATACTGCTACTGATGTGCTAGAGGAGGTATTAGAGAATCAGAAACAAGGAAAACAAAGTGGCATAGGATTTGTTGATCAGACTTTAAACCTCAAGCAGAAGAATCCAGCTAAAAGGTTTGTTCCTGCTGTTGAAACTTATGATCCAATGATAGGCACATCTAAGAAGGAACATCACAAGCAACCTCAGAAGTCTAAAGGAAAGAGGAGAACTCATCCATGGTTTTGTCATCACTGTGGAAAGAAGGGGCACATTAAACCATTCCGTTTCAAGCTATATGGTTATCCTGAGCATTTTCAGTACAAAAAAGTGGAACCTGCTACATCTAGAAACAATGTCAAGTGTTGGAACAAAATGTGTTTAACAACTCTCTTATGAATTAAGGGGGAGATTGTTGAAACATTATGTGTAAACATTATCTCTCTTTGTGATTTTGATGATAACAAAGTGTTAAATAGAAAATTGGTTATTTGCTAATGCTTTGTTCAAGTGATTTCAGAACCAAGTGATTATTGATTGGAAATTAAGAATGGTTATGGAAGAACAAGCTTAGAGCAAGAAAGGAAAGCTAAGAAGCAATGTTGCAAAGCTAGAAGGAAACTGGGTCTGAAGAAGTGCTCCTGAAGAAGTGCTCCTGAAGTGGTGCTCCTGAAGTAGTGCTCCTGAAGTGGGAATCTGAAGCCTATGTCTGAAGACAGCTTCTGAAGTCTGGGTGCTTCTGAAGAAGTCAACGCTAAGTCAACGTCTGAAGACCAGCTTCTGATCCTGAAGGCAGCTTCTGATCCGTACAAAGGCAGCTTCTGATGCACTGTTCACACAGAAGCTTTTGAAGCTGATGTGGCATGGAAAGCAAGTGTTACTGTGCGCATTTAATGCCTGGATGTGTCAGAACAACCCAATGGAACAGTTGTCTTCCAGACCCAAACATTCTCCAGCTTTTAAGGTAGGCCATTTCAAAAATGGCTGCTGCTCTGTTTTGTTTGAAAAAGGGCAGCACACATTTGCAGAAATCCTAGCTCAACTTGCAACGGCTCTTTCCTCAAATCAAGCAAATCTTCAACAGCTCTATTTCCTCTATAAAAGGAAGAAGATTTGAAGAAGAAATTTGTCTAAGACTCTTGAAACGTATTGCTGAACCTGTGCTCTGTTTTCTGTTGTAAAATCTCACAAGTTCAAAAACTCTTAGAAATTCTTTTAGTTTCTGTAACTTAGAATTTCTTAAGGTTAAGAGTCTTAACCTGTGTTGTATTAAGAGAACACCTCTGATATTTTATCAAGTGTTCATCCGAAACTCATTTACTTGTAAACCAGTTTGGTCCCTAAAGTCTCAGTCTGTATACTGAGCAATTGTAACCTCATTCCTTTGTGGTCTGAGTCAGAAGTCTCTTGACTTAGTGTCTTGAGCATTGAGAAGTCTCTTGACTTAGTGTCTTGAGCATTGGGAAGTCTCTTGACTTAGTGTCTTGAGCATTGGAAGCCTCTTCCTTTGTGGTTGAGCATTAGCCTCTTTCTTTGTGATTGAGCAACTGGAAGTCTCTTCCTTGGTGGTTGAGCAAATTGTAATCTTCTGATTATAGTGGAACTCTCTTGTTGGAAAACAAGGGGACTGGACTACTTCTCACATTGAGAAGGAACCAGTATAAATTATGTGTGTCTCTCTTTTCCCTTCTCTTTTTAACTTGTTAATCCACTGCATATACTCCTGATAATAGTTCAGAACCTGGTTCTGAACTAGTGTTAAGTTTTTGAAAAGAAAAGAACAAGTTTTTGAGTCACACAATTCAACCCCCCCTTCTTGTGTGTGTTTTTCTCACCTTCAGTTGGTATCAGAGCTCCGGTTCTGATATTAACACTTAACAGTGTGTCAGTCTTGATCCTGAGAAAAACATGTCTGATAATGAAGATTCACCTCCTCCTCCACCTCCTCCTCCTAGACATACTTCAGTTCAATATGACTATGGTACTGATGATAGAAAGTCTAGGTCACACAATAAACCCCCTATGTTTACTGGTGACCTAGAAAAATTCTCTTGGTGGAAGAGTAAAATGTATAGTCATATTATTGGGATTGATGATTCACTATGGGACATCATAGAAGATGGAATCACAATTCCAGTGGATGAAGAAGGTGTTGCTGTCAACAGAAGAGCTCTGAGTGATGCAGAAAGAAAAATATATAGAAAGCATCACAATGTGAGAGGAATCATTGTGGATTCCCTACCTCACTCAGAGTATCAGAAGCTGAGTGACAAGTCCACAGCAAAGGCCATCTTCACATCCCTCTGCTCTAACTATGAAGGTAATAAGAAGGTTAGAGAAGCTAAGGCAAACATTCTTGTTAAGCAATATGAACTGTTCAGAATGAAAGAGGATGAAAATATTGAGACTATGTTCTCAAGATTTCAGACTCTGGTTTCTGGACTTCAGATTATGAAGAAGAGTTATACAAAAGCTGATCATGTGAACAAACTCTTAAGAAGTCTGCCATCCAAATGGAGACCTAAGGTGACTGCTATTGAGGAAGCTAAGGATCTAAATACTTTAAGTATTGAGGATCTTATAAGCTCCCTCAAGGTGCATGAACTGGGACTCAATGAGGATGAGTCTGTTAGAGAACCAAAAACATTAGCTCTGAAGTCTAAAAGAAAGCCTGCTAAAGCTTTGAAAGCCATTGAATCTGAAGAAGAGTTTCCTGAGGGAAATTCTGATGAAGATTCAGATGCTGATGAGCTTGCAATGCTTTCTAAAAGGCTTCAGTACCTAATGAATAGAAAGAAAAAATTCTCTAACAGAAGCAGTAACTTTAGAGGATCTGGTTCTGGTTCAAAGAGGGATATTCAGAAGGAAAGCTGCTACAACTGCAAGAAGCCTGGGCACTTCATTGCTGACTGTCCTGATCTTCAGAAGGAAAAGTCTAAAGAGAAAGCAAAGAAGTCCAGCTCAAACTCCAGCAGTTTCAGAAACAAGCTTAAAAAGAGTCTCATGGCAACATGGGATGATCTGGACAATGAGTCAGAATCTGATGAAGAAGAAGCAAACCTGGCCCTGATGGCAACTGCATTTTCTGATGCAGAATCATGCTCAGATTCTGATGAAGAAGATGAGGTATACTCTGAACTCTCTAGATCTGAATTGATTGAAACAGTTAATGATCTTATGAGTCATCTTAAAAGCAAGTTAAAAGAAATTAAATCTTTGAAAAATCAAACTACCTTGCTGTCTGAGGAAAATCTTAAACTTCAGAATCAAATTTTTGAATATGATGAAGAAGTTGAAGAACTCAGAAAAGAGGCTCATAAGAAATCTGAAGAGGTTCCTAATGAACAGGAAATAGCTCTTCAGGATTTCATCTTAACTGGATTCAATAGAACTAAAATTGCCTCTATGATGTATAATATGATCAGAAACAAAGGTGAAGGCATTGGCTATGATTCATTTAAACCTTCAAATGAATTAAACTCACCTTCCTGTTCTGAAAATATTTTAAAAGGCAATGGTATATGCTTTGTGCCTGCTTCTGATAACTCTAAGAAGTTGAAAATGTCAGAATCTGAGACTAAGTCTGAAGTTCTGAACAGCTCAGACTCTGAAGCTTCTGAACCTAAGGGTAAGATGAAGGCAGATGTTAAAACCTTGCCTAAATCTAAGCCAAAAGGTCCTAAGCCTAAGAGTAAGAGTAAATCAGACTCTGAACCTGAAAATGTTCAGAATCTGAAGAGTTCAGAACATGGAACTAGTAAGTCTCAGAATCTGAATAATTCAAAATTTTCAAAGACTGAGTTTATTAAAACCTCAAAATCTATTAAACCAGTCAATACAAAACATTTTCAATCTCAGAATGTTAAGCCAAGCAAGCAAAAGCAAACCAATCAGTTTTCTGCTTCTAAATTTCTTAAGAAAGGCAAAACTGAAGCTTGCCTTGTGCCTGAAGTAAAAAAAGTTAGAATTCTGAAGAGATCAGAACCAAAGTGCTCAATGGTTCAAACTCTAAAGGACTCAGAACCAAAGACCTTCAAGTCCCAGGTTCTGAAGAAATCTGAGTCCAAACCTTTGAGAACTCAGGTTCTGAAGCATTCAGGTTCTGAAACTCAAACTTATTCAAGATATAAGGATTCATATCCTAAGTATCAGAACAAGTCTGAATATCATAACTTCAGACACAAGTTTAAAAAGCCAAAACCTTTCAGGACTAACCCCAAAGGACCCATGAAAATCTGGGTACCTAAGTCTGAGATAATTTCAATTGCAGATATGCTTAACATACAAAGAAAAGGAAAGGTCCTGGTACCTGGACAGTGTATGCTCGCATCATATGACAGGGGGCAAGTCTATGTTCCAAACCCTAACTCTGAAAGAGGGAGGAACTGTGGGGTTTGGAGGAAGTCAGAAAGGAAAGATCATTGGTACTGGTAAGATAGGTAATTCTTCCCTGTACATTGATGATGTTTGGCTGGTAGATGGACTTAGACATAATTTACTTAGCATAAGTCAATTATGTGATAGTAATTATGAAGTCCTGTTTAATAAGAACACATGTACTGTAATCAATAACAAAGATAAGTCTGTAGTGTTCAGAGGCAGCAGGAAAAAACAATGTTTACAAAATAAACTTTTCTGAATTGGTTCAGCAGAAGGTAGTTTGCCTTCTGTATGTGAGTGATGAGAAATGGGTCTGGCAAAAAAGGCTGGGACATGCTAACTGGAGACTCATCTCTAAGCTTAGCAAGTTACAGCTGGTCAGAGGCCTACCCAACATTGATTATCACTCAGATGCTCTGTGTTCAGCATGCCAAATTGGAAAATTTTCTAAAACTTCTTTTAAATCAAAGAACATTGTTTCCACCTCTAAACCTTTAGAACTCCTTCACATTGATTTGTTTAGTCCTGTTGGAACAGCTTCAATCAATGGGAAGAAGTATGGACTTGTTATTGTTGATGATTATAGTAGGTGGACTTGGGTTAAATTCCTTAGAACCAAGAATGAAACATATGATGTGTTTTTCAAATTCTGCAAACAAGTACAAACTGAAACTGATTTGAAAATTTTAAAAATCAGAAGTGATCATGGTGGGGAATTTGAAAATGAACCTTTTGAAAACTTTTGTGAAGACCATAGAATTCTCCATGATTTCTCATCTCCTAGAACTCCACAACAAAATGGAGTTGTAGAGAGAAAGAACAGGTCTTTACAAGAAATGGCCAGAACCATGATCCATGAATCTAAAATTGCTAAGTACTTTTGGGCAGAAGCTGTAAACACAGCATGTTATATTCAGAACAGGATCTATATCAGACCCATTTTGAATAAAACAGCATATGAACTGTTTAAAGGAAGAAAACCAAGTATTTCTTATTTTCATCAGTTTGGTTGTACATGTTACATACTAAACAATAAGATCTACCTAAAGAAATTTGATGCCAAGGCTCAAAAGGGTACCTTTTTAGGATACTCAGAGAGATCTAAAGCATACAGAGTGTATAATTCTGAAACACATGTTGTTGAAGAAGCTATACATATTAGTGTGCGCACCCCGTTTTTTTTCCTGAGAAAAAAGACGCGCAAATCCTCCGAGGTCGTTCGCAAACGCTCGGAGGGGCCTTTGTGAAGCCGCCACCAAAGTTTTTGTGTGAAGGGAACGTTGATAAACCCTTAAGTTTTTTTTTGTTTAAAGGGAAACGATAATAAAACCCTTTTGACGATGAGGATAAGGATTTGGTCATCGCAACCATTGTCGGGTTCGGGAGTCGATTACGCAAGGGGAAGGTATTAGCACCCCTCACGTCCGTTGTACTCAACGGGAACCTCCTATTTGGTTAAAGCTTGAATTGTTTTTTTTTATACTTTGCGCACATGTTTATTTATGTTAAAAATATAATAAAAGGGGGGAGAAAGAGATAAAAACAAACGAAAGAAAAGAAAGAAAAAGTTTTTTATTATTGCGCTTGACAAGATGTCGATCTTGCTCCTACGTATCTCCCGGTAGTCGGAGAATTCAAAGCGTACGTAGTTCTTTGGTAGAAAAACGTACATGTGTTGGTTGATTTTAAATGGACGATGTTTTAACCGAATTCTTGCGATTAGAACGTAGCTTGTATGCTCGCACTTGGAGACTTATTAAGCGTTTGTTCGTGAATCACATTAGAATTGTTAAAAGGTACGTCCGTTAGAGTAAAGGGTTGAAATGGTCGCTATGGGACCAAGGGAGGTGCAATGGACTCATACAAGTCAAACATTGACCGAGTGGACTCAAACGAGTCGGGCGATTGTTCGATTGATCCACTGAGATCAAGAACGGGTACAATGGACTCGGACGAGTCGAACATTGACCGAGTGGACTCAAACGAGTCGAGGGGTTGAGTCTAATGGCCAACGGGGGACCAAAAGGTTTGGATTGACCACAAGGGGCCAAGATTTGGTTTGGTTAGGGTTGTACATATTGAAAAAAAAGGGGAATGACGATTGTCCGAGCGACGAGACATACGTCACGCATTCGTACAATCGGGGCGATGGAGAGACATACGTCACACCATCCCTTTTTCATTCATATTTTTGGGTAGAATCCTTTAGAAATCCCAAGGTATGTCAAAACATTTGGTTTGAAAACCCAAAATGGGAAGGTTTAGCAAATTTGCTAAAAAACGCGCAAGTTCGTCTCATTTTGCGAAAATGCGAACGTAAACGGTGTATGTTCATCTTTGAGTTTTGAACATCATGAACAATATTTATTGTTCAAGTTTAGATTGCAATGATGAACATAGCTTGTTTGTTCATGCTGTTTTGAACGTTTGGGAAGATAACTTGTTTTGCAAGTTATCCACAAAATGGTCATACGAACTTGTGATTTTGTCAAAATTATGCAAAATCCTTGTTATGGTTTGAAGAACATGGGTTTAAAAACTCTTAGGTTCTGAGCTCTGGGGCTAGAACCTCAAAAATTGGTCATTTTGACACAAAAACTCAGGTTCTGAGTTCTGTCATGGTCGCACTGCGACCATGACTTCGCACTGCGAAGCATGCGAAATTTTGGGTTCAGAAGCTGTTTCTGAACTTTTGTTCAGAAACAACTTCTGAACACACTCAGGACCTTATAGATGGGTGAAAAACTTTGAGTTTTTGGGGTGGAAAAGGTTGGACAAACCAGTTTTGATGTTTTGAAAACCTTGGGATTTCTTTGAAATTCAAAAGGGGTTTTTTAGAATCAAAAGGTTTTGAGCCAAAAAAGCTATGCAAACACAATTATAAATGCAAGATAGGTGCTTAGAAACTTACAGAACTCCTTAGCAAAGCTCCGGCTGCACTTGATTTGATTTTGTTGAAGGCTTTCACAAAGGTTTGAATATTGGTGAAGGTTTTGGAACTTTGGAAAGCTTTGTGGTGTATGGATTGTTTCTGGTTATTTTGTGGAGTTTGTAGGCTAAAATGAGTAGAGTTTCTGCTCTTGAAATGCTGTGTTAACTGTCTTTGTATCCTTGGGCATTGCCTTCTATTTATAGGCTAAAACCAAATCTTTTTCATCATTACACAATCCCAAAATTCAGCTGATTTGTGGCCAAGATTAAGCTGAATCCCTTTGCATTAAATGCTACTGGATAGAGGCAACCCTGCCTTGTACCAAGGGGCAAGATCCAGCTTGATTTCAGCCACAAATTCAACTAATTCTAGAAGGTAATGATGAAGAACAAAGCTGATTTGCCATTGGCTAATGCTTGGGGATCAATCCTTGCAATCTCAATGGTTGGCAAATGAAAACGTGCACTGTAATGTGCAGAGATTGAGGGATGAAAAGGCTACTTATGGCTGGTGTGAGAGGGTGAAAAGCTGCTGCAAAACAGAGTAGGCAATCATGGTTTTTCAAGTGAGAAAAATCCAGCTAGTTTGACTGGTTTTGGGGAAGCAAGCAGGAGGAAAGTCCTCAAGCAGGTGGCTGGCAACCTTGTGGTGGTTAACAGGTCACATGGGAGGGACTAGAGCTGCCCAAGGGCAAGCCCACTTGCTTGTCACATGCTAGGTTGGAAGAAAAAGCTTCCAACCTTGGCATTAATGGCAAGTCCTTCAACTCTGGCTTTGCTTGGCCCAATTAGCCATAAATGCTACTTAAAATAATTATAGAAATGATGTGCAACAAATTCTGGAATTAAATCAAAGAAACCAAAAATCTGCAGAAAAATCGCAGACTTCGCAATGCGAAGTGAGCTTCGCATTGCGAAGTCCTCAATTTTGAAATGTTGACTTTTCTGTTGACTTTTGTTGACTTTTGACTTTTTTCCCCTCTTTGATTTTTTTTGATTTTTGTTTTAAAATGCGTAGGACAAAATTAGGGTACTACAATTAGGTTTGATGATAATAAGCCTGGTAGTGAAATACTAGAGCTGCTTGAGAGTTTTGCAGATGTCAGAATCTCAGAAGAACCTTCAGAAGCTGAACCCAGTTCAGGTTCTGATGAAGGTTCAGAAGCTGAAAACAATGAAGACTCTGAGAAACTCTCTGATAATGATGCTACTCCTGAAGCAAACCAAGACCAGCATGGTTCTGAACACATCCCTGATGGTTCTTCAGTAGCTAATCCACCCAGAACCTCATTCAAATACAAGTCTTCACATCCTGAGGAGCTGATCATTGGGAACAAAAGCAGTCCAATAAAGACTAGATCAGCATTCACTCAGAATGAGTCAATGCTTGGCCTGCTATCCATGATTGAGCCCACAACTGCTGATGAAGCACTTGCTGATGATGGGTTGATTGTAGCAATGCAAGAAGAACTGAACCAGTTTCAAAGGAATGATGTTTGGGATCTTGTTGCAAGACCTGACCATAAGAACATCATTGGAACAAAATGGGTGTTCAGGAACAAGCTCAATGAACAAGGAGAAGTGATCAGAAACAAGGCTAGATTAGTAGCTCAAGGGTACAGCCAGCAAGAAGGAATTGATTACACTGAGACATTTGCTCCAGTAGCAAGATTGGAAGCAATCAGGTTACTTCTTTCTTATGCTATTAATCATGATATCATCTTATATCAAATGGATGTTAAAAGTGCTTTCTTAAATGGTGTAATTTCTGAAGAAGTGTATGTCAACCTCCTGGTTTTGAAGATGTTAAAAATCCAAATCATGTTTTTAAACTTAAGAAGTCTTTGTATGGTCTGAAACAAGCTCCCAGAGCTTGGTATGAAAGACTAAGCAATATCTTGATTAAAAATGGATTTGTAAGAGGTCAAGTTGACAATACACTTTTTAGGAAAACTGTTAGGAAAGAAATCTTAATTGTACAAATATATGTGGATGATATCATATTTGGTTCTACTAATGCCTCCCTTTGCAAAGAGTTTTCAAAGTTAATGCAGGATGAATTTGAAATGAGCATGATGGGTGAGCTGAAATTCTTCTTGGGAATTCAAATCAACCAATGCAAAGATGGTGTCTATGTTCATCAGTCCAAATACACTAAGGAGCTTCTGAAGAAGTTCCAGCTGGATGATTGCAAGCTGATGACAACACCAATGCATCCCACCTGCACCTTAAGCAAAGAGGACAATGGCTCTAAAGTAGATCAGAAGTTGTACAGAGGTATGATAGGTTCTCTCCTATACTTAACTGCTTCTAGGCCAGATATTTTATTTAGTGTATGTCTGTGTGCAAGATTCCAGTCAGATCCTAGAGAATCTCACATGACTGCTGTCAAAAGAATCTTTAGGTATCTGAAAGGAACAACTAATTTGGGACTTCTGTATAAGAAATCTCTAAATTATAAGCTAGTTGGATTCTGTGATGCTGACTATGCTGGAGACAAGATTGAAAGAAAGTCCACTTGTGGAAACTGTCAGTTTCTTGGTGAGAATCTGATATCCTGGGCCAGCAAGAGACAAGCAACCATTGCTTTGTCAACAGCAGAAGCAGAATACATCTCAGCTGCAAGTTGTAGCACACAACTGCTCTGGATGAAACATCAATTAGAGGATTATCAGATTCATGCAGATAATATTCCTATTTATTGTGATAATACTGCTGCAATATGTCTGTCTAAAAATCCAATTCTGCATTCTAGAGCCAAGCACATAGAAATAAAACATCATTTTATAAGAGATTATGTTCAGAAGGGTGTGTTAGATATTCAGTTCATTGATACTGATCATCAATGGGCTGACATATTCACAAAACCCCTAACAGAAGAAAGATTCAATTTTATTAAAAAGAATCTGAACATGCACTTTATCTCTTGAAAATGTGCTTGAATCTGAATGAAATCCTTGATTCTGAGTTTATAATAAGCTAAGACTGATCAGACACTCATCTTCTGAGAGTCTGAAGACAGTTAAGCCTGAAAAACTTCAGAGTCTGAACGATCAGAACCTGGATTTTCTGTCTTCTGAATCTGATAAGAATCTAATGTTTGGTCAGAATCTGATAAGTATAACCCTGGGCAATGATGATTAAAGCTTTGAAAGTTTATACTCTATCCCTCCCAAAGTCATCAATTTAAAAATGTGATTTTCTGCTCTGATATTAAATGTTAAAATTGCTTGACAAACAATTTTCAGTTGATATCAGTCTGTTTTCAAACTATTTAGCACAGACACATTTTTCAAATGCCCAAAGTGTATTAGACATGTTCAGTTTTTTAGAAATGTTTTAATTTGGTATCAGACTCTGAGATAAACCTTCATATTTTGGTATTAGGTTCTGATACAAGTTCAGCAGTATTAAAACTGTCTTCTGGTATCAGGCTCTGATATAACCCTTCAGTTGGTCTATAATCTGAACTATTTTGTTTTAAAAATGAGTTAGACCTGCTTTGATCTGCACTATTTTCTTTAAACTAGCTCAGATCTGCTCTGATACCTTCTTGTATGTTTTGTTCTGATACTGAACAATCTATACTGAACAGACCATGTCTGAACACAGAATGATCTGATCAGAAGCTCTAAACTTTTTCTGCTTCTGAACAACATTCTATTTTTAATGCAATGTCATATACTCATTGAAAATCAAGTAGGCTCTGATGATTATCTTTGCTGCTTGATTATCCATATGATTGCATAAATATCTCACAAGTTTTTTCAACCCTCCCCAATTCTGAACCTTTTTGAAATGTTTTCAAACTCTTTTAAAAAGGGGGAGATTGAAATGCTCTGATACACTTGTTTTCAAACTCTCTTGGAAAAAGGGGAGAAATTTTGTTTTTGAAGTGAATTTTTTTGTTGATGACAAAAGGGGGAGAAAGTAAAACAAGTATTAAAGCTCCTGAGCTCAAAAATAAGTTAAAATCTGTCAGTAATTAACTTATGAAAGGGGAGTAAAAGGTATTAAAGCCTGAGGCTCTGAACATAAGTTAAAGCTCTGATACTGATTTTAACTTAACTTATGAGAACTGTTTTTAATTCTTAGCCTCTGAATTGAAATTCTGCTCTTATGAAGTGAATTTCTGCTCTGATACCATTATGTGAGATACATAACTCTTAGTGAGTTAAAATGAATTGAAAATAACCTGGATAAGACTCAGGGAGCTTACAAAACTCATCATGTGGATTATCAAACTTAGGGGGAGAGCTTACAAACCTCAGAACCTGAAGTCAGCAAGTTATTTATAATTCTGAGTGTTTTTTTCACTTAATTGTTTAAAGTTGAGTTTAATTAACTTAGATAAGAATCAAGGGGAGCTTACAAACCTAACCTTGAGGACTGTCAGACCTAGGGAGAGCTTACAAACCTCTCCTGAAGTCAGATTGTTAATTAAACTTAACAACAATTCTGAAATTTTCACATTTGTGATTTAAACTGAACTTAATTAACTTGGATCTAACTCAGGGGGAGCTTACAAACCTCGCACCCTGCAGTTAACTTGTTAATTAAGTTAACAACAATTTTCTGATTTAATACTTATGTTTGTCATCATCAAAAAGGGGGAGATTGTTGGAACAAAATGTGTTTAACAACTCTCTTATGAATTAAGGGGGAGATTGTTGAAACATTATGTGTAAACATTATCTCTCTTTGTGGTTTTGATGATAACAAAGTGTTAAATAGAAAATTGGTTATTTGCTAATGCTTTGTCCAAGTGATTTCAGAACCAAGTGATTATTGATTGGAAATTAAGAATGGTTATGGAAGAACAAGCTTAGAGCAAGAAAGGAAAGCTAAGAAGCAATGTTGCAAAGCTAGAAGGAAACTAGGTCTGAAGAAGTGCTCCTGAAGTGGTGCTCCTGAAGTAGTGCTCCTGAAGTGGGAATCTGAAGCCTATGTCTGAAGATAGCTTCTGAAGTCTGGGTGCTTCTGAAGAAGTCAACGCTAAGTCAACGTCTGAAGACCAGCTTCTGATCCTGAAGGCAGCTTCTGATCCGTACAAAGGCAGCTTCTGATGCACTGTTCACACAGAAGCTTCTGAAGCTGATGTGGCATGGAAAGCAAGTGTTACTGTGCGCATTTAATGCCTGGATGTGTCAGAACAACCCAATGGAACAGTTGTCTTCCTGACCCAAACATTCTCCAGCTTTTAAGGTAGGCCATTTCAAAAATGGCTGCTGCTCTGTTTTGTTTGAAAAAGTGCAGCACACATTTGCAGAAATCCTAGCTCAACTTGCAACGGCTCTTTCCTCAAATCAAGCAAATCTTCAACAGCTCTATTTCCTCTATAAAAGGAAGAAGATTTGAAGAAGAAATTTGTCTAAGACTCTTGAAACGTATTGCTGAACCTGTGCTCTGTTTTCTGTTGTAAAATCTCACAAGTTCAAAAACTCTTAGAAATTCTTTTAGTTTCTGTAACTTAGAATTTCTTAAGGTTAAGAGTCTTAACCTGTGTTTTATTAAGAGAACACCTCTGATATTTTATCAAGTGTTCATCCCAAACTCATTTACTTGTAAACCAGTTTGGTCCCTAAAGTCTCAGTCTGTATACTGAGCAATTGTAACCTCATTCCTTTGTGGTCTGAGTCAGAAGTCTCTTGACTTAGTGTCTTGAGCATTGAGAAGTCTCTTGACTTAGTCTCTTGAGCATTGGGAAGTCTCTTGACTTAGTGTCTTGAGCATTGGAAGCCTCTTCCTTTGTGGTTGAGCATTAGAAGCCTCTTTCTTTGTGATTGAGCAACTGGAAGTCTATTCCTTGGTGGTTGATCAAATTGTAATCTTCTGATTATAGTGGAACTCTCTTGTTGGAAAACAAGGGGACTGGACTACTTCTCACATTGAGAAGAAACCAGTATAAATTCTGTGTGTCTCTCTTTTCCCTTCTCTTTTTAACTTGTTAATCCGCTGCATATACTCCTGATAATAGTTCAGAACCTGGTTCTGAACTAGTGTTAAGTTTTTGAAAAGAAAAGAACAAGTTTTTGAGTCACACAATTCAACCCCCCCCCTTCTTTTGTGTGTTTTTCTCACCTTCATCAAGAAGGTTTGGAAACCCAAATGTAATAATATTGGTCTAATGGCTCACACTTCTCTGAAAGCAACATCTAGGAAAGACTGGTACTTTGACAGTGGATGTTCTAGACACATGACTGGAGTTAGTCAATTTCTTGAAAATATAAGACCTCACACCAGTGGATATGTGACTTTTGGTGGTGGAGCTAGAGGAGAGATTCTTGGAATTGGAGACTTAATCAGTGATGGATTACCAAGACTTAATGATGTGTTATTAGTTAAAGGATTAACTTCCAATTTGATTAGTATAAGCCAGCTGTGTGATCAAGGGATGGAAGTGAACTTCAACAAGACTGAGTGTCTGGTAACTGCTGGGAAAAGAGAAGTGATAATGAGAGGTAAGAGATCTAAGAAGGACAATTGTTATTTGTGGGTACCTGAAGAAGAAATCAGACTTTGTCACCATAAACTTGGGCACTTAAACATGAAGGGTGTGAAGAAAGTCAAGTCTGTGGAACCCAAAATTAAGATCAATGAAGACAAAGTTTGTGGTGAGTGTCAAAGTGGAAAACAAATCAAGATGTCTCACAAGGAGCTGCAACATCTTAAACTTCACATGGATCCCTGGATGTCTATGCTAGATAAAAGCCTACGTGGGAAGAAGAATGTTTCTGTTTGTAATTCTTCAAGAGTTTTTTTGCATAAGGAGTTATAGCAATTACATATTGCTGAGGGTGAGCAAGCTGGAAGTGAGGAAGATGCAGATGATGCTGATACTAAGTCTGATGCTGAGTCTGAGTCTGAAACAGCCTGTGTTAAACATTCAGTTTTTGTTCCCTATGTGAAGCCTGTGTTTTGTCAAGATTTTTTGGCTAAAAAGGGGGAGAAAAATTTGTGGTTGGTTTCAGAATGTGCATGTTCAGAATGTGTTAAGTTTCAGAATTCAGAGGTTATAGTTCAGAAATTGACAGTTTTATTCAGAGTTCAGAAATATAACAAAGGCTGTGCAGATGTGGTTGAGGGGGAGTTTCTGGCTCAGGGGGAGTGTATAAGTATAGTGTACCTGAGCTGTGTGCTGTTTCAGTTTCAGAAGCATTATCTCAGAGGTTACTGCAGTTCAGAATTAAGGGGGAGAGTTGTTTGTGATGTGCTGAGTTGCAGGGGGAGTTTTCTGGGTGATTTCAGAAGCTGGTGTGTTTGTGCTTCAGAGGGAGTTGTTCATATGTGCTTCAGAAACTGTGAAGATCATAAACTATGAAGTTTGTGTACTTCAGAATATCAGAAGTTGTTGTGCGCTTCAGGATGTCAAGATGTGTTGTGTTTTTTTTGAAGTACTGAAGCTGTTTTGTTTGGTTTAACATAGCTTTTATCCGCTTCTATCTATCTCTGTTGCTATGGTTAATTATATGTGTAGTTCTTCATGGCTGAGTATATTTTGAAGAGTGAAGAACTTGTTCTTTGTGAAGCATTTGATTTTAGCCAAAAATTTGCCAAAGGGGGAGATTGTTGGTTATTTGAAGGTTGGCTACATGTTTGGTAAAATCAAAGTGCTCAAGCAATGCGTCTCCAGAACCTTTTAAGTCTTCAGAAGCTGCATTTCAGAAGCTGGATTTTCTGCATTAATTTTGTGGGTATATCTTGAAGATTTATTGACGATTTATCCATGCATTTGTTTTCTAGAAGGCTGATTATTTTGGTGAAGATCTTGGTGTAGATTGGCTTTGTGTTTATGAATGAATATATTTCAAAGGGATCTTTGCATTATATGATTCAGAAATATATGTTTCCTTTTTGAGCTTCAAAGAATTTCAGTATTGTATTTTGAAGAAGATATGATTTAGAATTATGTGTGCCTGCTGAAGACTATATAAGAAGACGTGCTGCTGCTATTGAAGATTGCGAGTCAAAAACCAGAAATCAGAGTTTAGAGTTTTTAGAGTTTTTTAGTTTTTAAGCTTAGGCTTTATTCTGTACACCACTCTTATGTTTGAGTTGGTTTAGTTTTGTTTTGAGTTGTAATTCACTCTAAGCTTTTAAGTACGAGTGAGGTTTTTGTTGTCTTGAAGTGTGTCTTCATAACTGGGTTGTTTACAGAGTTGTTAGTAACTGGGTTGTAGTTACTTGATTAGGAAGTAAGAGGGGGTTCTTATTATACCTAGGTGTTACTGGGTAGAAATCTTGACTAGTGGAGATTAAGTCAGAAGACTAGGAACAGGGGCTGTGTCTTGAGTCTTAGGATTAATTCCTCATAGTGGATTTCCTTCCTGGATTGGTATCCTCCAGATGTAGGTGATGTTTGCACCGAACTGGGTTAACAAATATTGTGTGTTCTTTACTTTCTGAACTTTTATTTGCTGCTTCTGAACCAGTTTTATTGTGCTCTATTTTACATTCATCGTGCTCTGTTTTTGTGTTCTGATTCATACCTGCCACCTGCCAGAATTTCACGTTATAACAAACTAGTATCAGAGTTGGTTCGGATCTGTTCAAGCGGGAACAATGACAATTAAAAGTTTGAAAGTCGACAAGTTCACTGAGAGGAATAATTTTAGTTTGTGGCATATCAAGATCTGGGCATTGCTTAAACAGCAGGGGCTATGGACACCTTTGTTAAAGTCTACGCCAAATCTTCTACCTGCTGATATCGCCACTCTGGAGGAGAAGGCACATTCTACCTTGCTCCTTGCTTTGGAAGATCATATCATCACCGAGGTTGCTGAAGAGGATACGGCTGCCGGTCTGTGGTGTAAGCTAAAGAGTCTATACATGACGAAGAGCTTAACCAACAAGTTGCTATTGAAGCAACGTCTGTTCAGTCTGCGTATGCTGGAAGGTATGTCCCTGAGAGGACATCTAGATCAACTAAATTCAATATTATTAGAACTACGTAATATTGATATTAAGATTGATGATGAGGATGCTGCCTTAATTCTGTTAGTTTCTTTACCATTGCCATATGAGAACTTTAGGGAGTCTTTCATTAGTGGTAAAGATTCATCGTCTCTGGAAGAAGTTAGGTCTGTCCTTCACAGTAGAGAACTGCGACATATCTGTAGTGGCACTATTTCAGATGGTTAGGTTGTTGGGCTAGTAACAAACATCAATCACAGATATGGTAAATCAAGGGAAAATAAGTTCCCTTAGAAACCAAAACCGACTTATATTTGCAATTACTGTAAGGAGAAGGGGCATTAGACGAATGATTTTCCCCAGAAGAGGCAGATGCAACAAAAGGCATCAGGTACTGTCGTTGTTGCCGATGATGGTACATATTCCAAAGAGGATATCGCCTTATTTGCTGATGGTCACACACATTATGTCGATGTGTGGGTTCTGGATTCCGGAGCATCTTATCATATTTGTCCTAGGAGAGAATGGTTTTCAACCTTTGAGCAGTTGGATGGTGACAATATTGCTATGGCCAATAGTTCTACCTGCAAGGTGGTTGGGATGAGCTCTATCAAGATTAGGACTCATGATGGTAAATTATGTACACTGAACGAAGTTAGACATGTTCCACACATGACGAAGAATCTGGTATCTCTAAGTCTTTTGGACAAGAAGAGGTTTAGTTTCAAAGGTGAAGGTGGAGTTATACATGTTTGCAAGGGTTCAAGTGTGATTCTGAAAGGTGTGAAGTTGGGTACTCTGTACTTTGTACAAGGTACTACGCTAACTGATTCTGCTGTTGTTGCTTCCTCCGAGATTAACCAAGAAGATATGACGAAGTTGTGGCATATGAGGCTTGGGCATATGAGTGAGAGGGGGATGCAAATTCTGGCTAAAGATGATCTTCTTTGTGGGCACAAAATAAAAGATCTTGGGTTCTGTGAACACTGTATTTTTGGCAAACTACATCGCAACAAGTTTCCTAAAGCGATTCATAGAACAAAGGGCACACTAGATTACATCCACGCTGATTATTGGGGGCCTTCACGTGTGAAGTCCTTGGGGGGTCACAGGTAATTTCTGTCGCTGATTGATAATTATTTAAGGATGACTTGGATATTCATAATGAAGCATAAAAGTGATGCTTTCAAGAACTTCAAGCATTGGAAGGCACTAGTGGAGAATCAAACTAGGAAGAAGGTTATGAGGCTGCGAATTGATAATGGTTTGGAATTTTGTTGGTCTGAGTTTAATGAGTTTTGCAAGACTGAAGGGATTGTCAGGCATCATATAGTTAGGAATACACCTCAGGAGAATGGTGTAGCAGAACATTTGAATCAGACACTTCTGGAGAGAGCTCGGTGTATGCTCTCGAATGCTGGGTTAACACAGCATGCTATATGATAAATTGTGGACCTCACACAAGTATAAATCTGAAAACTCCTTATGAACCGTGGTCTGGGAAATCTGCTGATTACTCTAACTTGAGGGTTTTTGGTTGCACGGTCTACTATTATGTCAATGAGGGGAAGTTGGAGCCAAGAGCAAAGAAAGGAGTATTTGTAGGCTATGGGGATGGTGTGAAAGGATATAGGATCTGGTCCCCATCTGAGAAGAGGGTTATTCTAAGTAGAAATGTTGTCTTTGATGAAAATTCCATGTTTAACCCAACTGTGAAGTTCACTATTCCGGAAGACTGTGGTATTGAGAAATAGGTGGAGCAAAGAGAAACTAAGGCTACTTGTGAAGCAGAGGAGGGCTCTCCTTGTAACAACCCGATTTTTAGGATTTATTTATTTAATTATTTTATGTGTGTTTAATTGTTTATTTTGGTGATTTATTGAATTTTTGGAGTTGAAGGATATTTTAGTAATTTGAGGTGTAGTGGCATATTTGTAATATGTTAGAAATTCAGAATTTGAAAATAGTGGTGTATAAGTAATAAGTGGGGGGTTAAGTGTAGTAATTGTGTAGAGAAAATAATTGTGAGTTAATTGTGACTAAGCCCATTAGTGGGAATAACTTAGAAACTTATTATAAATACATTAGTTAGTGGTGGTGGTGAATTATGTTAACATTTCATCAGACGCAGTGTATCCCCTTGAGCACACCAGTTTTATTAGTTAAAAAGAAGGATGGCAGTATGAGACTGTGTATAGACTACCGCCAGTTGAATAAGGCGACAATCAAGAACAAGTATCATCTCCCAAGGATTGATGACCTTCTAGATAAACTTAAAGGAACGACAATATTCTCTAAGATTGATCTTAGATCGGGTTATCATCAAATTCGCATCAAGTCTTCGGATGTGTCCAAAACGGCGTTCAGGACCCGTTACAGACATTACAAATTTCTAGTCATGCCTTTCGGTGTAACTAATTCCCCAGCCGTGTTTATGGATTATATGATTATAATTTTTCAACCTTACCTAGATCAGTTCATGGTGATCTTCATTGACGACATCCTGATCTATTCCAAGGACCCTCAGAAGCATGCCCAGCACCTGAGGATCGTTTTGAATGTCCTTAGAGAAAAGCAATTGTATGCCAAATTCAGTAAGTGTGAATTTTGGTTATCGGAAGTTAAGTTTTTGGGACATGTCATTTCCCAAAGAGGAGTGACAGTGGATCCATCCAAGGTTGAAGCTGTTCTTGATTGGAATAGGCCCAGGAACGTGGCTGAAGTTAGAAGTTTCTTGGATTTAGCAGGTTACTACTGAAGATTCATCATGAAGTTTTCCCAGATTGCTTTACCTTTGACGCGTCTCACTAAAAAAACGTGCCATTTATATGGGATGAAGAATGGGAGAAGAGTTTTAGGACTTTGAAGAAGAAATTGACTAAGGCCCCTTGTTTGGTCAACGAGAACTGAATATGCGGCAGAGAAGGTGGATGGAATATTTGAAGGACTTCGACTTTGACTTGAAGTATCACCTAGGGAAGGCGAACGTAGTGGCTGACGCTTTAAGCCGGAAGGCCTTTGTTAGAGCAGAGGTAATGATGCATATTGTAATCTGTGTGAGAAATTCAGAGATTTCTCTTTGAGGTGGACGGTGGTATCTTGTTGAATAGATTGGAAATCTCGTGCGACTTACGGTCTAGGAACGCACAAGCTCAGGGTACAGATATGGACCTCCAGAGGAGAATTGGTCAATAAGAATTCACTATGGCATCAGATGGCACACTGTTGTTCGAAGGTAGGATTTGTGTTCCAAATGATGCAGACTTGAAGAGGTTAATCTTGGAAGAAGCCCATAAGAGCAGCTTTAGCATTCGTCCGGGTGCCACCAGGATGTACCAAGACGTGAAGAGAGATTATTGGTGGCCTGGTATGAAAACTGACATTGCGGAGTTAGTAGCACGGTGCATTGTGTGCCAACAGGTGAAGATCGAGCATCAAAGGCCTACATGGATGCTTGAACCCTTGGAGATTCCGCAGTAGAAGTGGGAACAAATAACTATGGACTTTGTAGGTGGTTTACCCCATACTCAACGAGGACATGATTCGATTTGGGTAATCGTAGATGGTTAACCAAATCTGCTCATTTCTTGCCGGTTAAATCCACATACAGAGCTTCGCAGCATGCAGAGTTGTTTATATCGGAGATTGTTAAACTACACGGTGTTCCAACGAGCATTGTGTATGATAGAGATCCAATCTTTACCTCTCATTTTTTGGAAGGCTTTCCAAAAGGCATTGGGAACACGATTGAAGACGAGTACGTCGCATCACCCTCATACGGAAGGTCAATCCGAAAGGACGATTCAGACGTTGGAGGATATGTTGTGTGCTTGTATCCTAGAAGACGGAGGAAGTTGGAATGCCCACTTACCTTTGATTGAGTTCTCTTACAATAATAGTTACCATTCCAGCATAGGGATTGAGTGACTTGAAGTATTTTTTGGGCATGGAGGTTTCTCGATCAAAGAAAGGTATATTCATTTCTCAAAGGAAATATGCTTTGGAAATTCTAAAAGATGGAGGATGTTTGGGAGCTAAGCCTGTGAAATTTCCCATGGAGCAAAATGTCAAATTGTCAGATGAAGGAGAATTGTTGAAAGAACCATCCTCATATAGGCGACTTGTAGGACACCTAATTTATTTGACCCTTACTCGTCTGGATATCACCTACTCAGTGCACATATTGAGTAGATTCATACATGCTCCTTGCAAACCTCATATGGATGATGCCATGCGAATATTGAGGTATCTAAAGAACAATCCAGGTGAAGGTTTATTTTTCTCCTCCCAAAATGATTTATCTTTGCGTGCCTTTTGTGATTCAGATTGGGGAGGTTGCCTGATATCCAGAAAAATCAACTATAGGGTATTGTGTTTTTTTGGCATCCTCTCTGATATTTTGGCGAACAAAAAGACAAAAGACAATTTCTCAATCATCAGTTGAAGCAGAATATAGAGCTATGATAGGTGCATGTTGTGAGTTGTCTTGGCTACGTTCATTGTTGAAGGATTTGGAGATATTGCACCCAAAGGCAGCACTGTTGTATTGTGACAACAAAGCAGCTCTTCACATTGCGTCTAATCCGGTATTTCATGAAAGAACTTAATCTTTGTATTTGTCTAGTACAATGTAACATCCCTGACGACTTCAGGATTTCCGACTGACCCTACAAACCAACACGAGTCTTTTCATGATGTTTTGTCCTCACTCGCACGCTTTCTGGGAAACTTCCCAATCATAATTTGTTGGAAAACTAGTTTAAATTGAGTGGAAGTTGGAAGAGTAAAAACAACTCCCCTTGGATAGAACTAGTGTTTGTGTGAATTAAAAAAATGTCCCACATAGGAGACGACACACACATAATAGTAGTGTTCATATAAGTATGGGATGATCTTCAAGGGTGTGTTGCCCTTGGGATACTCACTTTTGCGAACGGGTGAGCACATAAGATATATATATATATATATATATATATCAGGGGCGACAACGACGTCATCACCGTCCGGCATGGCTTGAGCTTGGGCTTGCGCTTAATGATTAAGTCACTATGGATTTGTTACGAACTATCCCAATAAAAGGAGATCTCGCCTCACTCATTCGACACACCGAAAAATATTCTAAAACTTCAAGTAATTTTCTTCTCTCTCCCTTTTCGACTTGTGTTGACGAGTCCTTCTTCTTTTCTTCTTCTCCTTCTATTCCTTCGGTTCGAGTGGTCTTCGTACCATATCAGAGTAGTTTTATACTATATTGAGGGTGTTTTATCTCGAACAATTATTTACGGTGTCGTAGGAAATCACACAGTTTGAATTCGGGTGTTTTATCCTGGAGGCGGCGCGATTGATAGTCTACCTTGCACAGTTTTGGGTAATGTTGAGAAACGTCTTCAAGAGAGTGACCTGGTCGTGACTCAACCCGATAATCTCTTTAGAGGTAAATTCTCCTTTTTTTAAAGGTACGTTTTCTAAATTGAAAAACAACAGTTTTAAAACGTTTCTAAAACCACAATGACTACCGAAGAAATTATTGCTTTTCGTTTAGCTGTTGACTTCAATAAGCTATCTCGGTTTCAAGGCAGTCACTTCAAACGCTAGCAACAAAAGATGATATTTTTTCTTAACTACGAAAAAGGTTTCCTACGTCTTGAAGGAGGACATACCCGTGATACCGGTGAGTTCAATTCCATCTGCATTGAATAATAACGGTAAGACATCAATGGATTCAGATATGACTGCTCCTGCTGAGAAGGAGAAATAATATGCGAAGGAAAAACAAGCTGCTATAGATATCGCCCTCTGGAAAGATAATGATTATCTTTGCAAAAACTTTATTTTAAATGGATTCACAGACGATCTGTATGATTACTACGGACTATGTGATACTACTAAACAAGTTTTGGAAGCTCTGCAAAAAAAGTATAATACAGAAGAAGGTAGAGTCAAAAATTAGGGTTAAATATGTTTTTGGTCCCTATAAAATTGGGAACTTCTAAGTTTAGTCCTTACTTAATTTTAATAGGCTTTTTAGTCCCTATAAAAAAAATTTACTTATAATTTTAGTCCCTGCTAAAACAAAGTTTGTTTAATTATCCTTAAACTCTTAAATTTTTGAACTATTTTTTTGAGACAAGTTTAGAACACTATGAAAAGTTCATTTACAAAAATTTAGAATTTTTAACTTGAAACGAATTAAATATGATTTTTTTAAACCGACAAAAGTTAAAGATAAAAGTAACAAAATTTGGACCTAGAAATCAAATTTTGCGATAATTTTTTGCGGAGGAACTTTTAGTAATGTTCTTAACACGTCTGCAAAAAATTGTTCAAAAACTTAAGAGTTAATACTGAGTGCCAAAATTTTTTTTAGGGATTAAAAGAACTATTAAAATTAAGTAAGGACTAAACTTCAAAGGTCCCAATTTTATAGGGACCAAAAATATATTTAACCCCAAAAATTATGTTGTGAGCCGTTACTTGAACTTCAAGATGAACGATGACAAATCTGTGGAAGCACAATTTCATGAACTGCAAAAGATAGCTTACGAAATCGTTGTTGAAGTTATGCAATTACCTAAACAATTTCAAATTGCTGTTATTATTGACAAACTGCCACTTTCTTGGAAGGACTTCAAGAATCTTCTTATGCATAAAACTAAGGAGTTCTATCTTGAAAATCTGATTACCTGCCTTCTTATTGAATAAGAAGCGATGAAACAAGATCTAAACGAAGAGGTGTTTGTTGTCTCAAACAACAACACTAAAAAGAAATTTACAGGTGATGTTCTGAAGCCTAATGGCAAACAATTTAAGAATTATAACCTTCCTGTGAATAAGAATTTCAATCAGAATAAGAATGGAAAACACTCAAATGGCCCAAAATCAGCAACCACTAAATAATGGCAATATTCCACAATTCAACTGCTACAATTGTGGATTACCATGTCATATGGCACACAGGTGCATGAATAGATCAAGCAAACATGCTCAAGCTCAACTAACAACTGAAGATCCGTTCACGGCTATGATAACTGAAGTTAACATAGTTAGCGGATCTGATAGATGGTGGATGGACATTAGCGCCTCTCGCTATGTCTGCTTTGACTGTGCTATGTTCAAGACATACACTGCTGCTGAAGATCAGAAAGTGTTGTTAGGAGACTCTCACACCACTGAAGTTGGTGGAATCGACAGACGTGGAGTTGAAGTTCACCTCCGGAAAGACTCTGATATTGAAGGATGTGATAGACACTCCAAAAATTAGGATGAATTTTGTTTATGGTTTTCTTTTAAATAAGGCAGGGTTGACTCAATCTATAGGGGTTGATTTGTACACCATTACTAAAAATGATATTTTTGTTGGGAAAGGGTACGCAACTGATGGCATGTTTAAATTAAACATTAACAAGAATAAAATTTCTTCTTCTATTTATATGTTGTGTGATTTTAATATTTAGCATGCAAGACTCTGTCTCGTAAATAAACAAATTATTTCTAACATGAGCGGATTAGGATTAATTCCAAAACTGTCTTCAAATGATTTTGAAAAATGTCAATTTGTAGTAAAGCTAAAATAACAAAAGATTTGCATAAATCAGTACCTACAGAAAGTGAACCTTTTAATTTAATACGCTCTGATATATGCGAACTAGATGGCAACTTGACTAGAAATGGAAAAAGATATTTTATCACTTTTATTGATGATTACTCCGACTACACTTTTGTGTATCTAATGAAAATTAAAAGTGATGTGCTTGATATGTTCAAACTGTTTATTAAAGAAATTAGAACTGAAATCAATAAAAGAATCAAGTGAATATGGACCACACACATCCAATGAGTATTATAAAGTGTTGGAACAAAATGTATGAACAAGTCCCATTTTGAGTTTTAATGATAACAAAGTGTTAAAAAGAAAATGGGATATGCTAATGCTTGTTCTAAGTGTGCAGGACCATACGCTGAAGTTATGTATCTAATAGTGGTTCTGAAAGAACAAGTTAAGAGCAAAGGAAAATATTGAAGCTTGTGTTGCAAGTCTGAAGACAATCAGCGTCTGAAGGTCAGCGTCTGAAGTTCAGCGTCTGATGAACAGTGTCTGATGGTCAGCGTCTGAAGTTCAGCGTCTGATGAGCAGTGTCTGAAGACTTGGAGTCTGAAGAACAACGTCTGAAGACTGAGAGTCTGGAGTCTGAAAGAAACCCAGAAGTAAACAACTGTCACTGTCAACTGTACAGTACGACAGACATCTCAGAGTCAGAACCGCGCTCTGCAACTTTGTCTCCTTGGACGAAACACTCAACCCATTTTAAGGAAACAATTTAAAACGTATTCCTCTGTTCGCACACCATATCAAGGAAGGAATTAACGTTGGTTGAAGCTTCAATTACAACAACACTAATTGATGACCTGGCATCTTCTCAACGGGTCTCTGTTCCTCTATAAAGGATTGAAGATTTGAAGAAGAAATCAAGACTCTGCAAATCTGAAAACGCCATTACTCTGCCAAATTCGAAGGTCATCAAATAACTTAGAAATTCTTACCAACTTTCTTATCTTAGAATTTCTTAAGTATAGAGTCTGAATCTGTGTTGTATTTTGTGAACACAACTGATAGTATATTGTGTGTTCAACTCAAATATATTCTTTTGTAAATCTGTTTGATTCAAAGTCTCTCGCCTGTGTGCTTGAGAAATCAGAAGTCTCTTACTTTGTGTTTGAGCATAGGAAGTCTCTTACTTTGTGTTTGAGCATTGGAAGTCTTTTACTTTGTGTTTGAGCATAGAAAGTCTCTTACTTTGTGTTTGAGCAAGGAAGTCTCTTACTTAGTGTTTGAGCAAGGAAGTCTCTTACTTTGTGTTTGAGCATATGAAGTCTCTTACTTTGTGTTTGAGCATTGGAAGTCTCTTGCTTTGTGCTTGAGCAATTGTAATCTTTGTGATTATAGTGAGAAATCTCTTGTAAGACAAGGAGACTGGACTACTTCTGGGTTGTGGAAGGAACCAGGATAATTGCTTGTGTCCTTCTCTCTCACTCTCTCATTTACTTTATATCCGCTGCAAAACAACTCTGAAAATAGCTTCAGAATCTGATCAATATCAGACTCTGAACTAACATAAGTTTTTGAGAACGAAAAAGGCCAACACAATTCAACCCCCCTTCTTGTGTTTTTCTCACCTTCAGTTGGTATCTGAGCTCCGGTTTTGATATTCAATCACCTAATAGTGAGTCAGTAAAGATCCTGAGAAAAACATGTCTTCTGGTGAATATGGTGAATCCACATCCAGAAGTGGTGGTGGTGAATATGGTACAGATGAAAGGAAATCTCACTGACACCATAAACCTCCTATGTTTACTGGTGACCCTGAGAAATTTTCATGGTGGAAAAGCAAGATGTATAGTCATATCATTGGAATAGATGATAGTCTATGGGACATCATTGAAGATGGTATAACTATACCAGTTGATGAAGAAGGAGCAGTTATTGATAGAAGAAGCATTATTGATGCTGAAAGAAAGATCTACAGAAAGCATCACAAAGTAAGAGGTATCATTGTGGACTCTCTACCCCACAATGAATACTTAAAGCTGAGTGATAAATCAACAGCAAAAGCCATCTTCACCTCTCTCTGCTCTAACTATGAAGGAAACAAGAAGGTTAGAGAAGCAAAAGAAAATCTTCTGGTTCAGCAATATGAGCTGTTCAGAATGAAGGAAGATGAAAACATTGAGACTATGTTCTCAAGATTTCAGACTCTGGTTTCTGGACTTCAAATTCTGAAAAAGAGTTACTCAACTGCTGATCATGTGAACAAGATTCTCAGAAGTCTGCCATCTAAATGGAGATCTAAAGTGACTGCTATTGAGGAAGCTAAAGATCTAAATACTCTAAGTATTGAAGATCTTATAAGCTCTCTCAAAGTGCATGAACTGGGACTCAATGAAGATGAACCTATTAGAAAGTCTATAGCACTTAAATCTAAAGGAATGTCACTAAAAGCTCTAAAAGCTATAGAATCTGATGAAGAATCTCCTGAGGGAAGTTCTGAAGAAGATTCAGAAGCTGAGGAGCTGGAAATGCTTTTTAAAAGGTTTCAGTACTTGATGAAGAGACAAAAGAAATCTTCTAACTAGAGCAGTAACTTCAAAGGATCTGGTTCCAAGAAGGAAGAACAGAAGGGTTGCTTCAACTACAAGAAAACTGGTCATTTCATAACTGATTGTCCATAACTTCAAAAGGACAAATTAAAGGAGAAATCCAGAAGGACCAACTCAAAGTCAGGCAACCTCAAAGACAGATTTAAGAAAAGTCTTATGTCTACATGGGATGAGCTTGACAATGAATTTGAGTCTGAGAAGGAAGATGAAGAAGAAGCTAACATAGCTCTTGTAGCAACTGTATCTTCTGATACAGAGTCAGGTTCAGACTCTGAAGAAGAAGATGAGGTATTTTCTGAACTTACTCAATCTGAACTTGTTGATACAGCTAAGGATCTCATGAACCATCTCAGAAGCAAGTTAATTCAATTAAAATCTTTGAAAAAGAAATACAACTTGCTGGTTGATGAGAATCTCCAACTTCAAAATCATATCAATGAGATTGAGGAAGAAGTTAGAGAACTCAGAGAAATGGCTCATAAGAAACCTGATGAAATTCCAAGTGAACAAGAAATTGCACTTCAGGAGTTCATCTTAACTGGAATCAACAGGAGTAAAGTTGCTTCCATGATTTACAATATTAACAGAAACAGAGGAGAAGGTATTGCTTTCAAAAATGATTCATTCAATCATTCAAAAGAAACAAACATACCATCCTGTTCTGGAGATATTATGAAAGGCACTAAGGTGTGTTTTGTACCTGCATCTGAGATTTCTGAGAAACAGAATTTACCAGAAACAGAGACTGCTGATTCTGAAGTTCTGAACAACTCAGAATCCAAAACTTCTGAACCTAAGGGAAAGATGAAGGCAAAATCTAAAACTTTGCCAAAGTTTAAACCAAAAGGTTCTAAGTCTAAGACTATGAGGAAAACAGACTTTAAATCTGAAAAGGTTCAAAGTCTGAAGAGTTCAGAACCTAAGATAAGCAAGTCTCAAACACTGAAAAATTCAGACTCACATTCAAAAGACTGTGTTTGTAAAACCTTCAAGGAATACTAAACCAGTTTATACAAAACCTTTTAAATCTCAGAATGATAGACAAAGGATATAAAAGAAGCCATATCCTTTCAGAACTAACCAAAGAGGACCCATAAAGATATGGGTACCTAAATCTGAAATCATTTCTGTTGCAGATATGCTTAAGGCTTAATTGCATGTTTGGTCCCTTATGTTTATTTTAGGTTTCAAGTTGGTCCCTTATGTTTTAAAAGTTTCAATTTGGTCCAAAACGTGTATTTTAGGTTTCATGTTGGTCCAAAACGTGTATTTTAGGTTTCAAGTTGGTCCCTTATGTTTGCAACGTTAGCATAAGTTGGTCCCTTTCAAGTTGCTTTTTTACACCTGAAAGTAGGATTTTCTATTAAAATTTGAGCTCCAATTATGTTCACATTCAGATTCAAATTGAAATTGCATGGAAAACGACGAGAAATACGGCCTAGAACATGTTTTGGACCAAATTGAAACTTTTAAAACAATAGGGACCAACTTGAAACCTAAAATAAACATAAGGGACCAAACATGCAATTAAGCCTATGCTTAAAAACCAAAGAAAAGGAGAAGTCTTGGTACCTGGACAGTGGCTGCTCGCGTCACATGACAGGAGAAAGGTCTATGTTCCAAACCCTGACCATGAAAGAGGGAGGAACTGTGGGATTTGGAGGAAATCAGAAAGGCAAGATCATTGGTACTGGTAAGATAGGTAATTCTTCCATTTCCATTGATAATGTCTGGTTGGTAGATGGACTAAGACATAACCTACTTAGCATAAGTCAATTATGTGACAGTGGTTATGATGTCTTGTTTGATAAGAACACTTGCACTGTAATCAACAACAAAGATAAATCTGTTGTGTTCAAAGGAAAGAGGAAGAACAATGTTTATAAAATTAATTTTTCAGAACTGGTTGATCAGAAGGTAGTTTGTCTTCTGTCAGTGAGTGATGAGAAATGGGTATGGCACAAAAGGTTGGGACATGCTAACTGGAGACTCATCTCTAAGCTTAGCAAGTTACAACTGGTCAGAGGCTTACCAAACATTGACTATCACTCAGATGCTCTTTGTGGAGCATGCCAGATAGGAAAAATTGCTAAAACTTCTTTTAAATCCAAAAACATTGTTTCTACCTCCAGACCCTTAGAACTACTTCACATTGATCTGTTTGGTCATGTTGGGACAACATCAATCAATGGGAAGAAGTATGGGTTAGTAATTGTTGATGATTGCAGTAGGTGGACTTGGGTTAAATTCCTCAGAACCAAAAATGAAACATATGATGTGTTCAACAAATTCTGCAAGCAAATACAAACTGAAAATGAATTGAAAATTTTAAAAGTTAGAAGTGATCATGGTGGTGAATTTGAAAATGAACCATTTGAAACTTTTTGTGAAGAACATGGAATTCTCCATGAGTTCTCTTCTCCTAAACTCCACAACAAAATGGAGTTGTAGAGAGAAAGAACATATCTTTGCAAGAAATGGCCAGAACCATGATTCATGAATCTAACATTGCAAAGTACTTATGGGCAGAAGCTGTTAACACAACATGTTATATTCAGAACAGAATCTATATTAGACCAATTCTAAATAAAACAACATATGAATTATTCAAAGGAAGAAAGCCAAGCATCTCTTATTTTCATCAGTTTGGATGTACATGTTACATTCTAAACAATAAAGTCTATCTAGAGAAATTTGATGCTAAGGGTCACAAGGGTATCTTTTTAGGAAACTCTGAGAGATCTAAAGCATACACAGTGTACAATTCTGAAACACATGTTGTTGAAGAATCAAGACACATTAGATTTGATGACAAGAAGCATGATAATAAAATATCAGAGCTAGTTGAGAGTTTTGCAGATATACGGCTCTCAGAGTACACTTCAGAACCTAAACAGATTTCTGAGTTTGAAGAAAGTCCAGAAGCTGAAAATCCTCCAGAAGCTGAAAAACTCTCAGAAGCTGACACTCCTCCTGAAGCCAATCAAGATCAAGATGTTTCTAAACAAGGTCTTAATGATTCTCAAGAAGCAAATCCACCCAGAAACTCATTCAAGTACAAGTCTTCACATCCTGAAGAGTTAATCATTGGAAACAAGTATAGTCCAAGAAAGACCAGATCAGCATTCAGTCAGAATGACTCTTTGCTTGAATTACTGTCAATGATTGAACCTACAACAGGTGATGAAGCACTTGCAGATGATGGATGGATTGTGGCTATGCAAGAAGAACTCAATCAGTTTCAAAGAAATGATGTTTGGGATTTAGTTGCAAAACCAAATCACAACAAACATTACTGGAACAAAATTGGTGTTCAGAAACAAACTGAATGAACAAGGAGAAGTAGTCAGAAACAAAGCTAGACTTGTTGCTCAAGGCTACAATCAGCAGGAAGGAATAGATTACACTGAAACATTTGCTCCAGTTGCAAGATTGGAAGCAATCAGGTTACTTCTTTTCTATGCAGTAAATCATAATATCATTTTATATCAAATGGATGTTAAGAGTGCTTTTTTAAATGGAGTCATTTCTGAAGAAGTGTATGTCAAACAACCTCTTGGTTTTGAAAATTTAAAACATCCAGATTTTGTTTTTCAACTTAAGAAATCACTGTATGGTTTGAAACAAGTTCCCAGAGCTTGGTATGAGAGACTAAGTAATTTCTTACTTAAAAATGATTTTGTACGAGGACAAGTTGACAATACACTGTTCAGAAAGACACTTAAGAAAGATATCTTAATTGTTCAAATCTATGTTGATGATATTATATTTGGTTCTACTAATGCCACTCTTTACAAGGAATTTTCTAAGTCAATGCAGGATGAATTTGAAATAAGCATGATGGGAGAATTGAAGTTCTTTCTTGGAATTCAAATCAACCAATGCAAAGATGGAGTGTATGTTCATCAATCAAAATATGCAAAGGAGCTTCTGAAGAAGTTCAAGCTTGAAGATTATAAATTGATGACAACATCAATGCATCCAACCTGCAACTTAAGCAAAGAAGACACTAGCTCAAAGGTAGATCAGAAGCTCTACAGAGGTATGATTGGTTCTCTGTTATATTTAACAGCTTCTAGACCAGATATTTTATTTAGTGTATGCTTATGTGCAAGATTCCAATCAGATCCTAGAAAATCTCATATGACTGATGTCAAGAGAATCTTCAGGTATCTGAAGGGAACAACTAATCTTGGACTTCTGTATAAGAAATCCTTAGATTATAAGCTGGTTGGATTCTGAGATGTTGATTATGCTGGTGATAGGATTGAAAGAAAATCCACCAGTGGAAATTGTCAATTCGTTGGTGAGAATCTGATATCCTGGGTCAACAAAAGACAATCAATGCATTGTCAACAGCAGAAGCAGAATACATCTCAGCTGCAAGTTGTTGCACACAACTACTCTGGATGAAACATCAGTTGGAAGACTATCAGATTCATGAAAACAGTATTCCTATCTTTTGTGATAATATTGCTGATATCTGTTTGTCTAAAAATCCAATTCTACATTCACGAGCCAAGCATATTGAAATTAAACATCATTTTATTAGAGATTATGTTCAGAAGGGTGCTTTGGATATTCAATTCATTGATACTGATCATCAATGGGCTGATATATTTATAAAACCCCTAGCAGAAGATAGATTTGATTTTATTAAAAAGAATCTGAACATGCATTTCATCTCTGAAAAAATTGCTTGACTCTGAATAGAAACTGAGAATCTGACGTTCATCAGAAGCTAAGACTTATCAGACACTCACTTTGAGAGTCTGAAGAAAGTTTAGCCTCTGAAGACATCAGAGTCTGAGTTTCAGAATCTGAATTTTTGACTTCTGATAAAACTCATTATAAGTGGACACTTTACACGTGGCCCACTAATGAGAGTGAATATGGACAGTAGTCTGACACATGGTCAGAAACTGGTAAGTTATAACTGCTGGGCAATGATGAGTTAGTTTTGAAAGTTGTACTTTGCCCCCCTCCTAAAGTCATTAATGTGCAGATGTGTTTAATGTTTTTTTTTTTCTGCTTTCAGTTTCTGAAACATTTTAACAAAAACACTCAAAACACAGTCACACTTGCACTTTCTCATCTTACACGTTCAGTTTTTAGACCCATTTAAAAACTCTCAAACGTTTTCTGAAAGAGTTCAGTAGTACTGAACCATATGCTCTGAACAATTCTGTCTGAAAGAGTTCAATGGTACTGAACAATATGCTCTGAACATTTTTATCTCACGTTTTAACTCTATTTTGTCTTAAATTCTTGAATTTTTTTTTGTTGATGACAAAAGGGGGAGTAAAAGTAACAAGTATTTCAGGTTCTGAGCCATATCAGAATATAAGTTAATTATTGAAAATTAATTAACTTAGGAGAACATCTTCTCATCTCATAGCCTCTGATTAATTCTTTGTGAGATAATTCTGTGAAAAATCACTCAGAAACAGTTTGGATTTTTCACCTGTTTGATTTAAATTGAATTTAATTAACCTGGATAGAACTCAGGGGGAGCTTACAAACCTCACCATGTGAATTATCAGACTCAAGGGGAGCTTACAAGCCTCAGACCCTGAAGTCAACTTGTTAATTAAATTAACAACAATTTTCTATTAATACTTGTGTTTTTCATCATCAAAAAGGGGGAGATTGTTGGAACAAAATGTATGAACAAGTCCATTTTTGAGTTTTGATGATAACAAAGTGTTAAAAAGAAAATTGGATATGATAATGCTTGTTCTAAGTGTGCAGGACCATACGCTGAAAGTTATGTATCTAATAATGGTTCTGAAAAAACAAGTTAAGAGCAAAGGAAACTATTGAAGCTTGTGTTGCAAGTCTGAAGGCAATCAGCGTCTGAAGGTCAGCGTCTGATGAACAGTATCTGAAGACTTGGAGTCTGAGGACTGAGAGTCTAGAGTCTGAAGGAAACTCAGAAGTCAACAGCTGTCACTGTCAACAGTACAATACGACAGAAATCTCAGAGTCAGAACCGCTCTCTACAACTTTGTCTCCTTGGACGAAACACTCAACCCTTTTTAAGGAAACAATTCAAAACGTATTCCTCTGTTTGCACACCACATCAAGCAAGGAATTAACGTTGGCTGAAGCTTCAATTACAACAACTCTAATTGATGACTTGGCATCTTCTCAACGGCTCTTTGTTCCTCTATAAAGGATTGAAGATTTGAAGAAGAAAACAAGACTCTGCAAATCTGAAAATGCCATTACTCTGCCAAATTCGAAAGTCATCTAATAACTTAGAAATTCTTACAAACTTTCTTATCTTAGAATTTCTTAAGTATAGAGTCTGAATCTGTGTTGTATTTTGTTAACACCACTGATAGTATATTGTGTGTTCAACTCAAATATATTCTTTTGTAAATCTGTTTGATTCAAAGTCTCTCGCCTGTGTGCTTGAGAAATCAGAAGCATCTTACTTTGTGTTTGAGCATATGAAGTCTCTTACTTTGTGTTTGAGCATTGGAAGTCTCTTACTTTGTGTTTGAGCATAGAAAGTCTCTTACTTTGTGTTTGAGCAAGGAAGTCTCTTACTTAGTGTTTGAGCAAGGAAGTCTCTTACTTTGTGTTTGAGCATAGGAAGTCTCTTACTTTGTGTTTGAGCATTGGAAGTCTCTTGCTTTGTGCTTGAGCAATTGTAATCTTTGTGATTATAGTGAAAAATCTCTTGTAAGTGACAAGGGGACTGGACTACTTCCGGGCTGTGGTAGGAACCAAGATAATTGCTTGTGTCCTTCTCTCTCTCTCTCTCTCTCTCTCTCTCTCTCTCTCTCTCTCTCTCATTTACTTTATATCCGCTGCAAAACAACTCTGAAAATAGCTTTAGAATCTGATCAATATCAAACTCTGAACTAACATAAGATTTTGAGAAAGAAAAAGGCCAACACAATTCAACCCCCCCTTTCTTGTCTTTTTCTCACCTTCAATAACGATCTCGAAATCATTCATGAAACAACTGCTCCATATTCTCCTGAGATCAACGATCTAGCCGAAAGGAAAAATATAAGCTTTATCGAATTAGTAGTTGCTATCATGATTAATTCCAGTGCAGTGGCTCATTGGTGGGGGAAAATTTTATTGACTGTTAGCTATGTGCAAATAGAGTACCCAAGACAAGGAACAAAATTTATCCTTATGAAATTTTGAAGAAAAGACAACCCAATTTATCTTATTTATGAACTTGGGGTTGCCTAGCCTATGTTAGGATTCTAGACCCCAAGAGAGTTAAACTCGCTAGTAGAGCCTATGAATGTGTATTCATCAGGTATGCCTTAAACAGCAAAGCATATAGGTTTTATGACTTAAATGCTAAAGTGATCAAAGAGTCAAATGATGCAGATTTCTATGAAAGTAAATTCCCCTTTAAATCAAGAGATGTGGGGGAACTAGTGGGGTAGTATGAACACTACACCTAAAGAGTATGGGTAGTGATAAAAACATCAAAAGAGGTGTTATAGAACCTCGAAGATGTAAGAGAGCAAGAATTGCTAAAGAGTATGGACCCGATTATGTGGCCTATACATTATAGGAGGATCCATCTAGCCCAAAGAAGCCTTGTCTTCTTTGGATGTTGACTTATGGCAAGAAGCTATAAATGACGAAATGGATTCTCTACAGTCTAATGAAACGTGGCACTTAGTTGACTTGCCTCCAGGTTGCAAACCAATATGTTGTAAATCGAAAAAGAAATTGAAACCCGATGGGGCAGTTGACAAATATAAGGCTCGCCTTGTAGCCAAAGGTTTTAGACAAAGAGAAAATATATATTTCTTCGACATATATTTAGTGGTCACTAGAATCACATCTATAAGAGTACTAATTTCCTTAGCTGCTATTTATAACTTGATACTATACCAAATGGATGTGAAAACTGCTTTTTTAAACGGTGAACCATAAGGAGAAATCTATATGGAACAACCTGAAGGTTTTGTAATTCATGGACAAGCAAATAGGGTCGGTAAGTTAAATAAATCTCAGTATGGTCTAAAACAAGCCCTAAGCAATGGCATGCAAAATTTGACAATCTAATGACTTTGAATGTGTACAAAGTGAATGAAAGTGACAAATGTATTTATTACAAGTATGGAAATAACATTTGCAAAATCATATGTCTCTATGTAGACGACTTACTCATATTTGGTTCAAACATTCATGCCATAAAAGTTGTGAAATCATTGTTGTGCAACAACTTTGATGTGAAAGGCCTAAGAGAAGCTGATGTAATTCTTGGTATCAAGATTACGAGATCAAAAAAAGTAATTTCCTTGGATCAATCCCACTACATTGAAAAGATCTTAAGAAAATATAATTACTTTGATTGTAAAACTGTAAGCACAACTTATGATCCAAGTCTAAAACTCTTCAAGAACACTAGATAAAGTGTTCGACAAACTAAATATGCGAGCATCATTGGCAGCCTCATATATGCCACTGATTGTACTAGACCCAACATTGCCTATGTCGTGGGACTCTTATGAAAGTTTACAAGTAGACCACGTATAGAGCATTGACATGCTATTAAGAGAGTCATGAGATAGCTTAAAAGAACCATGACTCTAGGACTGTGTTGCACCCTAATTTTGTCCAAGTCTTTTAAAAAAAAAACATCATGATCTTCAGACTCTGATCTTCAGACTCTGATCCTCAGACTCTGATCTTCAGATACTGTTCTTCAGACTCTGATCATCAGACACTGATATTCAGACTCTGATCTTCAGAAGCTGATCTTCAGACACTGTTCTTCAGACTCTGATCCTCAGACTCTGATCTTCAGACACTGTTCTTCAGACTCTGATCTTCAGACGCTGATCTTCAGATCTTGAATGTCTTTAGACGCTTATCTTCAGACACTATTCTTCAGACGCTGTTCTTCAGACTCTGATCTTCAGATCCTGAATGCTGCACCCTAATTTTGTCCGAGTCTTTTTTTTTTAAAAAAAAGTTTCTTATTTATTATTTTTATTTATTTATTGATAATAATTAAGCATTCTTATGGTTTTAAATACAAAGAAAACCTAGTCAAAGATGCCTTTTTTCTATTTTTATGCTACATGTTTTTACTCCTTTTTGCACTTTTGAATTTTTCATACCATTTTCATGCAAGCTCACCATCTCCATGCATGCCTAATAAGACAAAGGGCTGCCAATTTTCAGATCTGCCATTTTTCAGATTTTTATGCCATTCTTATCCTCTCAAAGCCTTCAAAAAATCGTAATCTCCCCCTCTATAAATACCCCTCCTAAGTGAAGGAGGGGGGAGGATAAAAAAATACCCTAGAGTGAGAGAGGCAAGGGCAAGAGTTCTTAGTCTTGAACAAAAGTGTGAAAAACAGCAACCAAAACCACAAGAAAAAAACATCACAAAGAGAGGAGAATAGTAGCAAAAACACCATTTTTGTTACTATTCACTTTCTTCACCACTACTACCTAAAAAAAAACACAACCACTCAAAAACCCTCTCATTTTCGTGCATCTACAGCTTTGCTAGGAGTTTGCAAGTATCTTTGTCCATTTTTTATTTCATTTTTCGCACTGTTTAGGGATTTGTAGTTTTTTTTTTTCCATAAATAATGCATATTTTTACCATAAGTTCATGAGCATGATTTGAGGCCGAAATATAGTCAGTTTAGGACATCATTTGGTAGTTCTAAGACCACTAGGATGTAGTACTCATGACAAGCTTTACGATGATATTTTTATTTTCGTATTTGGTTCAATATTGAGTAAGAAATCGAACTAGGAAGTTGAGAAAAAACCACAAAAATCGTGTTCACCTGTTCTTGCATTTATCTGCATTTTCCTGTGTGCATCAATTTACCATCTTGCCACTGTACTCATTTTTAATCATTTTAACTCTTTTTTGCACTTAAAAAAATCATGAAAAAATCCAAAAAATCACAAAAAATTATAATAATCACCAGAACAAATATGAATTATTTTTCTTACTATTTTTTTACTGTTTTACCCGTGAGGTTGGTTTTTGACCATTTTGCCCCTTAATCGCCGTTTTACTCGCGTAACCCATTTTCGCGTAAAAAAAACGACAAAGGAAGTCTTATCGTCGAGTTAATTTTAAAAGGGGCTGTAACCCATTTTAATTGATTAAAAGATTTAAAAAAAATATAATAACTGTTAATACATTTAATTGAAGTTTACGGCGATTAATTTTCTATAATAAACTTTAATGAAAAAGGAATGGTCCGACGTATGTCTTTCCATTCCCCGGTTGCACGAGCACTTGACGTATGTCTCGTTGTTCGGACAATCGTCATTCTATTTCAAAAAATACAAAAAGAATATATTAATTTTCGATAATAAACTTGAATGAAAAGGAGTGGTCCGACGTATGTCTTTCCATTCCCCGGTTGCACGAGCACTTGACGTATGTCTCGTTGTTCGGACAATCGTCATTCTATTTTCAAAATACAAAAACATAAAAAAAACAAATTCAACACACCAAACTAATTTTCGGCCCTCTCGCGGTCAAATAAAAATCAAATCTCTTTTCACAAACGGACGATGTTTTATCAATTCAAACGCGATGCAAACAAACTCTTAAGCCTCCCACGCGCGAGCATACAAGCTACGTTTAACCGCTAGAATACGATCAAAAACACCGTTCTTTAAAATCAACCAACAAACAAATATCTTCTACAAAGAACTACGTAGCTTTGAATTCTCCATCACACCAGGAGATACGTAGGAGCAGGATCAAACTCTTGTCAAGCACACTAATATAAAAAAAAAACTTTACCCCTTTCCTTTTTTCTTTGAAATATTAAAATGCTGCAAGCAACCCTTAAAACACCTTTTAACCCTAAATAAATTAGGAATTTCCCGTTGGGTACAACGGATGCGAGGGGTGCTAATACCTTCCCCTTGCATAATCGACTCCCGGACCCGTTAATGGTTGCGATGACCATCTTTCCAAATCATCAAGGGTTTTATCAACGTTTCCCTTTAAAAATAAAACTTTGGTGGCAACTCCGTAGTTATTCCGAGCGTTAGTACGCTCGAGCGTTTTTAGCGGCGCAATAGACTGCATTATCAAAGATACCTGTTGTACTTGAAGGGTATAATGATGCAGATTGGAACACCTTATCAGATGATTCCAAAGCGACCAGTGGCTATATATTTAACATTGTTGGAGGAGCTGTTTCATGGAAATCTAAGAAACAAACCATTATGTCTTAGTCCACAATGAAATCCGAGATGACAGCACTAGCTACTGCTACTGAAGAAGCAAGTTGGCTAAGATGCTTGCTAGCTAAGATCCCTTTATGGGAGAATCCGTTACCAGCTGTATTAATTCATTGTGATAGTACCACATCTATTGCAAATATTGAGAACCGTTATTGCAATGGTAAGAGACGACAAACAAGGCAAAAACACATCACGATTAGAAAACTTCTCTCTAATGGAGCGGTTAGGGTGGATTTTGTACGTACTAATAAAAACTTAGTTGATCCTTTGACGAAATGAATAACTAGAGAGAAAGTCCTAAATACATCTAGTAGGATGGGACTGGTGCATATAGATCACAAGGGATGGTAACCCGACCTAACTGACTGGAGATCCCAAGAAATAGGTTCAATGGGTAATAACAAGTCATGAGGTGATAGAACATGCTATGATAAAACTAAAGAAGCATGATCCTGCAGCGACAGAAGGTTGAGATAATAGAAACTCTTAATTAGATGTATACTCCATTTGAAGTGGAGTACATAGCTACATGAGTACTCTTGATAGACTCACCTATACGAATGTAGAATTGAGGTCGGTTCCTATGGAATTTCAAGGTAGAATACCTATAGAGTTTGTTAAAACTGGGATAGACGTGCATGGCCATAAACACACGAGCTTTTAGAATACACCTTACGAAAAGGTTGTGTACGGGTTCTTTGTCTGAGATAGAGTTCAATGCTACGAGCAACTCTGGTTAATCATAATTTTACTCGCTATGCAAAGGTTCAAGTTGTAGGAGACACATTTATTTATTAGACACCTTTGTTTATTAGCAACCTTACCGAAAAATATTCTGAAACTTCGAGTATTTTTCTTCTTTCTTACCTTTTTGACTTGTGTTGACGAGTCCTTCTTCTTTTCTTTTACTCCTTTTGTCCCTTCGGTTTCGAATGGTCTTTGTAACATATCAGAGTGGTTTTATAACATATTGAGGGTGTCACTTTTGTTTCGAATGGTCTTCATTCCCTATCAGAGTGGTTTTATAACATATTGAAGGGTGTTATTTCTCGAACGATTATCTACGGTGCAGTATGTAATCACACATTTTGAACTTGACTATTTTATCCTGAAGGTGGCGCGGTTGATAGTCTACCTTGCATAGTTTTAGGTAATGCCGTGAAACGTCTTAAAGAGAGCGACCTGATCGTGACTCAATCCGGTAATCTCTTTGGTGGTAAATTCTCTTTTTTTTAAGGTACGATTTCTAAATCGAAAAAAACATATTTAATAGGTGGGAAACTTCCCAATCATAATTAATAGTGAAATATATTACTACCGCCGTCCCTAAATATAAGACCGTTTTGTTAAAATTACAGAAATTAAGAAAGTTGATATTTGTATTAAAATTGTTTTTAATCATTATTGTTTTTACAATTTTATCCTTTAAGAGAGAGAATTAGTTTATGTTTTCAACATTTTATTTATTATTTATTGAAGAAAAAGATATATAATAAATATGAGTATGTATGTAAAGAAATAATTAATATAATTAGAAAGAGCAAAAGAATCTTATAAAAAAGGACAAAAAATATTCTTAAAAAGGTCTTGTAATTAGGGACTGATAGACTTTTAGCAAGTGTACTAAAAATGCATCGAAGTAATAAAATTTATAAGTTCGTCTCCACAGGGATTGTTTCAATCTCAACTCGACAATTTAGTTTTAACAAGAATTTAACAACTATGGGGTATGTTGAACATATATTTGAGTAATAGAAAATAAAAATAAAAATAAATTGTTTTGGAAAATAACAGAGAAAAAGTGATCAGGTCTTTCGAATCAATTAATTCTCGCTGTTTGGTAAATTGCACCTAGTCTATACAATTATTCTCCTAGTCTCACGACAAATTAACAAAATAGTTTTGATCAATCCCTTGATTCAGAACTCTCTTCTCAAATTACAACACCCTAATTCCTTAGGCGAGTACGTAACCGTTGAAGGTTTTATATGAGCGTTAATTTTTATGTCATAACCTAACAATCATCTATCCCTAGATTGACCCGTTAGATTAACCGGAATTATTAGGTCCAATTCAATAACTAGTGTCAATAGTCAATTGATATTTAAAATCATTTTATATATGATCAGTATACAAAAAGCATTAAGAACAAATAATTCTGAATAAAACTAGGATTGTACTTGCATTGAAAAGAGTTTATACAATCACATGATTCAAACAACTTGAATTAAAATCATCTAAGACCTAATCAAAGGAAATTAACTAGACATAATCAAAAGAATAAACAACATAGTAAAGAAAAGAAACCGATAGAGTTTCGTCGTTGCCGGCTTGCTCTTCTATTTCATTCAATTAGCTACCGTTGAGTTTCCATGGGTCGTGATGCCTTCTTCCGTTACCGTGGGCAGCTTTTTCTCTTCTCCCCAAAACGTGATCAAAAGATGATCCTTTACGTATGATGTGCAGCGCCCTTTATATCCCTCCTGAACTCATTTTAGTGTTCTCGGGTTATCCAACCAAAACTAGATCCAATGCCCACTTCTTTTTCTATGCATAGCCCAATACACCAAATAATATACTTGCTATTATGTTTCAATTCATACCTCCTTCTCCTCATTAGGCTAGACAAGTGGCACATTGATTTCTTCCCATTCTCTTAAGCCTTAAAAACATGTCACACTAATTGACCAATAATAATAATAAAACACTATTTGACTCAATAAATCAGAAATGACACTTTATTTAAACTGACTCAAAATTAAATACTAAACTAATAAAAATCGACTAAAAACTCAACTAAAAGTGACTCTAAAAATAGTGTATGACTGACTGTCATCACAACCCCAAACTTGAACTGTTACTTGTCCTCAAGGAACAAACTTGTTAAATGAAAAATGACAGTAAAATAACAGCTTACCAACCAATGATATTTCGAAATATTCAACTCCTGACCGGTGTAATGATGTACCAGATGCCTTGCTTAAATCTCCTTATCCACAACTCCTCGCACATATTTGAAAGGGTTCTCACAGTCGACATGCAGGTCTGCCATATTACCATAGGCTTGAAACATTTCTAAATTGTCAATCAAAATCAATGTTAAGTACACACTTTTAAGGACTTTTTGGGTTATAACGGGGCTTAGGTATAGGTGGGATATTTTTGGGAAAGTAGTGTTAAACAAACAATGGAGTTAAGCTCATTCTACTTTGTAAACTGTGAGAAAAAAATAATATTCAAATCCCCCCAAAATATCAACAATTGAGTGCTAGAGAACTCTTTTTATATAATTTTTTTCTGAGACATATAATCACAAGTTAGTCTCATATAATTTTTCTTTTTTTTTCTGCACAATTTAAGTGCTTTTTTTTCACTTTTCAAGAGACATTTTTTTATCTCTTAGTTCTCTAGTACCCCTACCCCAAACTTAGAATGTTGCTAGTTCCAACAGCAACCCCAAACTTACACATTTAACACAACCTAAACAGCTTAACTCCAAAACAAATTTGGATCATTCACACTTAAGGTCTTCTAGGTTTGTAATGTGGTTAGTGTAACACCCCGTTTTCCCAACTTGAAAATTTCATTTAAAATAAATCAGAGTTTCAACCTTGACGGGATGTCGCACTTCGTTTACAATTTATAAATAGGATAATTTGCTATTTATTTCAAAACAGACTTTTCAATAACGTCAAAACCATCGCAGCGGAAATTCAACTTCATAATTAAATCTAAACATCATTAGGCACAAGGCCACATCAAAAACAACGTAGTTTAAAACTCCACTAAATGTGGTTCAACATCAGTTTGAAATTAAAATACATAGCACATGAATTCATCAAAAAGTTTCCCATCCCGTTACATATCAGAGCGACTCCTAATGACACGAGGAATCAACTCACTTCAGCGATTACTCCTGGTTATCTGCACGTTACCCACGTAGAGGCAACATTCAAACAGAAGGGGTGAGATTCACATTCAATAAACATAAGTACATAATTCATAAAGATGAATTTAACATTTCACATAAACATCATCAAACAACACCATCAGATCTTATACATACATCACCTCTCAATGCAACATCAAATACAATAACATCGACCGACTCAACAATGCAACATCACTGACTCAAGTATGCAACATGCATGTGGTACCAATTCATCGCAAAATATGTCATAATAGGACATGTCGGGCATACACCCCCATCGTAAATGTCATATAGACATGTCGGGCATACACCCCCATCACTTAATGCATATGTACTGGACTCGACAATGCAACATTTACAACAAATACAACGTCAACAACAACTTCATTATCATATACATCATCATCGTTATCATCATCATCACAACAAAGCATCATCACAGCACATCGTTATCATCACACATCATTATCATAAACAATCATCTAAAACCTCCTTGGAGTATTTTCACTAAGACCTCCTTGGAGTATTTTCATCATAACTCAAAAACTAAAAGTCATTTTCACGTCAAACCAAAGCCACTGGAAAGCTAACAAAATTATCTAAAACCTTCATGTTTACACCCTAGGCCAATTCTGTACCGATCAATACCAGTTTTCGTTTCAAATTCGGAAAAGTTGTGCAGAAAGTCCATAAAAATTCACTGTGACCTACGTGCAGTAATTTGACCATAACTCAAGTTCTATAAATCGTTTTGACGTCAGACCAACGGCATTAGAAAACTAACATCCATACCTACAACTTTTGTGTTTACACCTAAGACCAATTCTGTACCGATCAATACCAGTTTTTATTTCAAAATTCGGGGCAGAGATAAGAAAACTCAGGAAAAGTAACTTATATTATTCAAACTTCTCATTCATTCATAATCATCACAATCAACAACAATCATCTGACACATGTTTATGAACATTCAAAACTTCATCAATTTATGCATAAGCATGGCACCAATCAGTAACAACACCATAGAATTACAAAAAAAAAAATCAACATCTCAACATAGAAATCATCAACTTAACATTCCATCATTAGTTTATCATAATCAAACAACCCTAATTCCCAAATTCACCAACATCAACATGTTAAATCAAAATTTAGGGATTATGAAACTTAGATTTATAGAAGCTAGTCCCACCCTTACCTTGTTATAAAGAAATCGCCCCCTTCAGCTTTTCCTCTTCTCAAGTTCTTCACCTTCTTCCTTGGCTCTGCTTCTCCTCTTTTCTCTTCTCTGTTTCACGTGAAAACACAACAAATGAAACCTCTTCATGCGTATACCTCTTTTTCTATTCCACTTCCCTCTTTCTTAATTTCCCATAATGCCCTTAATGCCATTTTAATTCTATTTAATCTATTAAATTATATTAATTCATTATAATTCAATAAAATAATAAAATTAAATTCTAGGCGTTACAACTCTCCCCAACTTATAAAATTTTCGTCCTCAAAAATGTACCTCATGCAAATAACTCTGGATAAGACTCCAACATCTTGCTTTCCAGCTCCCACGTCAAACTTTCACCAGTTGGTCCTCCCCAAACAACTTTCACGAGAGGAATCTCTTTGCCCCTCAACTTCTTCATCTCACGGCCTTCAATCCTCAGTGGTAATGTCTCCACCGTAAGATTGTCTCTAACCTGCACATCATCTCTCGGAATCACATGAGAGGGATCTGCAACATACTTCCGAAGTTGCGACACGTGAAACACATCATGCAAATTTGAAAGATGCGGTGGTAATCCCACTCTATAAGCAACTGTTCCTATCCTTTCTGATATCTGATAAGGACCAATGAACTTCGGAGTCAGCTTCTTCGATTTCAATGCACGTCCAACACCAGTCATCGGAGTGACTCTCAAAAACACATGATCACCTTCTTGGAACTCAAGGTCTTTTCTTCGCTTATCATGATAACTTTTCTGCCGACTCTGCGATGCTTTCATCTTCTCTCGTATCAATTTGACCTTCTCAGTAGTTTGCTGAATAATTTCTGGTCCCACAATTGCACTCTCACCAGCCTCGAACCAACACAAAGGAGTTCTGCACCTCCTACCATACAATGCCTCAAAAGGTGCCATTCCAATGCTAGAATGGTAACTGTTGTTATAAGTGAACTCTATCAACGGTAGATGACTATCCCAAGCTCCACCCTGCTCAAGAACACATATTCTCAACAAATCTTCGAGTGATTGAATCGTCCTTTCCGACTGACCATCTGTTTGCGGATGATAAGCCGAGCTCAACCTCAATTTAGAACCCAATGCTTCCTGCAAACTCTTCCAAAATCTAGAAGTAAATCTTGGATCTCTGTCTGACACAATACTCGACGGAACACCATGCAACTTCACAATCTCTCGAATGTAAATCTCTGCCAACTGCGACACAGGATAACTAATATTTATCGGAAGGAAATGCGCAGACTTCGTCAACCTATCCACAATCACCCAAATTGAATCATGTCCTCTCTGAGTATTCGGCAAACTCGTCACAAAATCCATGGATATACTATCCCACTTCCACTCTGGCACATCCAACGGTGTCAACAACCCAGCAGGTTTCTGGTGCTCAACCTTCGACTTCTGACAAGTCAAACATGAATACACAAATTGAGCCACATCTCGCTTCAAACCAGACCACCAAAACAGCTTCTTCAGATCATGATACATTTTTGTAGCTCCCGGATGAATACTCAAGCTACTTCTGTGACTTTCCTCAAAAATCATCTTCTTCATCTCATCGTTATCAGGTATACAAATTCTGCCTCTAAACCTCAACACTCCTTGATCATCAATTTTGAAATCACTACCCTCAGCCTCATTCATCAAATCCACCAACTTCACATCTACTTTCTGAGCTTCTCTGATATTACTCAAAAATTCATTGTTAATCTTCAACATACCCAACTTCACACTCTGAGGTGCCAATTCACAAACCAAACTCATATCTCTGAATTGTTCAAGCAACTCAAACTCTTTAACCATCATAGCAGACATATGCAAGGTTTTCCTGCTCAAAGCATCAGCAACAACGTTAGCTTTACCTGGATGATAATTCAGTCCAAAATCATAATCCTTCAACAGTTCAAGCCATCTTCGCTGCCTCATATTTAGCTCCTTCTGATCAAATAGATACTTCAAACTTTTATGATCACTAAACACCTCAAATCTTGAACCATATAAATAGTGTCTCCAAATCTTCAGCACAAATACCACTGCGGCCAACTCAAGATCATGCGTAGGATAGTTCCGTTCATGAATTCTCAACTGTCTTGATGCATAAGCCACTACTTTACCATCTTGCATAAGCACACCACCTAATCCCAACTTGGACGCGTCACAATACACCACAAAAGGCTCATCTGGCTTCGGCAACATCAAGATTGGAGCCGTCGTCAAACGCTGCTTCAATTCATTAAAACTGGTTTCACAATGAACATCCCACACAAAAGCTTTACCTTTACAAGTCAACTGCGTCAACGGAAGTGCAATCCTCGAAAATCCTTCTATAAATCTGCGATAATATCCAGCCAAACCAAGGAAACTTCTAATCTCAGTCACCGACTTAGGGGTCTCCCATTGTGATACTGCTTCCACTTTAGATGGGTCAACCGCAATACCACTACCTGAAATAATGTGGCCAAGAAAACTCACCTCTTTCAACCAAAATTCACACTTTGATAACTTGGCATACAGCTTCTTCTCTTTCAACACTTGCAACACAATCTTCAAATGCTCCGCATGATCTTCCTCGGTCTTGGAGTATATCAAAATGTCATCTATAAAAACAACAACAAATTGATCCAAATAGTTATGAAAAATACGGTTCATATATTCCATAAATACTCCTGGCGCATTCGTAACACCGAACGGCATCACCGAATATTCATAATGTCCGTAACGTGTTCTAAAGGCCGTCTTCTGAACATCTTCATCCCTCACTTTAATCTGATGATAACCCGATCTCAAATCAATTTTGCTAAAAACACAAGCACCCACCAACTGGTCCATCAAATCATCAATCCTCGGGAGCGGATATCTATTCTTGATCGTCACTTTGTTCAGCTGCCGATAATCAACACACAACCTCATGCTGCCATCTTTCTTCTTAACCAACAACACAGGTGCTCCCCACGGTGAAACACTCGGCCTTACAAACTTCTTATCCAACAAGTCTTCCAATTGTTTCTTCAACTCTGCTAGCTCGGAAGCCGACATTCGGTAAGGTGCCATCGACACCGGCTTCGTACCCGGAACAAGATCAATTGAAAATTCAACTTCCCTCTCCGGCGGCACATCAGGAATCTCATCGGGAAAAACTTCTGGAAATTCACACACCACAGGCAACTTATCAATCTTCTCTTGATTCTCAATGGACAAAAATGCCATCAAGGAGAACATCTGGACTTCATCACATGCCATCTGCTTCAGCTGCTTAGTAGACAAAAGCTCAACTCCACTATCTTCTCCAACAGAAGAAAAACGCACCGACTTATTAAAACAGTTAATATGAACACGGTTATACTCCAACCAGTTCATACCAAGGATGACATCCATTCCACTCAAAGGTAAACAAACCAAATCAACTTCAAAATCTCGACCAAACATAGACAATGGACATCTCAGACACACTAGCGAAGTAGTCACCGAACCCATAGATGGAGTTTCGACAACCATTTCCCCATTCATACTAGATAACACAAGACCCAACTTAGATGCACAATCAGCAGCAATAAAACAATGAGTAGCACCAGTATCAATAATAGCAATTAAAGGAGTACCATTAATGAAACAAGTACCTCTGATCAAACGGTCTTCATTAGTTGTCTGGGCACCAGCTAGAGCAAACACCTTTCCACTATTCTGAGGCTTCTTGGGTTTCTTGCACTGAGTACTAGTATGACCTTCCTCATTACAGTTGAAACAGACAACGTCATTAAACTTACAATCTGCAACTACATGCCCTTTCTTGCCACAGCGGAAACATCTTTTCACTTCAACATTGCAAGTAGTACTCTTATGACCCTTCTCACCACATTGGTAGCAAACAATCTCAGTCGGAGTTTCTTTCCTCTTGGGTCTCCTCTCATCATTCACCTTCTGCTTACCCTTATCAGCTGGAGCACTGTAAGGTTTAGGACGGTTCTGTTGATTCTTTCCCCTCCGCTCATTCATAATTTTGTAATGAGCTTTGGTGTCCTCTTCGTAAATCCTGCAGCTACTCACCAACTCAGAAAACCGACGGATCTTCTGGTAACCAATGGCCCGCTTAATCTCAGCACGCAGACCATTCTCAAACTTGATACACTTCGAAAACTCAGCTGTCTCAGGTGTATAATGCGGGTAAAATTTCGCCAGCTCCACAATTTCGCAGCATACTCTGTCACCGTCATATCACCCTGCTTCAATTCAAGGAATTCAATCTCCTTCTTTCCACGGACATCCTCCGGAAAATACCTATTCAGGAACTCTCTCCTAAACACATCCCAAGTCACCACCTCGCCCCCATTCGCAAGAATTGATTGAAGGCTCACCCACCAATCATCAGCTTCTTCTGCCAACATGTGTGTGCCAAAGCGCACCATCTGAGCATCACTGCACGGCATGACTCGGAAAATTCTTTCCACCTCTTTTAGCCAAGTCTGTGCTCCATCAGGATCATACCTCCCTTTGAAAGTAGGCGGATGATTCTTCAGGAACATGTCCAGCATTCTCACTCCATCATTACCTCCAGCACCAGCATTCGGATGTTGCCCCACAGCTTGAGCAACGGCATGCAACGCAGCAGCAATAGCAGCACCTTGTCCTCTTCCAGCCATATTCTAAAATCTACACAGCAGACAACAATCAAACATCAACATCACAATGATAGTATTTAGCTATCACGCGACACAAGGGACTCAAGACTCATCTAATTAGTCGGACGGACCGACCTGCTCTGATACCAATTGTAACACCCCGTTTTCCCAACTTGAAAATTTCATTTAAAATAAATCAGAGTTTCAACCTTGACTGGATGTCGCAGTTCGTTTACAATTTATAAATAGGATAATTTGCTATTTATTTCAAAACAGACTTTTCAATAACGTCAAAACCATCGCAGCGGAAATTCAACTTCATAATTAAATCTAAACATCATTAGGCACAAGGCCACATCAAAAACAACGTAGTTTAAAACTCCACTAAATGTGGTTCAACATCAGTTTGAAATTAAAATACATAGCACATGAATTCATCAAAAAGTTTCCCATCCCGTTACATATCAGAGCGACTCCTAATGACACGAGGAATCAACTCACTTCAGCGATTACTCCTGGTTATCTGCACGTTACCCACGTAGAGGCAACATTCAAACAGAAGGGGTGAGATTCACATTCAATAAACATAAGTACATAATTCATAAAGATGAATTTAACATTTCACATAAACATCATCAAACAACACCATCAGATCTTATACATACATCACCTCTCAATGCAACATCAAATACAATAACATCGACCGACTCAACAATGCAACATCACTGACTCAAGTATGCAACATGCATGTGGTACCAATTCATCGCAAAATATGTCATAATAGGACATGTCGGGCATACACCCCCATCGTAAATGTCATATAGACATGTCGGGCATACACCCCCATCACTTAATGCATATGTACTGGACTCGACAATGCAACATTTACAACAAATACAACGTCAACAACAACTTCATTATCATATACATCATCATCGTTATCATCATCATCACAACAAAGCATCATCACAGCACATCGTTATCATCACACATCATTATCATAAACAATCATCTAAAACCTCCTTGGAGTATTTTCACTAAGACCTCCTTGGAGTATTTTCATCATAACTCAAAAACTAAAAGTCATTTTCACGTCAAACCAAAGCCACTGGAAAGCTAACAAAATTATCTAAAACCTTCATGTTTACACCCTAGGCCAATTCTGTACCGATCAATACCAGTTTTCGTTTCAAATTCGGAAAAGTTGTGCAGAAAGTCCATAAAAATTCACTGTGACCTACGTGCAGTAATTTGACCATAACTCAAGTTCTATAAATCGTTTTGACGTCAGACCAACGGCATTAGAAAACTAACATCCATACCTACAACTTTTGTGTTTACACCTAAGACCAATTCTGTACCGATCAATACCAGTTTTTATTTCAAAATTCGGGGCAGAGATAAGAAAACTCAGGAAAAGTAACTTATATTATTCAAACTTCTCATTCATTCATAATCATCACAATCAACAACAATCATCTGACACATGTTTATGAACATTCAAAACTTCATCAATTTATGCATAAGCATGGCACCAATCAGTAACAACACCATAGAATTACAAAAAAAAAAATCAACATCTCAACATAGAAATCATCAACTTAACATTCCATCATTAGTTTATCATAATCAAACAACCCTAATTCCCAAATTCACCAACATCAACATGTTAAATCAAAATTTAGGGATTATGAAACTTAGATTTATAGAAGCTAGTCCCACCCTTACCTTGTTATAAAGAAATCGCCCCCTTCAGCTTTTCCTCTTCTCAAGTTCTTCACCTTCTTCCTTGGCTCTGCTTCTCCTCTTTTCTCTTCTCTGTTTCACGTGAAAACACAACAAATGAAACCTCTTCATGCGTATACCTCTTTTTCTATTCCACTTCCCTCTTTCTTAATTTCCCATAATGCCCTTAATGCCATTTTAATTCTATTTAATCTATTAAATTATATTAATTCATTATAATTCAATAAAATAATAAAATTAAATTCTAGGCGTTACAGTTAGTCACCGAACAATGGGGTCTAATCCTAAAGGCTCAATTTGGCTTCACAAAGGATAATTATAAACATAAAATTCAAGGTGGGTTCAAAAAGGCTCTAGGTAACAAGCACTTTGCCTTAGTGTATACAAAACAAGACCAATCAACAAATAGAGAAACATCACAAGTTCTAGAAATGACAGTTACATGGAACACTCATATATGTAAAATTGAAAAATAAAATTTGGCTATGAACCTTACAAGTTGAGTTTTCTGGGAGTTGTGACTACCTAACTTTCTCATTGCCGAACACTTCCCATTGAAATTCCATGCAAGCATCACCTCCTTTTGAATTTTTTGAAATATCACTGGTATAAGCATCTGTTATGAGACTGGAAAATTTCAAGAAACAAGAAAATTCATTAATAATAAACAAGTAAGCAATAAAAGTTTTTGAAAAATAGAATCAAACTGACACGACTGACATCTGACAAAGATGAGTTATTGAAAAAAAAAAAAAATAAGAACTGATGTGGACTTTGATTTTTTTTTTTTGCTTTCTTTTTTTTTCGTCCATCTTTTCACTTTTTTTTTTCTTTCTTTTTTTTTTGTTTTTTTACTGAATAGAAATACCTGCAAAATAAACAAAATTAGAAAAAGGATGGGTTGTCTCCCATCAAGCGCTTTCTTTTACGTCATTAAGCTTGACGATTCAACCACTGTTAGGGTGGCAAATATGACAGAAAGAATACATCATCCTTCTTCTTCCTCTTGTTTGGTAGGAATTCCATGAACTTCATACAAAGAAGCAGATGCTCCCATGCTCCAATTGTTAAACTTTTGGAATTTGAGCTCTCCCACCATAGAGAAGAATATGTATCCTTTAGCAATTGAACGTTTTCTTTCATCCCCATTGGTTGAGTCTCCATTGTAAGGTACAAATCAACGCGCCTCACCCTTGGCTTTTCTTCTAAGTTCCTACTTTTATTTTTCAAATGTTCAACTTGCACCAAGATGGCATGTCGCTTCATCTCAATCTCAACCAACTTCTTTCCACACTCATTCGTTTTCTCAACAAGATCACCACACTGAACCTCCAATTTATCAAATGAAACTCGATTGGACATCAAAAATTCATCTAAAAAATTGTCAAGCTCATAGTTATAATCAATATTCATCCATTGTTGCCCTTCTTTCTCTATACAATGCTCCTTGCAATGGTCGCCATGAGAATTCTTACCACAAAAACAACATCTCACCTTTAATCTTATATCCAAATCTTTTATACGGAGAGATAACTTAAACTTTTCATAAAGAAGGGTAATGATCTCTTCGGTATCTACCAATAGTCTTCTACCCCACATTGCTACAAAACTCAGATAAACATTTTAGTAGCAAAGCACAATGATAAAGACTTAAAGAACACAATTTTTTTTTTCAATTTTTTTTATAATAGAAAATAAAATAAAACAAAATAAAATAATTCCTAACTAAAATAAATTGCCTTGTCAAAATTAATCAACAATCCCCGGCAACGGCGCCAAAAACTTGATAGACTTTTAGCAAGTGTACTAAAAATGCATCGAAGTAATAAAATTTATAAGTTCGTCTCCACAGGGATTGTTTCAATCTCAACTCGACAATTTAGTTTTAACAAGGATTTAACAACTATGGGGTATGTTGAACATATATTTGAGTAATAGAAAATAAAAATAAAAATAAATTGTTTTGGAAAATAACAGAGAAAAAGTGATCAGGTCTTTCGAATCAATTAATTCTCGCTGTTTGGTAAATTGCACCTAGTCTATACAATTATTCTCCTAGTCTCACGACAAATTAACAAAATAGTTTTGATCAATCCCTTGATTCAGAACTCTCTTCTCAAATTACAACACCCTAATTCCTTAGGCGAGTACGTAACCGTTGAAGGTTTTATATGAGCGTTAATTTTTATGTCATAACCTAACAATCATCTATCCCTAGATTGACCCGTTAGATTAACCGGAATTATTAGGTCCAATTCAATAACTAGTGTCAATAGTCAATTGATATTTAAAATCATTTTATATATGATCAGTATACAAAAAGCATTAAGAACAAATAATTCTGAATAAGACTAGGATTGTACTTGCATTGAAAAGAGTTTATACAATCACATGATTCAAACAACTTGAATTAAAATCATCTAAGACCTGATCAAAGGAAATTAACTAGACATAATCAAAAGAATAAACAACATAGTAAAGAAAAGAAACCGATAGAGTTTCGTCGTTGCCGGCTTGCTCTTCTATTTCATTCAATTAGCTACCGTTGAGTTTCCATGGGTCGTGATGCCTTCTTCCGTTACCGTGGGCAGCTTTTTCTCTTCTCCCCAAAACGTGATCAAAAGATGATCCTTTACGTATGATGTGCAGCGCCCTTTATATCCCTCCTGAACTCATTTTAGTGTTCTCGGGTTATCCAACCAAAACTAGATCCAATGCCCACTTCTTTTTCTATGCATAGCCCAATACACCAAATAATATACTTGCTATTATGTTTCAATTCATACCTCCTTCTCCTCATTAGGCTAGACAAGTGGCACATTGATTTCTTCCCATTCTCTTAAGCCTTAAAAACATGTCACACTAATTGACCAATAATAATAATAAAACACTATTTGACTCAATAAATCAGAAATGACACTTTATTTAAACTGACTCAAAATTAAATACTAAACTAATAAAAATCGACTAAAAACTCAACTAAAAGTGACTCTAAAAATAGTGTATGACTGACTGTCATCAGGGACGTGTTACAGAGCTGCTAGTACATCCTAAGGAATCTTTTTGAAAGGTCATGACATAATTATATACTCTTTGCCCCGACCAAACAATAGTCTAACACAGAAAAAGGTTTCATTCAACAAACACAAAAACGAACCACTGTTTCACTCTTTCATTATCATAATAAAAAACCACACAAACTAAAACCAAGGTTCACAAAGAAAAATAATCAAAAGGAAAAATGTTGAGTTATCTTCAACTACACTCCACTCAAAGAATCGTCATATTAGCTTTGAGACTCTTTTATCTTCTAATTTTCATATCGTCATTTCCTACTACCCATAGCTACCCTTCAAGAACTCACATCACAATCTTTGCAAGCTGCTCAGAAGAAAAATACCAACCAAACACCCCCTATGAATCCAACCTCAACAGCTTGTTATCTTCAGTTGCAACATCATCATCTGAAGTTACTTTCAATAGTTATGGAATTGGAAATGGAACCTCAACAACACCAGAAGGAGCTGTGTATGGTTTATACCAATGTAGAGGTGATTTGCATCCAATTGACTGTTCAAAGTGTGTTGGAAGAGCTGTTAATCAAATAAGCTTGGTGTGTCCTTATTCCCTTGGTGCTTCTTTGCAACTTGAAGGTTGTTTTGTACGATATGAACATAGTGGTGATTTTCTTGGTAAATTGGATACTAGTATTAGGTATAAGAAATGTAGTAAGGGTGTGAGTAGTGATGTTGAGTTCTTTCGGCGTAGAGATGATGTTCTTGAAGATTTGCAAACGGCGAATGGATTTAGAGTTAGTAGTTCAGGATTAGTTCAAGGGTTTGCACAATGTTTGGGTGATTTAAGTGTGTCAGATTGTTCAACTTGCTTGGTTGATGCAGTTGGAAAGCTGAAGAGCTTATGTGGATCAGCTGCAGCTGCTGATGTGTTCTTGGGACAATGTTATGCTCGGTATTGGGCTTCTGGATACTATGAAGAATCAGGTACATTTCATTCTCACTCTTCTGGAAAAATATCTTTTTTCCATACAAATTTGAGCAAAGTTAGAGGCATTAATTTTCACATCCCTTTGGTAAAATATTCTACCTCTAATATCTTTTCTACTTTAAAGCTTTGCAGCACCGATACTTTAGATCAAAAGCGTGTCTAGTCTTTGACACGTGCGAACACTGACATGACACCGTTACATATAATTATACTCAATTATTATCAACGTCAATGTGACAGTGTCGTGTCTTATCCCGGTGCATGTGATTCTAAAGTAAGTAAACTAATTAATTTACTATTATTAAAATACTCTTGAAGATAAGCATGCATAAAGCAATTTGAGTATACATACATTAATCAATTCGATTTTTATGAGAATATAATTCCATTACTTACAATTATAAACTATTAGTCACCCCTTTGTAGAAAAGTGATCAGAGAAATGAAGGTAAAAAGGAAACGAAATGCAATGGTCAATATTATTGTAACTTGTAAAAGCCAAAGAATTCAGCACATTTGCTTTTACACTTGATTTGAGAAAATGCACCTTTGTGCCATTGGTCTTTATTCCTTTTCTTAAAGCCCTTTGTTAGCATCACATTCTATATTCTTCACCTTCAACTATAGCTAACTGATTTAAGATAAAGCAACGAATTGTATTCAAAAGAAGAGAGCATGGCATCTAACTTCCATCTTTTGATCCCCAACAATAGAAAGTTATATTCTTCCCTAATTTCCTTCCAAAGTTCTAAATTGCAGTAATAATATCAATTTCCTTCCACATAATATATCAGTTATTTGGATTGGACTCTCGTGGTGAGTTTAAGTTCTAACAATTAATGTCTTTGTTGAGAATTGGATCGCGGACAAAGATACTTATAGGTTGGTTAGGTACTCCGCTTAATACTCCCTCCATCTCAAAATAACTAAACCATTTGGGTTGAACTCTACCCATAAGTCTAAATTTTAATGTAAATATTTTTCACTTGAGATTTATTTTTATCCTTAACGGTGAATTTACAAATCAGAACGGTGAAAATACCATATTTATTTTTTGCATTCTGATGGATAATTCGAGATGAAATGGTGTTTTTCTCCTAACAAGTAAATTTTGTGGAACAGTTTTGTGGTGTGCCTATAGTTCTCATTGCTTTCAATCAATTTGGTGTTTTGTGCAGATTCTCACAATAATGACCAAGTGGGGAAATCAGTTGCAATTATTGTGGGAGTGTTTGGGGGTCTAGCAGTTCTAGTTGTCCTTCTCTCAATTTGCAAAAAAGCAGCGGGTAATTAGTCATCTTAATAAAATGTGATCCTTATAATCAAATATATATCATTGATAAAATGATATGGTAATCATGATTAATATTTCTTTGTTGAATGCAGGATAAGAAGATGCAGGTGCTATAGGAAAGGGTAATCATCAAGAAAGGTCCACAAATGTTTATTAAAATTTAGTGAAAGCCTGCTTTCACTTTTTGATGAATTTAATATTTTGCTTTATTGAGAAAAGAAAGTGGGAGTTATCCTTTTGTTTAGAAATTAGAAATACATCAACTTAGAAAGGGCTGCATATTGTCTTGCCTTGGTGATGTCCAACCAAAACCCATCATTAATTAATTTAAACATTTTAAATGCATTTCATTATTATTCTTTTGTGCACTTCTTTCTAAACTACTTTACTTTTCATTTTGTTGACATTTTTTTTATTGCATTTAATGTGCAGATAACTCACTACTTTTTGGATTTTAGATAGTGAAGATAACTTTTTATTTTATTTTTATAGTCATTTTTTTTACAAATTATTTTTACCGTTTTCTAAAAAATTCTTTGAATATAGAAAATAGATATAAAAAATATCACAATTTACGCAAGCAAATAGATATCACTTGGCTTTTCTTCTCTAGTAGTGAGAAAATATGATTAATAAAATTTATTGTGGAAGAGAATTTCTTAGTTGTAAAATTTTATAAATAAATAAAAATCTACATGAATCTTCTTCATTTGTTAGTTTTTATTCTCAGACTCTACTCATAATTCCTCTGGTCTCCTATATAAGAAAATATTATTTTTTAAAATTTATTGAAAAATTAATGTATCTATTTTACAATGTAGACCATATACATTAATTATTCAAAGAACTTATAAAAAGAATTTTGTTTTTTATATATGAGACTGGAGGGGGTACAAACAAACACGTCTTTTCACACATACACGTGACATCATATATTGTTTTTCGGCCAATTTTAAGGTCATGCACTTAATTCTCGTTACATAGTTTGAACATCTAAAACAAATCAAAATTAAATACACATTCAGAATTAAAAAAATTCCACAAAGCATTAAGCTACTCATGTAAGAACTCAGTGTTCACAACACAATTAAGATAACCAACAAATCAAATATTAAACAAGATATACAAACAAACACAAAGAACTCATGACCAACACATGATCCACAACGCCTAGTTGGAGAAACATGTTCTAATACCACTTATGTTTCCTAGTTTTGGGTTACATCTGCAGTAGTTAAAATACGAGTTTTCAAAAACATTCACATAGATTTAAGATATCATATTCACAACAAAACATTTATCACTTTTAAAATTCCTACACTAAAGAAAAAATTGCATAACTTGAAAATTGTTTCAAACTTGGAACATCTTAAAAATAAATATAAGATCAATGAAAGAGTTGGGGTTTCGAGAAAGAATGTGGGAGGGCTAAAATACAGAAAGAGTATATGAAAATAAGTAACTAAGTGGTAGAAATAATATACCGATATTCAAGCATATGTGAGAGCTCCCCTCACTTACCAAAGATGACCATGTCTGAATTTTAGAATTCAAGCAAGTTCTTTCAATCTTATGTTAGATATCCAATTTCTTAAACAGGTTCAATTTAATTTAAATTGACAAACATCAGCGGAAGCAAAAATTGAACACACGTTTATGATCAGATACAACATGTTTGATTTATTGAAATTCAAAGTTCAAGGTCATAGGAATACTTGGATCCATGACAAAGGAGTTTTTCGGTAGCAGCAATCTGAAATAACAGCAAGGTCAGCGGCGGCTGGTTTGGTTCTTCCTCAACCTGTACCCTTATGCCTTTTTGCGCTTCAGATGGGGAGAAGAGCGGTTTTGCAATTGTACGGTATATTGGGGACCATAGCCTCTTTTATATTGGATGACCATTAGGGTTTCCCATTATTCCGTTAATGGATCATCCAGACATCCACCCGTATCCAAGCCCATATCCCTTAAATAACTACTTATTGTTTTTAATAGAAACCTTATAAGCCTTTTTCATTATTTGATCACTAATCAATTAAGGCCCTTAAAAGATAAATAGCTAATATAATTAAAATAGATATACATGCCCACATAATAATCATTGGAATATAATAATTAATTAAATTATAATTAAATATTCCAACAATCTCCCACTTGGGCAAAGTATCTAAACAATAATTATATCATTTCTTTAGGTGCACATCTGAATGCTATCTACCGTTAGATTTCAACTTTACAATCTGGTCCATCTCATACATTAATAATGGGACCACCGCGGTTGTCGTCACTGACATATAACGTGACGGAACCCCGACGACCACCATATCAATGAACTCAATGACATAGATCGATATGGGTGAGTGGCATGGAAATTTCATGCAATGTGATCTCTAAATCATGCCTATTTCCAACTGGTCCAATATAAGTCTTTAGTGAGATCAAACTGAAGTTTGCAAATTCAATATTTGCACAAAATGATACAGAAATGGTTATAACAAACATAACCTCATGAACTTTATTTCTGCAGAAAATCATAACATAAAGTCTGTATCGATATCAAAACAGAAGTATAGAACATAGAATAAAAGAGACTCCCACTAATCTAAGACATCCTTAATGACAACAACCATATGAAAGACTTTATGTGTCATGTCTTTGATTAGTGGGTCACCTAGCATAAAGTTTGTCTCTAATGTTCTATCATTTAACAACAATAATTTATAAGGGGATGAACCTTATAAACTTTGTTATTAAAACATTATATGACTACATTATGTCACTATATAACTTAAATGGTTTTTCAATACCCTTTTACTATGCAACCAAGTGACATAAATACTTACAGTCATTTCCTGGGTTAGGATGTGTATTATATACACATGTCGCGGTGATTTTTGGATATCAAGCTATTAATTAGCGTTGACTCGCAATTTAAGATTCACCACCGAGCTTTTATTTTTCCGAGGAAAAGGGAGAAAGTTCGAAAAAACCTTATTTATTAGAGATCAAAGGTCCGGGGGTTGGTTACGCAAAGGGAAGGTATTAGCACCCTAAACGTCTATAGTATTCTATAGGAACCTCTTGCTTGTTTTTATCTTTATGCTAAATTAATTATTTGTTTGTAAAATAAATGCTTAAGTGTGAAAAGATGAAAATGAAAGAAAGGAAAATGTTTTGTTTATTTTATTGATTTGGAAAGACAAAGTCTTTTGCCTACGTACCCGAGCGGGATCAAAATCTCGTAGTTCGGGGTAAAAAGATAAGTGATCGGTTTTGATTGATTTTAAAGTTTGAAAAAGGTTTTAAGAAGGATGAGAGGCCGTAAAGGCATAGAAGAAGAAAAAAAGAAGTGAGTTTGATTGATTTTAAATTGAAGAAAAAAAGTTTTGATTGATTAAAGGTTGATTAAAAACTTGATTAAGAAAGAAAAGATAAAAGATTGACTTTTTTGAAGACTTTGATTATAAAATGTTTTTGGATTTTGACTTTTTTGACTTTTTTATGAAAATTTTGATTAGGTCCTAAGGTCCTGAGACTAAATTATGCTGAGAAAAACTAAACGCGCCGGATCCCTCAAAATGACGTTGGATCAAGTGAGGGTCCTTTTCCTCGGATACGGCCCAAATTACACAATCGCCCTCGACATAAAGCATAAAAAATAAATGTGGTGTCGGTGCATATTCTCATTTATATCTTATTTACATTGGACCTAGATACATTCTAATGACAAGAAGATAAATGACAAAATAATAAAATAAAAATTGCAATTGCATTAAAGTAAATATGCTAAAAAAGAAATAAAAAATGCATGAAATGCAAAACAATAAATAAATATGGTACTTAAAGTAAATAAAAAAAATAAAAATGGAAGGCATAAAATAAATATGATGCTGAAAATAAAATAAAAATGCAAGACAATAAAAATAAACATGATGCTAAAAGAAAATAAAAAATGCAAGACAATAAAATAAATATGATGCGTAAAATAAAAGAAAATAAAAATGCAAGGCAAAAAATAAATATGGAGCTGAAAAATAAAATGCAAGACTGAATATTAAATATGGTGCTGGAAAATAAATAAAGAAAATAAAAAATGCAAGGCATAAAATTAAATATGATGCATAAAATAAAAGAAAATGGAAAATGCAAGACAAAAAAAATAAATATGATGCAATAAAATAAAAATAAAAAAAATGCATAGTACTGGAAATTAAAAGCAATAAATAAAGTGCTTAAAATAAAAGAAATAAAAAAAAATGCAAGAAATAAGAAATAATAAAAAAATAAAAGAATAGAGAGGAAGAAAGGGGGTGCAGAAATAATAAGGGGAGTGCAGAAAGTAAAAGAGTAGAAATCAGAAAAAGAAAAGGAAAGAGGAGAATGGGCCAAGTCCAAAAAGCTGAGTCCAGGGAGAACCGGTCTGGTTCGGTCCGAAAGAACCGGACCGGTTCAGCAGTCTATAAAAGTCAGAACCTGGTTTTTTAATTCATTTTTACTCTTACTTTCTCTTTCTTCTTTTCAATCCTCTCACCTTTTCTCTCACGTTTTCTCTCATTCTCCCTCTGTACCTCACGTCCACTCTTTTCTTTCATATCCTTTCCATTTTCCTCTCAAGTCCTCTCACCATAACCTCACGTGTTCACCATCCTTTCTTCTCTCATCTTCTCCATGCCCTCTTTACATGAATCCGAAAAAAAAACTCAAAGAAAAACTAGATCTAGGTTCGAAAAATCGTACCCTTTTGTGTTCTTGATTCGGTTTGTTGTGATCTTGCGAGGCTTTGAATTTATGTTGCGATTTCCACTGTTGGTATTGAGTTGATGGTTCGATTTTTGGCTTTTATTTGCGATCTGGACTTGTGGTTTGATATTAGTATGGATTCGGTTTTGATTTGTGTGGATGGTTATGAGTTTCGTATGGCTGTGTGTTGTTTATGTGATACTCTGAATTTTTGATTTTTTGGTTTTCCGGTGGCCGGAATGTGTTTTTGTGGTGGTTGTGTTGGTGGTGTATGGTGGTTTTGAGAGTTGTGATTCTGACTCTGATTGGTACTGTACTGATTGGCTCCCTGTACTTTTCGTGAACAGTGCATTGATGCTATTTATAGTAAAATAATGGGTAAAAACGCAAATGACAAAATTGCCCCTCTGGGCCTGGACTGATTTGGACTTAAAATGACCTAAAATGAATAAAATCAAAACCATAAAAAACACAGTAATAAAAAAAAACGAAAATAACAAATTAAAAACTAAAAAAGGAATAAAATAAAAAGGAAATAAATAATAGTAAAAATAAAAAAATAATAATAACAGAAAATAAAAATAATAAAACGGTTGCCTTCGGAACAAAAATGAGGTATTTTAAAATACCTCCCTGCCGAAATTTCGTCTGAAACGACGAAAATTTCTGGCCTAAAAGTCGAGAAAAAGAAATAAAAACGGGTCAAAAATGGGGTATGACAGATGCCCCTATTTAAGTTTCTTCGTAACGGAGATTTAAAAGTGAAATTTAAAAATCGACGGGTCGAAGAGACTTAAATACAGAGTACACCATTTTTTACCAGTTTCAAATGCAAAACGTTATGAGCGCAATGCTATGCATATGATGCTATGCATGTAATGTTGTGAATGCTCGCAATGCAAGTATGAATGCAAGACGGCGAAGATGACTCGACTGGGGATAACAAGCCAAAAAGGACACCCGAGTCTGTTAAAGGAAACGGGGTCCGACTCCACTGGGGGATCACATGGTTTTACTGGGGATAAATGTTAGCTGTTCGGGTTATTGCCGAACTAACCAACTGACAAGAAACAAAGATAAATGTCGACTGTTCGGGTTATTGCCGAACTAGTCAGGAAATAAAGGTAAATGCCGACTGTCCGGATTATTGCCGAACGGCCATTGGCGACAAGAAATGAAGGTAAAAGCTGGATGAAATGTAAAAGTTGAATGGAATTTAAAAGCTGAATGAAATTTTAAAAGCTGGATGAAATTTTAAAGCTGGATGAAATTTAAAAGCTGGATGAAATTTTAAAAGCCGGATGAAATTTTAAAGCTGGATGAAATTTAAAAGCTGGATGAAATTTTAAAAGCTGGATGAAATTTTAAAAGCTGGATGAAATTTAAAAGCTGGATGAAATTTTAAAAGCTGGATGAAATTTTAAAAGCTGGATGAAATTTTAAAAGCTGGATGAAATTTTAAAAGCTGGATGAAACTTAAAGGCAGGATGAAACTTAAATGCAGGATGAAATTTAAAGGCAGGATGAAATTTAAATGCAGGATGAAATTTAAAGGCAGGATGAAATTTAAAGGCAGGATGAAATTTAAAGGCAGGATGAAATTTAAAGGCGGGATGAAATTTAAATGCAGGATGAAATTTAAAAGCGGGATGAAATTTAAATGCGGGATGAAATTTAAATGCAGGATGAAATTTAAATGCAGGATGAAATTTAAAAGCAGGATGAAATTTAAAAGCATGATGAAATATAAATGCTGGATGAAAGATAAATGTCAGCTGTTCGGATTGTTGCCGAACTTTGCCACTGACGACAAAAGACTGGATAAAATAATGCACAAGCCGTTCGTTAAAGAACTGCCACTTGGCGAAAAGAGGATGATATCTCCGGATGAAATACTGGGGATGACATTTGGGGAAAAAGAGGGTTACAAATTATTCATGATCAATTGATATGGAAAGATATTCAAAACAATATTCAGGGTGGTTAACGCAACCATGATGTTGTTTATATGCATGAATGTGTATATGCATGAATGTATGAATGCATGTTTGATTTATGTGACTGTATGACTATACGAAAGATTAATTTGTGTGATAATGTAATTGATGAATTTGATGAGACAAGATTGGACAAGTGAGATGGGGAGTGGACTGACGACGCAATACAAACACTCGGCAATCTTTATTGGAGATGATGTCATTGAGGATATATCCAATCATTGACGGGGTAATGCCCACCATATGCAACAATTGATGGGGAGTAATCACTTCCTGGGGAAGATGATTACAAATTATTCATGATTGATTGAAATGAAAAGATAATTGAAGCAAGACTCATGATGGTTAATGCAGCCGTGTATGCATGATATTGTTTTTATTGTATATGTATGACTGTGTGTATGCATGAATGCATGAATGCAATGAATGACGACACGATTTGTATGACCGTGTGACTGATTAACCTGTGATTGTATGAGGGATTGACTTGTACGATTGTATGAAAGACTGACTCGTATGGTTGTATGAATGACAAACTTGATGATTGTATGAATGACAAACTTGATAAGACAAGATTGGGCAAGTAATATGGAAAGTGACCCGACGTCGCATCACAAACACTTGGCAATCTTCCATGGGGATGATGCCACTGGAGACATATTAAAATATTGACGGGGTAAAACCCAACATATGCAACAACTGATGAGGTGAACGCTTCCTGGGGAGAGCGTGCCAATCCAAAAACCATAGTAGAAGAACCGGTACCTCTGTGGTCATGCTTATTTTGTTTTTTTTTTTTTTTGCTTTTCTTCTTTTTTGAATCCCTAATTTTTGCCTGGACCGCCTTTTCAGGTTTTCAGTCCACCGGGAATATATTCTTTTGTATGCCCCTAATTTTTGCCTGGACCGCCCTTTCGGGTTTTCGATCCACCGGGACGCTCATTTTTGCCTAAGCCGCCCTTTCGGGTTTTCGACTTACCGAGCTCATTTCTTTCCTTTTTTTTTCATATATATATATATATATATATATTTCTTTTTGTTCTTCTCTTGTTTTTTGTATATTTTTTTTTTTAAGCAATTGACCATGTTCAGCCTGCAAAGTTTATCCGTTCTCAGGATAGCTGTTGACGCCCTCTTCACTTATTCACGAGTTCAAAGAAAATGTGTTTGTTGTTTGTGCTCTTCAAAAGGACAAGAAAAATATTTATGATTTTGAAAACTATTTTGTTTCAAGCACTACCATCAAAAATAGAAGAAGTTTTTTTTTTATAAACTGAATAAATAGGAATTCCAAATGAAAGGCAATAGGCTCAAATTTATTTAAAAGAGTGGTGACCCGCCAATGGCATGGCTCCACGGATCTTAAAAAGTTTGGAAAATGGTAAATATAGGGGAAGGTACATTGAACACAATAACCGCTATTCCCCCTGACAACTTTGAATTCCACTGTTTGGATGCTTCAGATTCAGAGTCTCTTTGACATTTAATGTGCCCCAAGTGAGTGGAGATCAAACCCATGCAGTTACTTTGTCTTTTGATCCTTAATTTTTGCATAGATCGCCCTTTCGGGTTTTCAACCTATCAGGATGATTATTTTTCTGTTTGATGTCTCTAATTTTTGCCTGGACCGCCCTTTCGGGTTTTCGATCCACCGAGACGCTCTTTTTTGCCTAAGCCGCCCTTTCGGGTTTTCGACTTACCGAGCTGTTCTTTTATTTTTTAGACAAAGTATTTCTTGACTGCATTGGCATTCACAGGACGAGGGAGCTCATCTCCATCCATGGTCGTAAGAGTCAGTGCGCCACCAGGGAAAGTTCTCTTGACGACGTATGGGCCTTCGTAGTTAGGCGCCCACTTGCCCCTGGAATCAGGTTGGAAAGATAAAACCTTCTTGAGCACAAGATCTCCTTCTTGGAGCACACGAGGACTGCCCGTGACACAAAGCATTCATGCGTTTCTCTTCAATCAAGTTTGAACTGATCATATTTGTTTTGACATCATTCAGCCTCTGATAATTTGGCTTCCATTAAGACTTTCATACTGTATACCAAAGGGAAAAGGGGTTGCCCCTGTTGAGGTACGCACTGAAGTAAGATATCCGTGTAAAAGCATTCTGTAACATCTCATGCATGTCCTTGTCGGTGGTTACCATCTACTGCACCATCTTTTTGATGTATTTTTCTTTGTTTTCTTTTTGATTTTGATTTTCTTTTGATTTTTGTTTGATTTTTTTTGCTTTTGATTTTTTGCTTTTGCTATTCTTTTTTGTTTTTGTTTCTTTTTGTTTGATTTTTTCTTTTGATTTTTTTTGCTATTGCTATTGTTTTTTGCTTTTTTTTTGCAGCCTCGATGGCACCATTCATCTGGGATTTGATCAGGAATACTGTAGTGCCCACATTAATCACTTTCAGTGCTTCTTCATGAGACTGAATGATGTTCTTTTTCATATTTCTGTAGCAGAGAGATCTTTTCGAAGAATCCCTTCATCCTCCTCCTCTTCAGTTTCGTAAACAGGGAACTCAAAGTCGGGAGAGAGCATAGGGTTACAATGTTCAACGGGTTTATTGATGTTCAGATTTACATATGATTGATGATTAGTTTGAGAAAATGAGTGAACAATGCAGATTTTTTTGAAACTGATTGGAACTAAAAGTAAAAATGAAATATTTTTGGGTTTTTTGTGTTACCATTTTCCAGAAAAAGCTAAGAATAATAAAAACATAGTCGGGAACAAAACGACTTCTTATTTGATGATGGGAATGCATGAAACAAAAGCCCTAAACAAGTTCACTTTCGTCTCGGGCGGAACGAAAGGATTTTTTTGAAAAGACAAAACAACAAAACACATTACTTGGACCTATGAGTAACTTGAGGGAATGTCAACAGCGACCTAGTTGCGATAAACTATGCCATGTGTTACAAAATTAACTGCCACCTTCTTCAACAGGGTGAGCCTCTGAACAATCTTGCACCAAATTAACAGATGGAGTCCCACGATCCGGTGGTGGATTAGCTTGCACACTGGAGTTCGACTCTTTGAAGGATAAAATGTTAGCTTGGATCAACTTCTGGACTTCGGCTTTCAAGGCGTAACAGCGCTCAATGTCATGACCGGGTGCCCCCTGATGGAAAGCACAAGAGAGATCAGGTCTAAACCCACGCGGCAAGCTTTCAGGTACCTTAGGAGGCGCCCTAGTTTGAACAAGATTTTTATCAAGCAAAGCGGGGAGCAACTCTGCATATGCCATGGGGATTGGATCAAAATGGGATATCCACTGAACCCGATTCTGTTGTTGAGGCTGTTGTTGATACTGTTGATGAGGCTGCATATGGGCCACCATACTTACCTCTTGCTCCTCTTTTCCTAAAAAGTCATCCCCAAACTTCTTTGTACTGTTAGCAGCAAAATCAGTTTCCATGACTAGACGTCCTTCTCGGACTCCTTCTTCCAGACGCATTCCCATATTTACCATCTCGGTGAAATCTGTTGGCGCACTGGCAACCATCTTCTCATAGTAAAATTGGCCGAGAGTCTTCAGGAAAACCTTTGTCATCTCCCTCTCTTCTAGAGGCGGGTTAACTTGTGCAGCAATCTCTCTCCAACGCTGGGCGTATTCCTTGAAGGTTTCCTTTTCTTTTTGGGCCATAGCCTGAAGCTGGTCTCTGTCGGGGGCCATGTCCAGATTATACTTATATTGGCGAATGAAAGCCTCACCAAGATCATTGAAAGTGCGGATGCTAGCACTGTCCAGGTTCATGTACCATTTCAAAGCAGCACCAGTCAGACTGTTCTGAAAGAAGTGGATAAGAAGCTTGTGATTATCAGTGTGCATAGACATCTTCCTCACGTACATCACCAGATGGCTACGTGGACACGAATTCCCCTTGTATTTTTCAAAGTCAGGGACCTTGAACTTAGGCGGTATTACAACGTCAGGAACCAAACAGAGTTCTCGAGCATCTTTACCAAACAAGTCTTTTCCCCGGAGAGTTTCAACTTCCCGTTGCATTCCGTCGAATTTCTCATGAAGTTCAACCATCCTGTCAAAATTTCCAACACTTTCAGCATGAAAGATAGGCACGGCCTCTTGTTGGATGGAGTGGATAAGAGGTGTTGAATTTGTTGCAGCCACTTGAGTGAATGACAGGCCGGGTGGAGGAGTAAGCACGGTAGAGGTTGGTAAAGCAATCGAGATTGGTTGCTCAAGAGTAGTGACAACAGGTTGAGGAACTGACGTTTGGGCTTGGGAAGCTAACAAAGCATTCATCATGGAGGTCAACTTCTCCATCCCCTCCCTGAGACTAGCTACCTCTTCCCGGAGGTTTTGGTTTTCTTGCTCTAACAGATCCATTCTTTTTTCTGATGAATATGTCGGGTCACTTTCTTTGACGGCGGCAGATCAACCTTTTTATTGGTGAACAAAATGTGTGAGACTCGATTTGGAAACTATGAATGCAGTATGATGCATGATTATGCTTATGCAAAAAAGAGAAAGATTTGTTATCGAAGGGCTTGTCGAAGTAATTGTAAACACCATAGTTTGAACGTTTCACTTAAAATACTACAAGCAATCCCCTTTTTAGGAACAAAGCCAAGGGATATGCTCAGAAGTTCATCCGTAGAAATCTTGAAAAAGTCCCGATATTTCAAACTTGAGGATGCCGAATGTTCTCCCATAACGAGTTCGAGAAAATCCTCTGGACTAGTCATTAAAGATCCTAGCTTCCTTAAGCTTGTCAAATCTGGGCTTTTGAAATTGTGTTTCTGAGTGTTTCTCTTTGTGATGTTCATTCCTATGATGTTTACAATAAAACTTGTCTAAGTCCTTTGATACTTGATGAAAAAACTGCTTATGAATGAATGCATGTATGCATGATTATGCTAAGGAGCGGAGAAAACATAGTGAGTTTAGGTCCATAATGTTGGAGTCAAGGGTAAACACGCCATTTGGTAAGGACTATGGTTTCACATGTACCTGTATCACGGGTTCTACCAAGTTCCCAAAGTCCTCAACCCCTTCCAAATACCGTCGGGTTACGAGATTGACTCCCGATCCGATAATATTTGTAAGAAAGTCTCGTTTGAGTGTAGTATCGCGTATCAACTAATTCAAGATTACTCTTGGTTAGCCACCGCACTACGTCCTAAAAGGCCAAGATGGGTTAAGGGTAACTAAAGGTCCTCAACTTCATAGGTCACTTGAAAATATCAATGCCGGACACGACTTACTCATGCCAACATAGTAATACTTCCAAGATTCCTCCGTTGAGTGGGGTTATCACATGTGCCACATCCGAAATTTACTCTCGGAAAGACACTATGATTATACCACCGTCCTATCTTATGTTTCCCTCAAGTCCGGGTGTAGGACTTATCTCACTACACACGTAAAAGGATAAACACTTAAGCACATATTTACAATTACAAATAATAACAAAGCATAAAGATAAAGAAAAGCAAGATAGGTTTAACCCACTTAGGATTTTGGTCCCCAGTGAAGTCGCCATTTTTCTGTCGCGGTGATTTTTGGATATCAAGCTATTAATTAGCGTTGACTCGCAATTTAAGATTCACCACCGAGCTTTTATTTTTCCGAGGAAAAGGGAGAAAGTTCGAAAAAACCTTATTTATTAGAGATCAAAGGTCCGGGGGTTGGTTACGCAAAGGGAAGGTATTAGCACCCTAAACGTCTATAGTATTCTATAGGAACCTCTTGCTTGTTTTTATCTTTATGCTAAATTAATTATTTGTTTGTAAAATAAATGCTTAAGTGTGAAAAGATGAAAATGAAAGAAAGGAAAATGTTTTGTTTATTTTATTGATTTGGAAAGACAAAGTCTTTTGCCTACGTACCCGAGCGGGATCAAAATCTCGTAGTTCGGGGTAAAAAGATAAGTGATCGGTTTTGATTGATTTTAAAGTTTGAAAAAGGTTTTAAGAAGGATGAGAGGCCGTAAAGGCATAGAAGAAGAAAAAAAGAAGTGAGTTTGATTGATTTTAAATTGAAGAAAAAAAGTTTTGATTGATTAAAGGTTGATTAAAAACTTGATTAAGAAAGAAAAGATAAAAGATTGACTTTTTTGAAGACTTTGATTATAAAATGTTTTTGGATTTTGACTTTTTTGACTTTTTTATGAAAATTTTGATTAGGTCCTAAGGTCCTGAGACTAAATTATGCTGAGAAAAACTAAACGCGCCGGATCCCTCAAAATGACGTTGGATCAAGTGAGGGTCCTTTTCCTCGGATACGGTCCAAATTACACAATCGCCCTCGACATAAAGCATAAAAAATAAATGTGGTGTCGGTGCATATTCTCATTTATATCTTATTTACATTGGACCTAGATACATTCTAATGACAAGAAGATAAATGACAAAATAATAAAATAAAAATTGCAATTGCATTAAAGTAAATATGCTAAAAAAGAAATAAAAAATGCATGAAATGCAAAACAATAAATAAATATGGTACTTAAAGTAAATAAAAAAAATAAAAATGCAAGGCATAAAATAAATATGATGCTGAAAATAAAATAAAAATGCAAGACAATAAAAATAAACATGATGCTAAAAGAAAATAAAAAATGCAAGACAATAAAATAAATATGATGCGTAAAATAAAAGAAAATAAAAATGCAAGGCAAAAAATAAATATGGAGCTGAAAAATAAAATGCAAGACTGAATATTAAATATGGTGCTGGAAAATAAATAAAGAAAATAAAAAATGCAAGGCATAAAATTAAATATGATGCATAAAATAAAAGAAAATGGAAAATGCAAGACAAAAAAAATAAATATGATGCAATAAAATAAAAATAAAAAAAATGCATAGTACTGGAAATTAAAAGCAATAAATAAAGTGCTTAAAATAAAAGAAATAAAAAAAAAATGCAAGAAATAAGAAATAATAAAAAATAAAAGAATAGAGAGGAAGAAAGGGGGTGCAGAAATAATAAGGGGAGTGCAGAAAGTAAAAGAGTAGAAATCAGAAAAAGAAAAGGAAAGAGGAGAATAGGCCAAGTCCAAAAAGCTGAGTCCAGGGAGAACCGGTCTGGTTCGGTCCGAAAGAACCGGACCGGTTCAGCAGTCTATAAAAGTCAGAACCTGGTTTTTTAATTCATCTTTACTCTTACTTTCTCTTTCTTCTTTTCAATCCTCTCACCTTTTCTCTCACGTTTTCTCTCATTCTCCCTCTGTACCTCACGTCCACTCTTTTCTTTCATATCCTTTCCATTTTCCTCTCAAGTCCTCTCACCATAACCTCACGTGTTCACCATCCTTTCTTCTCTCATCTTCTCCATGCCCTCTTTACATGAATCCGAAAAAAAAACTCAAAGAAAAACTAGATCTAGGTTCGAAAAATCGTACCCTTTTGTGTTCTTGATTCGGTTTGTTGTGATCTTGCGAGGCTTTGAATTTATGTTGCGATTTCCACTGTTGGTATTGAGTTGATGGTTCGATTTTTGGCTTTTATTTGCGATCTGGACTTGTGGTTTGATATTAGTATGGATTCGGTTTTGATTTGTGTGGATGGTTATGAGTTTCGTATGGCTGTGTGTTGTTTATGTGATACTCTGAATTTTTTATTTTTTGGTTTTCCGGTGGCCGGAATGTGTTTTTGTGGTGGTTGTGTTGGTGGTGTATGGTGGTTTTGAGAGTTGTGATTCTGACTCTGATTGGTACTGTACTGATTGGCTCCCTGTACTTTTCGTGAACAGTGCATTGATGCTATTTATAGTAAAATAATGGGTAAAAACGCAAATGACAAAATTGCCCCTCTGGGCCTGGACTGATTTGGACTTAAAATGACCTAAAATGAATAAAATCAAAACCATAAAAAACACAGTAATAAAAAAAACGAAAATAACAAATTAAAAACTAAAAAAGGAATAAAATAAAAAGGAAATAAATAATAGTAAAAATAAAAAAATAATAATAACAGAAAATAAAAATAATAAAACGGTTGCCTTCGGAACAAAAATGAGGTATTTTAAAATACCTCCCTGCCGAAATTTCGTCTGAAACGACGGAAATTTCTGGCCTAAAAGACGAGAAAAAGAAATAAAAACGGGTCAAAAATGGGGTATGACAACACACATCCAAAAGTCAGAGTCTAACACACTAATAATCTCCAAATTGTCAGATCCCTGATGTGAGAATAAGCTCTCTTGTTCTCTTTAAAGAATCCTTATGGTCGCATTTTCAACAATTCAAACTTTGAATTGCTCACATATCTGCCAAACAATCTTATTATATACGCTATTTCCAAATGCGTATAATAAAATCATACATAAAAATCCTATAGGAAAAGTGTAGGAAAATACTTAAATTTCTGAATTCATAAATTTCCTAATGGGCAATATTTGAGACTGAAAAGTCTCTCTCGATGATTGAGATCATCCAAAAATTTATTAACTTTAATGTCAATTTATTTTCAACTTTACTGATATAACTCTTTTGTGATATCCGAATAATACCTTGAGAAGAATCTCTAAGCATTGAAATGCCTAATACAAAAGAGGTTTTCCCAGGATCTTTCATCACTAACTTTTGTTAGAGATTTCCTTGATTTCACATTACTAACATATATCATAGTTGACTAAATAAAATAAAATTGACACATTAAAATAGGAATATAAATTTACTCCCACTAAGCTTACTAAATCTAAAACTCTACTTAATATTATCTCAAAACCAAATGAGACAATTACTTTATGAGAATTTGTGGTAACACTAAAGAGACAAATTTCTTAACTTATAAGTGGATTTCATGACTTTGGAAACCATCTACTTTGTATCAATTGACACAAAAGCTTTATTCCGTTGCACCATATTATATCATTAATGTCACCATTAAGAAACACAATATTGAAATCCATCTTATGCAACTCCAAAATGATAATAAGCAAACTAGTATCATGACTGTCTTAATAGAGTATTTCAAATAGAATTTCTCTTATTAGTCAATTCTTTATGACACCAGATGCCCTAGTTCTTGAGGGTGTTGAGTTTGATCTATATGGATTAACTTCTTAACTTGATGGAGAGGAAGAACAATAATGTCCTCATGAGGATCCAAATGTACTATAATAATAGTAACTATATGCATTAGTTTAGAACTAAGTCTTCCTCATTCAATTTTGTTGATCTATTACCATATCTCTCCCCCAAACTCAATATCCTCAAGGAAACTTAACAATTTATGTCTCAAATTTCCTTAAGTTGTGGGACGAAAAACTTATAGTTTTCAAACCCTTAAACAATTATAGAATGTCACAAGTCATTACTGAATCGACTCTAATAACTAAACTTAAAAGACACATTGAATCATCATTTGAAAATAAAACTAAAAATATCTTGATTTAGTCAAAGAGAAATTAAAACAAAAATTAATTCAAATAATGATTCACCAAATTGTCTTTTGAATACAAAAATAAGCTAGCAACAACAATCTAAAATTAATATAAAATGAATAAACAATCTTTATCGACTTTGTCCATTCTAAATTGATATATCTTTCAACATCATTGGACATAAGTCAGTCAAGATTACCTTTCTTTATTTGCCCTTATCTTTTTGAGGTATTTTCCGAATGAACACTATTTTATTTTCTCTTGCTTCAGCTTTTCTTTATTTGCACACTTTATGAATTGATCCTTTAAAGGATCATTTCTAACTTTAACAGTTTAATTGTGCAAAGAGAATACTAAATGATGAATTTTCGAACAAGTCATCTGATAGTCGAAATTACTGAATTTTCGAACAAGTCATCTGATAGTCGAAATTATAATGTCTGAGCAAGATTAAATATTTACATAATGTGCTCAATATTTTCTTTGCCCAATAATCTTAATGAAATATCACTCTCCAATGAGAGATTGTCTTTCTCTGTATTGCTTTAAAAGTACCTTAGTTTAGGCAAAGAAAATATGACAAAAAATTGTCAACTTAAATAACACTTATAGGATTTCTGATCTTTTAACTTTATGATCACATAAGACCTATAAGATTTGGCGTATACTCACTTGTCAAACTTGATCCTCACATTAGATACTGAATTTGCGAGAGAATGCGAGTTTCACCACCCTTATATAAGGTCTAGATCCAAGAACAATGTTAATATTATTCTTTAATTCCTAAAAGTTAAAACTTTTAAGAGTTAAAAAATTTAACTCAAATTAACAGATACATAAGCTGTATTAGCTTAAAGAGAACAAGAGAAGCAAAAACACTCACAAAAATACCTAGTGCACCATTAATATCAAGTCTTTAAACAATAATATCAATTGCTAGTGGTATTTTACAGCAATGATCAAACAATGACAATTTACTTTGACAAAGAATAAATTCTTATAATTGTCATATGTTTACCATTATATTCGTGCGAATGTAAACTCTTAAATGTATAAATAAGTTTACACTCACACAACATTATCACACATGTCAATAAAATATTATAGAAACGTGCATCTTTACTAGTAAATAAAAGACCTTAACAAGATATCAAGCGCACCATTAATTCCCAATCTTCGGATTGTAAAAATTAACTGCAAGCGATACTCTCAATGCGATGATCAAACATTGGTGATAAGTCCCGTCAAATAATAGTCACCTTCGGGCATCCTATTATCCACATGGAAAAAATACTTTATAACCACCACATATTTACCACCACAGGTATGTAACTATCCGGCCAAGTTGTGCCTTCCTTGGGGCCGATGACAACTCGCATAAATAATTACACACTACATCTTTTGTAACTTCAGTTGAGTCGAATCTACGCAACAGAGGTTACTTGGGCAACATTATTGTTTCAACCGACTCAACCGCAATTACTAGACAATTTTAATATATATTAAATGGGGTGATAAGTCCTGTCAAATAATAGTCACCTTAGGGTATCCTATTATTTACATGGAAAATTACTTTATAATCACCACACATTTACTATCACATGCATGTAATTATCCGGCCAAGTTGTGTCTTCCTTGGGGCCGACTACAACTCGCATGAATAATTGCATACTACGTCTTTTGTAAGTTCAGTTGAATTAAATCTACGCAACAGAGGTTACTTTGGCAACATGTTGCTTCAACCAAAACAACTGCAATTACTAGACATTTCACAATAAGCTAAATGTTTTTAAATGGGAATGGTCTTTAAATTTACAAGGCACTACTAACATAATGTAGGCTGAATTAGTCCATTATGTCGCTAAGTAACCATAAGGCCACTCAACAACCCTTAAGTGTGAAGACAAATTCACAAGAATTTGAAAGAAGATGCAAGTCAAAAATCACACCAATGTGTGTATGACAATACATTTACAGATATCACATAAAAGCGAAAACATAAATAACATGAAATATGTCAAAAATGCATGATTGGAGGAAAAGAAAAATGATGTTATTGTAGAAACTTAATAACAATAATCTCAAACATCACAATCATGCTATAAACCAAATATTCAATTTCAAATCAAATAAAGAAAAAAAAATTGAATCTTATATGCCAAAAATATTCATGCTACAATTGATTCATATATATAAACTGAATGATTCTTTAAACAAAATAAAACATAACTCTAGCATAAATGTTTTCCTAAATAAAGGAAACAAACTTTATATGTCTATAGACAAACAAACAAAACTAGAATTATTATTTCCCAAAATTTAAAGAATCTAAGACTTATTTTTCTGCACTACAAAATTAAGGCAACAATATTTTGAGATTCATCAGTAAAAGGCAACAAATATTCCACAAGTATATATATAATTACCAAATATATATATGCCTTATTTTTCAAAAAATAAACTTTATGTACAAAATCTTCGTGAATCAAAACTAATTTCAAATAGAAATTAAATTGTAAGATATGATAATGATATTTGAAAAAAAAATCATGTCAAATCAAATCCAAACACTTATTTGCTAATCATATAACAACTTTATGGATGAATTAAACCAAAAGATTTGATTTGAACAGAAAATCAAATTCAAATCCTTATAAGATTAAAAAAAAACAATCCATTTGGTTAGACTAACTTTAGTCTAAAAAAAGAATTAAAAAAAACTTTAAACTCATCCAATAAGTCAATGACACATAACAGTGTAGCAAAAAAACACAAATTTTGACATTGATCCACAAAGTTGAATGAACCAAAATAATTTACTTGTTTTCTTTTAAATTCCAACAGGCATGGATCACACGAACAACTGGCAGTCATACAGGATGCAAACTGGAACCATGACACACATAATAGCATAAAACAAAAAATTGCTTAATGATTGCTGCCGTAAAAATTGCTGCCGTAACATTGAGCAAATAAAAAAAAATTGCATGAAACAAAAATTGCATGAAACAGAAAATTGCTGCCGTAACATTGAGCAATTAAAAAAAAATAAACCAAAGCAATTTTGTTTCAATCGATTGGCAAAAAATCGATGCGGCAATTAAAAAAAATAAACCAAAACAATTTTTGTTTCAATCGATTGGCATAAAAAAAAAAAGAAAACAACTTCCATAAAAAAAAAGGAGGATTGGCATCAAGAAACAAGAAACAAAACAGAACTGCCAACCGTACATGTTCATCTGCTATACGGCTTCAATAACAATGTCTTCAGGAAAGGTAAATAAAATTGTACCGTAAAAAAGAAGAAAACAATTGCCATAAAAAATTGTACCGTAAAAGCGATTGTACTCAAAGAAAAAGTACGGTTCCAATCAGCATGTAATTAATCCCAATAATCAAACATGAAGGTGGCTCTGATACCACTTGTTAGATATTCAATTTCATAAACAGGTTCAATTTAATTTAAATTGACAAACATCAGCGGAAGCAAAAATTGAACACACGTTTATGATCAGATACAACATGTTTGATTTATTGAAATTCAAAGTTCAAGGTCATAGGAATACTTGGATCCATGACAAAGGAGTTTTTCGGTAGCAGCAATCTGAAATAACAGCAAGGTCAGCGGCGGCTGGTTTGGTTCTTCCTCAACCTGTACCCTTATGCCTTTTTGCGCTTCAGATGGGGAGAAGAGCGGTTTTGCATTACGGTATATTGGGGACCATAGCCTCTTTTATATTGGATGACCATTAGGGTTTCCCATTATTCCGTTAATGGATCATCCAGACATCCACCCGTATCCAAGCCCATATCCCTTAAATAACTACTTATTGTTTTTAATAGAAATCTTATACGCCTTTTTCATTATTTGATCACTAATCAATTAAGGCCCTTAAAAGATAAATAGCTAATATAATTAAAATAGATATACATGCCCACATAATAATCATTGGAATATAATAATTAATTAAATTATAATTAAATATTCCAACATCTTACATTAAAGGCTTATTATCTGAAATAGGAATTTATACATCTCTTTATCCTTAATTTGGAAGAAATGAGGTCTTTCCATCGTAGAGGTAGTGTTAGAAGTTAACATAAGAATGTATTTTATGTTAAGAATATAATTCCATAAGAAAGGATTTTGGACTATATCAACAGGTTTGAAATTACATTGTAAATACTCAGGTTTTCATTAAATTCAAAGAATTTGATAGGTTAAATTTTGTTCACAACTTTTTAAGGATTCAAGGTTTTGAAAAATTGATTGAAATAAACAATCCTTACAACGAGTCAGTCTTTAGTAAGAGGTTTTTGTTGCACATTTCACCGAGACAGTGAGATTAGTTTCACTTTCCAGATGAACAATGCTATTCATATAGTCGATGTGAAACACTATTCAAGCTTTGTTTAATCAGGGAAACACTATTATTATGATATTAGGTTGGAAGCCAGACATCTCCATTAGGTTGTAGTAATGACTTTATTGCACCCTCATGGAAAATTTTGCAAGTGATGAACTGGTCGGTTTTGATTGTGGGAACCATGGCTACTTCAAGTCAACAACCCATAAGGAGTCTCAAGTATGAATATCTAATTAGGCTGATTTTGGAATTCTTTTAAACTAAAGGACTGAAAAATCTTTTGACTAATCTAACATATAGAAGTCTTCATGAAGTTAGTCTCTCAAAAGTGAAATGGAAAGTATTCATATAGAAGTCTTCATGAAGGTAGTCAATAATGAAGGCCTTCCAGCACCACATTGACATATGTGAATCCATACACAAGGCTCATTTTCTTCATCCCCATTAAATGTAGGACGCCCCATCGTACAATAAGAAGGCTTCAATTGTTGTTGGTTTTAAACCCACGCAGAAAAATTCATTCGATTAGTCATTTACTCTCAAAAAGTTTGGCACAACATGCCATCGATTAACATATTACTCTTTGAATCCCCATCATATGGAAACAAGAGTAACATGACTAATCAACGTGGATCTATGTTCATTATCAATAAAAGGTGTCTATACTTACCCATTTTTGGAAAAAATGTATGATTAATGTTGAAGAAAAAAAAAGTTTGAGACACACAAGTAAAAAAGGTAACAAAAAAAAAAAGAATGATACAATACAAGGAATTCTCGATTTTCCTGCGGATTTGGTTGAAAAATCCGCAGAAAACAGGTTTCCTGTGGATTTTGCCAAGGATTGATGTTCCCAGGTAATACCATCATGGGTAATTTGTTTCCTTAGGATTTTAGGATCCACAGGAAAATGTACTATACGGATATATTCGCAGTAAAATCCACAAGAAATTTTCTGGTCAGTGTTTGAGAAGTTTCCTGCCTGTGAACACAATACCTGGAACATATCCGCAGGTAATGCCGCAGCAAATGACTGGGTAAATCCGCAGCAAAATAGATTATGTGTAAACCCTCCCCTAACATTTTAGTTTTTAAAACCAATTGGCATATAAAAAACTCATTTTGAAATTAAATTGAAAATTGGAATCAAAAACATAAATGTCCACTATATCATGAAAAAACTAATCCAAAGTATTTATAATTGAGTACTACTACTCAAAGTTCATGTCATGTGCACAAACATAAAGAAAATACAAACGAAAACTATAAACTACTTTCACCACCAGGTTACATATAAGAAAGGATTCTTTCAAGAATAGATGTCTATTTTTCTTTCTTGACTACAAAGGTTGTCTGTTATTCAACAATTCCATATTGATTCGAGCAATCCCAAAATGTTAGCACATGAAACCATGTTTTGAGAGTTAGGTACACTTTCAAACCCAACACCAGCTAGTCAAAAGTTGACAGTATCTTTCTCTGCAGTGTTTATTCTTCACTGAAACATTAAATCCCAATCCAAAAATGACTTGGGAGACAACCTATCACAAAAATTATAAACTTTTCAAGTTACTTTGCTAGGTAATAACTAAAGGAAATATCAACGATAAAAAAAACAACATAAAAACAGAGTCATCATGATACCACCCAAATCAACAATCCACAATGCATTACAAATAGCATTCACCATCTCTCTTTATATACGTATGTACCATGTCAAAATAAAGAACACAACAACCTCCTAAATTTAACCACAGCCAAATAAACTATGAAGTACCATATTGAAAACAAAGTCAGAACACATCCACCGCCATTCTAGAATGCAAAACTGATTTCAAAGAGATATTGAGTCAAATAAAATGTTCTTTTAGTCCCTAAATGTGTTAGATGGTGTCACTATATCCTCAAAATAGACTAAAATTACACAAGCATCCATCAATGTGACATTTGTTAGTAATTTCATAGTTTTGACATCAGAACATGTCAATTAAGAAATTGTTCATAGTATTGACATCCAAAGAAATTTTTATAAGTTTTTGAATATTCTATGGAAAACTAAAAATGAGTGAGCTTATGAAAATATTGATATATTACAAGAAGCTACTACTATTATTTATTTATTTTAAAATCCATGTATTGCAAGATCTTTTTAGAATTTCTTTTTAAGAATTGTTTCTTGAGAATTGTTGTGTACGTGATGAATTCTTGTTCACTAGATTTAATTCTGGTCCCAGTATAACTTATGAGAAATATCTAAGGGTCTTATTTATTTTTTAAGTGATTATAATTATATCATAAGATCAACTTGAGTAAGCTCTACTAATAAGCTTTTCCACGCACCCCTTAATTCATAACACTTTGGAAGGATCATGAATGTTGAGTATTTTGGTGTTGGATGGATGTTTTGGCAAATCCAATGTGTTGAATAGAAGCATCTCAAAGTCTAGAACAAGTCTTCAGTTGCAAGAAATCCATTTTGAAGCTGTTCAGAAGCACTTTTGACCTTCAGAAGCTGAAAGCACCTTCAGACGCACTGTAGCACTTCAGAAGCTGAAATGTGAGTCTGAGGCCCGCGTTGACTTTCATTGACTTCATCAGGAGTTGGTTTTTCTAAATTGTTTTGGCGCGAATCTTGGCGAGATTTAACAAGGATTTATTCAAGCATGTTGATTCTAGAAGGCCTGATTAAATTGGAGAAGATCTTTGAAGATTTGGCTCGTGTTTATGAATGTTCTTATTTTACTGAAGCAATCTTTGAGAGATATGTTGCAGTTTTATTTGTTTCCTTTTCAAGCCATTCATTATTCAGAATCATATCAATTCAGAAGATTTGTTTCAGATTAATGTTGCTTGCTGAAGGTTATAAAAGGAGGAGTGCTGCTGTTATTCAAGATACACACGAATTAGAGAGAAAAATTCAGAGAATTGAGTCTTAGTGTTTGTAAGCGTTAAGCTTTGTTTGTGCACCACTCTATTGAGTTGGTTTAGTGTTTTTTGAGTTGTAATCACTCTAAGCCTGTAGGTACGAGTGCAGTCAGATATATTGAAGTTGTTCTTCAAAACAGAGTAGTTTTTGTTAAGGGGTTCAGTAACAGGTTTGTTACTTGAATAGGAAGTTAGTGGTCTCTAATACTCAACGTGTTGGGTAGAATTCAAGACTAGGAGGAAGTTAATTGCTTAGGCTGGGAACTGGGAGTCAGTGTCTTGAGTCATAAGGATTAATTCCTATAGTGGAATTCCTTCCTGGATTGGTATCCCCCAGAGTAGGAGGTGTTTACTCCGAACTGGGTTAACAAACCTTGTGCCTTCTTTAGCTTTCATGCACCTTTAATTTCTGCTGATTATCTGTTGTTAATTGTGCTTAGTTTAGTTCAGAACCTGTTTGGTTCAGAACCTGTTTACTCTTTGTTATTGCCTGGCCAGAATTTTAATTGGCATCAGAGCAGGCACCCTGCCTGTGTTTTGGGTGAGATCCAGGGGAGTTAATTTCTGGCAAGCATGGATAGAGAAGGAGGCTATGTCAACAGACCACCCCTACTTGATGGCACAAATTATGAGTACTGGAAATCCAGGATGTGTGCATTCCTGAAATCCATTGACAGCAGAACTTGGAAAGCTGTGCTTAAAGGCTGGGATCATCCTGTGGTTTTGGACAAAGATGGTAACAAAACTGAGGTTCTGAAGCCTGAAGAAGAGTGGACCAAAGATGAAGATGATCTGTCACATGGAAACTCAAAGGCTTTAAATGCTATATTCAATGGTGTTGACAAAAACATGTTCAGACTCATCAAGCAATGTACAGTTGCAGAAGATGCTTGGGAAATATTGAAAACAACCCATGAAGGAACTTCTAAGGTGAAGATGTCCAGACTCCAGTTGCTGACTACTAAGTTTGAGAACCTGAAGATGATGGAAGATGAAACTATTCAGGATTTCTACATGAATGTGATGGACATGGCAAATTCCTTTGATTCACTTGGGGAAAAGATGTCTGATGAAAAGATTGTAAGAAAAATCCTCAGGTCCCTGCCCAGAAGATTTGATATGAAGGTTACAGCCATAGAAGAAGCTCATGACATCACCACCATGAAGGTTGAGGAGCTGATTGGGTCTTTGCTTAATTCTGAGACTGCATTCTGCAAACAGCCTGATAAGAAAGGGAAAGGAGTAGCATTTGCAGTTAATTCAGGAGCTGATGATCAACAAGAGTCTGATGAGGAGGATAGTGATATATCAGAAGCTCTAGTGTTGCTTGGAAAACAATTCAACAGAACTCTGAAGAAGGTTGACAGAAAATCCAAGACCAAAGGTCAGAATTTCAGATTCAAGAAGCAACAAATTGATGAGAAGAAGACCAATTCTGAGGAGAAAAATAACCAAGCCAAAGGTGTGCAGTGCTTTGAGTGTGAGGGCTATGGGCATATCAAGTCTGAATGTCCCACTTTTCTCAAGAAGCAGAAGAAGAGCCTAGCTGTTTCATGGTCTGATGAAGATTCAAAAAGATTTTGAGAATGAATCTGCTAAGGGTGACACTAGTTTGATGGTAAGGTCAAGAGCTATCTTAAAGAAGGAAGCTGTTTTAGAGTCTGAGACTTTTTCAGAGTCTGACACAGAGTCTGAAGCTTCATCTGTGTCTGAAGCTGCTAAAACCTCATATGATGAACTAGCTGACAAATACAGGAAGCTATATACCAGAAGTGCTGAGGTTTGCAAACAAGTTATGGATCAGAAGGAGACTATTTTTTAACTGGAGGCTGAAAAAGGTGAACTTCTTGTGCAGAATTCAGAATTGAAAGAAGAAGTAAACCAACTTAATTCCCAACTTGAGCATATGAAAAAGCAGGTTAGAATGATGATGTAACACCCATACTAAATTTATCTAGAATATTTAGCATGCGTATTAAATCTGATACTGGATGCATTAAAATTTTCAATAACAACAATTTACATCTGAATGAATACAAGCTTGCTCGTTTATACACCTAGTAAAGTCCCACTAATGTACGTATATATATTTATATATACAAATACTGATGAAAATCTTGGACTGGTACCTGACGAGCAGCTGCACTCCACTCAGCGTCTCCCTGATGAACTTCATCACGAAACTCTTGTTTGCGAACCACTTGCTTACCTGAAACTAAATTAAAGGGATTGGGGTGAGACGGACGTCTCAGTGAGTTCCACCTACCCTAAGCTTCAGGCGATCTCGGGATCCTAGGATCGCCGCCAGTCTCTACATATCTTAGTGATCAAGGGAAAACTAGGATCGCTATAAGTCTCTATCATATCTTATCATATTCATATTATTCGCATCTCATTATTTAGTGATCGAGGGGGAAACTATGATCACTTCCTGATAAATGATATCTGTCTGATAATATTAAAGTATTTCACATATCTGACTTAAAATTTCATATCACTAACTTTACATTTTACTATGTGCACATAGACCACATTATCTCTTCGTTCTGGCGAACTGTAATTATATTTAGACCACATTATCTCTTCGTTGTGGCGAACGGTAATTATCTTTTCTAGACCACATTATCTCTTCGTTGTGGTGAACGGTATACTATGAACAATTTAGTTCATAGGCTGCATTGTCTCTTCGTTGCAGCAAACGGAGATTTTCTATAATTTACTATGAGCATGTTACTCATAGGCTGCATTATCTCTTCGTTGCAGCAAACGGATAGGAAGTTTTCAATAGAAAATCATAACATAGTTTTAAAATGATTTATTGCGAAAATCAATTCATATGATCTAACACTTTCTTAACATTAATATCATATAAAATTTCATTCACATTAATCTTGTAAAAAAAATTATTCATTCTCATTACTTTGCATAACCATTAAAATCTCGTCTTTATTATTTAAAAGCATGGAGGATCATAAAACTTGGCAAGCATTAACAATTGGGCAACTACTAATCATAAATTGATCTTGATGTTAATTTTTTTCTCACTTAAACATAAGCCCAAAGGGAGAGTTCTAAACTAACTGGAACTCACCTTAACATGTTCTGGCTTCCTCAGCACAGCTCAATTGCCCAACGAAAATTTCTATCAGCTCCATAAGTACTTTTTTTCCTAAAAGAGCTTATCCACGGCTTATTGCTTCTTCCTTTGGCTTCTTAACTCGAACAACAACTTATCCATAATCTTATCACTTCTGCCATCACTATAATTTCCTATAATCACTTTTCCGACAGTTTTCCCAAAACAGCTTATTGACAGCTTATGGCTTAGGAACATTCCAATTTCGATTCAATCCCCAAAACAGCAACCCAAACGTGTATAGACACCACAAAACCCTGACTGTAACAGCTTAATTCATAATTAATCACTTATGGCAGATTTAATCCAAAAACAGCTTATTTCGCGAAATTCACGTCAAAACCCGTAAGCAGTTTTCAGCAGAATTTGAGCAACTTCAAACGCGTTTTCTGAGTTCATTACTAATCCGAATCATACGAAATCTATAACCAAACTGAAGGGAATTAACTGTAGAATCCAAAAATACAACAATTACACAAGTCTGAGCTACACAGCAACAGTTACAACGAAAATACCAGACATATACAATACGAATTTTCACTTAAAAATCATGGAGCTCAAGCATAATCACTTCTTAACCATAATAGCTCATTCCAGCCAACAACCCAGTCATACAAACATCTATAACAGTCCAATGTTATCACTAAATCCCAACAATACAACTATTTCCAATATAAATTCAAGCTTAAAGATAAATCACCTTCAAGTTGAGATTCTAATCCTTCAACAGTGTTACAATCCTTATTCATCCGATCTTTGCTTCTAACTCCTATGCCCATTCTTTAACTTCAGCTCCAATTGACCCACAACAGCACTCTTGAAGAGGAAAAAGGGTGATTTTCGGCCTGCTCAAGAAGAGGAAAAAGAAAGAAAATTTCAACTTACTTCTTGTTCCTTCTTGGATTAATTGAGGGATTTCGTAGAAGATTTGAGCATGCAAGGTTCTAAGGATAAATAATGGAGATTTTAGTTTAGAGGAAGAAAGGGGAAAGTTTTTTTTTACGTGAAGAGAGAAAGAGAAGGAGGAAAAAATGAATTAAGCTTGGCCACATCCTAGTGTTATATAATACCCCTAAGTCTTTATTTACCATTATGCCACTACTAGAGCAAAGGGCCAACATACCTTTTGTTAATTATTTCTTCTCAGACACGCTCAACTGATACTACAATCTGTTAGGACTTAAGTGGGGTATTACAGATGAATACTGCTACTGATGTGTTGGAGGAAATTTTAGATGCTCAGAAACAAGGAAAAGCTGGTTTAGGATTTGTGGATGAGAGTCTGAACCTCAAGCAGAAAAATCCAGTTAAACAGTTTGTTCCTGCTACTCAGACTCATGATCCTATGATTGGAACATCTAAGATGAGACCTTAGAAGGTAGCCCAGATGCAAGGACAGAAGCAAACCCAGATGAGACCTCAGAAGCATACTCAGATGAGACCTCAGAAGCATACTCAGATGAAACCTCAGAAGTATGTTCAGATGCAACCCCAGAAGTTCAACAGAAGAAGGAGGAATCATACCTGGATATGTCATCATTGTGGTAAGAAGGGACATATTAAACCTTTTTGCTTTAAACTATATGGTTATCCTGAACACTTTCAATATAGAAGAGTGCAACCAGCTACACCCAGACACAATGTTCAGAAGGTGTGGAAACCTAAGGTTCAAAATGTAGGCCTGATTGCTCATACCTCGTTGAGAGCCACTTCTAGAGAGGATTGGTATTTTGATAGTGGTTGTTCAAGGCACATGACTGGTGTGAAGAAGCTGCTGAGCAATATCAAAACTTATTCCTGAAGTTATGTGACATTTGGAGATGGAGCAAGAGGTGAGATTCTGGGTATTGGTGATTTAATCAGTGAAGGCTTACCTAGACTGAATGATGTGTTATTGGTGAAAGGTTTAACCTCAAATCTAATCAGTATTAGCCAACTTTGTGATCAAGACTTAAAGGTTAACTTCAACAAGCAAGAGTGTTGTGCGACTGATCAAGATGGTAAGGTTTAGATGAGGGGCTGCAGATCCAAAGATAACTGTTATTTATGGGTGTCTGAAGAAGAAAGAAGCCTGACTTCTTGTCTCATGAGCTCAAAAGAGGAAGTCAAGCTCTGGCACCAGAAACTGGGACATTTGCATCTGAAAGGCATGAAGAAAATCCTAAGTACTGAAGCTATCAGAGGTGTACCTAATCTGAAGATCAATGAGGACAGTGTTTGTGGTGATTGTCAAATTGGGAAACAAACAAGAAAGTCTCATCCCAGATTAGTTCATCAGGTAACTACTAAAGTACTAGAACTTTTACATATGGATTTAATGGGGCCTATGCAAGTAGAAAGTATTGGAGGAAAAAGGTATGCATTTGTAATGGTAGATGACTACTCAAGATTCACATGGGTAAATTTTGTTAGAGAGAAGTCTGATACTTTTGAAGTTTTTAAAGACTTATGCACTCAATTACAAAGAGAGAAGGACTGTGGTATTGTCAGAATCAGAAGTGATTATGGCAAAGAATTTGAAAACAATCGTTTCTCAGAATTCTGTGCTTCTGAAGGTATAAAACATGAGTTCTCTGCACCTATCACACCTCAGCAAAATGGTGTAGTTGAGAGGAAGAATAGAACATTAGCAGAATGTGCAAGAGTTATGCTGCATGCTAAGAAATTGCCATATATGTTTTGGGCTGAAGCCATGAATACTGCCTGCTATATCCATAACAGAGTTACTTTGAAGAAGGGAACAACTTGTACCTTATATGAATTGTGGAAAGGGAGAAAGCCAACTGTGAAATACTTTCATGTGTTTGGGAGCAGATGTTACATCTTGGCTGACAGGGAAAATAGAAGAAAACTGGATCCTAAGTCTGATGAGGGCATATTTTTGGGATATTCAGTAAACAACAGAGCCTATAGGGTGTTTAACTCAAGACCTAAAGTTGTGATGGAGAGCATAAATGTGGTTATTGATGATCTGTCTGCTGAGAATGAAAAGAATGAATCTGAAGTTATTCCAGATTCTGAAGCCTCAGAAGAACAAACTTCAGAAGCAGAAAATCATCCAGAGTCTGAAGAAGCAGAAGGGCATCCAGATCATGATCCTACCAATAAAGGGCCATCAATTAGAGTTCAGAAGGATCATCCTAAGGAGCTTATCATTGGGAGCTTGGATCAAGGGGTCAGAACCAGGAGATCAGACTCAGCTGCTACTGATTCTTGTTTTGTGTCTAAGTTTGAACCCAAAAATGTGAAAGAAGCCCTAACTGATGGATTTTAGATTGAAGCTATGCAAGATGAGTTGAATCAATTCAAAAGGAGTGAAGTGTGGGATCTGGTTCCAAGACCTGAAGGGTTGAATGTGATTGGCACTAAATGGATATACAAGAATAAAACAGATGAAAATGGTACTGTAGTCAGAAACAAGGCAAGGTTGGTTGCTCAGGGTTATACTCAAGTAGAGGGATTGGATTTTGATGAAACCTTTGCACCTGTGGCCAGACTAGAGTCCATAAGATTACTGTTGGGTGTATCCTGCATTCTCAAATTCAAGCTATTTCAGATGGATGTGAAGAGTGCATTTCTGAATGGATATCTGCAAGAAGAAGTATATGTAGAACAGCCTAAGGGTTTTGTCGATCATCAATTTCCAGATCATGTTTACAAACTGAAGAAAGCCTTATATGGATTAAAGCAAGCACCAAGAGCATGGTATGAAAGACTGACTCAGTTTCTTGTGGCTCAAGGATACAGAAAAGGTGGTTCTGATAAGACATTGTTTGTGAAAGATCAAGATGGGAGTCTAATGATTGCTCAGATCTATGTAGATGACATTGTGTTTGGTGGAATGTCTGACAAAATGGTTAAGTTGTTTGTCCAACAAATGCAATCTGAATTTGAAATGAGTTTGGTTGGTGAGCTGACATACTTTCTTGGATTGCAAGTCAAGCAAATGGAAAACACTATCTTTATTTCTCAGAGTAAATATGCTAAGAACATTGTGAAGAAGTTTGGAATGGAATCTGCTGCTCATAAGAGGACACCTGCTGCTACTCATCTGAAGCTGACTAAGGATGAACATGGAGTTTCAGTAGATCAAAGCCAATATAGAAGCATGATAGGAAGCTTATTGTACTTGACTGCAAGCAGACCTGATATCACATTTGCTGTTGGAGTATGTGCCAGATATCAAGCTGATCCTAAAATGAGTCATCTAACTCAAGTTAAGAGAATTCTGAAATATGTGAATAGCACAAGTGACTATGGAATCATGTATTCTCATAGTTCAAGTTCTGATTTAATGCGATTTTGTGATGCTGACTGGGCTGGAAGTGCTGATGACAGGAAGAGCACATCAGGAGGTTGTTTCTTTCTAGGAAATAATTTAATTTCTTGGTTCAGCAAGAAACAAAACTGTGTTTCCTTATCAACTGCTGAGGCTGAGTATATTGCTGCTGGGAGTAGTTGCTCACAACTGGTGTGGATGAAGCAAATGCTTGAAGAATACAACATTGAACAAGGAACTATGACCCTATTTTGTGACAATTTGAGTGCAATTAACATCTCTAAGAACCCTATTCAGCACAGCAGAACTAAACATATAGATATCAGACACCACTTTATCAAAAATCTTGTGGAAGATAAAATCATTCAGCTGGAACATGTGGTTACTGAAGAACAAGTTGCTGACATTTTTACAAAGGCTTTAGATGCTAAACAATTTGAAAATCTGAGGAGCAAGTTAGGTGTGTGTTTGCATGAAGAATTATAGCAATTAATGCAAACTGGATGTGAGGAAGATAGAGTACCTGCCAGTTTTGCTAATGCTGAGTGTATGCCTGAATCTGAGTCACTTGTTGGTTTTTCCAGAATCTGTGTTACTTGTGTAGTTTTTATTCCCTATTTGAAGTCTGAGATTTGTCAGAATTTTGTGGCTAAAAAGGGGGAGAAAAACTTGAAGTTGAGTTGTTCAGTATCAGAATGTGCTAAGTGTTCAGAATGTGTGCTGAGTTCAGTTTTACTCTTGTTCAGAATTTAGGAGTTTGTGACTAGTTTTGTTCAGAATTGCAAGAAATTGTTCAAGAGTTGTCAAGATATGATTAAGGGGGGAATGTGTGTCTCAGGGGGAGTGCATGTTTGTTATGTACCTGAGTGTGAAGTGTTGTTTCAAGTTTCAGAAGTGTTTCAGAAGCCACTGCAGTTCAGAAGTAAGGTGGAGTTTGATGTATGCTGAGTTGCAAGGGGAGCTGGAGTATGTGAGTGTTTGTTTGTGTATGTAAAGCTTCAGGGGGAGTGTTTGTAATGATCAGGAGTTGATCAGTAGCTTATATGTGTGCTTATGGGAGATTGAAGAGCTTGTCTTGTGTGAACATTGGTTTTAGCCAAAAATTTGTCAAAAGGGGAGATTGTTGAGTATTTTGGTGTTGGCTGCATGTTTTGGCAAATCCAATGTGTTCAATAGAAGCATCTCAATGTCTAGAACAAGTCTTCAGTTGCAAGAAATCCATTTTGAAGCTGTTCAGAAGCACTTTTGACCTTCACAAGCTGAAAGCACCTTCAGACGCACTGTAGCACTTCAGAAGCTGAAATGTGAGTCTGAGGCCCGCGTTGACTTTCATTGACTTCATCAGGAGCTGGTTTTTCTGAATTGTTTTGGCACGAATCTTGGCGAGATTTAACAAGAATTTATTCAAGCATGTTGATTCTAGAAGGCCTGATTAAATTGGAGAAGATCTTTGAAGATTTGGCTCGTGTTTATGAATGTTCTTATTTTACTGAAGCAATCTTTGAGAGATATGTTGCAGTTTTATTTGTTTCCTTTTCAAGCCATTCATTATTCAGAATCATATCAATTCAGAAGATTTGTTTCAGATTAATGTTGCTTGCTGAAGGTTATAAAAGGAGGAGTGCTGCTGCTATTCAAGATACACATGAATTAGAGAGAAAAATTCAGAGAATTGAGTCTTAGTGTTTGTAAGCGTTAAGCTTTGTTTGCGCACCACTCTATTGAGTTGGTTTAGTGTTTTTTGAGTTGTAATCACTCTAAGCCTGTAGGTACGAGTGCAGTCAGATGTATTGAAGTTGTTCTTCATAACAGAGTAGTTTTTGTTAAGGGGTTCAGTAACAGGTTTGTTACTTGAATAGGAAGTTAGTGGTCTCTAATACTCAACGTGTTGGGTAGAATTCAAGACTAGGAGGAAGTTAATTGCTTAGGCTGGGAACTGGGAGTCAGTGTCTTGAGTCATAAGGATTAATTCCTATAGTGGAATTCCTTCCTGGATTGGTATCCCCTAGAGTAGGAGGTGTTTACTCCGAACTGGGTTAACAAACCTTGTGCCTTCTTTAGCTTTCCTGCACCTTTAATTTCTGCTGATTATCTGTTGTTAATTGTGATTAGTTTAGTTCAGAACCTGTTTGGTTCAGAACCTGTTTACTCTTTGTTATTGCCTGGCCAGAATTTCAATGAAGTAAACGATACAAAAACAACATGCTCTTTACAGCATTTCGATTTCTTACCTGTTTGACAGGATTGATGCTAGCAACATACATTTCTCTATCAAATACAATTAAAGGAACACATACCCTTTGAGAAATAGCCCCACTTAGTACATACGATACTAATCTTCCAACAGTATCATTAACCTGTTGTAGTACCCTAATTTTGTCCTAAGCATTTTAAAAACAAAAATCAAAAAAAATCAAAGAGGGGAAAAAGTCAAAAGTCAACAAAAGTCAACAGAAAAGTCAACATTTTAAAAATGCTGACTTCGCACTGCGAAGTCTGCGATTTTTCTGCAGATTTTTGGTTTCTTTGATTTAATTCCAGAATTTGTTGCATATCATTTCCATAATTATTTTAAGTAGCATTCATGGCTAATTGGGCCAAGCAAAACCAGAATTGAAGGACTTGCCATTAATGCCAAGGTTGGAAGCTTTTTCTTCCAACCTAGCATGTGACAAGCAAGTGGGCTTGCCCTTGGGCAACTCTAATCCCTCCCATGTGACCTGTTAACCACCACAAGGTTGCCAGCCACCTGCTTGAGGACTTTCCTCCTGCTTGCTCCCCCCAAAACCAGTCAAACTAGCTGGATTTTCTCACTTGAAAAGCCATGAGTGCCTACTCTGTTTTGCAGCAGCTTTTCACCCCTCACACCAGCCATAAGTAGCCTTTTTCATCCCTCAATCTCTGCACATTACAGTGCACGTTTTCATTGATCAACCATTGAGATTGCAAGGATTGATCCCCAAGCATTAGCCAATTGCAATTCAGCTTTGTTCTTCATCATTACCTTCTAGAATTGGTTGAATTTGTGGCTGAAATCAGGCTGAGTCTTGCCCCTTGGTACAAGGCAAGGTTGCCTCTATCCATTAGCATTTAATGCAAAAGGATCCAGCTTGATCTTAGCCACAAATCAGCTGAATTTTGGGATTTAGTAATGATGAAAAAGATTTGGTTTTGGCCTATAAATAGAAGGCAATGCCCAAGGTTTCAAACACAACTGATAACAGCATTTCAAGAGCAGAAACTCTACTCATTTTCAGCTTACAAACCCTCACAAACAACCAGAAAAAACCAATCCAACACAAAGCTTTACCAAAGTTCAAGTTCATCACCAATATCAAAAACCTTTGTGAAAGCCTTCAACCAATACAAATCAATTGCAGCTGGAGCTTTGCTAAGGAGTTCTGTAAGTTTCTAAGCTTTTATATTGCATTTACAATTGTGTTTGCATAGCTATTTTGGTTCAAAACCATTTGATTCCAAAAAACCCCTTTTGAATTTCAAAGAAATCCCAAGGTTTTCAAAACATCAAAACTGGTTTGTCCAGCCTTTTTCACCCCAAAAACTCAAAGTTTTTCACCCACCTATAAGGTCCTGAGTGTGTTCAGAAGTTGTTTCTGAACAAAAGTTCAGAAACAGCTTCTGAACTCAAAATTTCGCATGCTTCGCAGTGCGAAGTCATGGTCGCAGTGCGACCATGACAGAACTCAGAATCTGAGTTTTTGTGTCAAAATGACCATTTTTTGAGGTTCTAGCCCAAGAGCTCAGAACCTAAGAGTTTTTAAACCCATGTCTTTCAAACCATAACAAGGATTTTGCATAATTTTGACAAAATCGCAAGTTCGTATGACCATTATGTGGATAACTTGCAAAACAAGTTATGTTTTCTAACTTTCAAAACCACATGAACAAACAAGCTATGTTCATTATTTCAATCTAAACTTGAACAATAAATATTGTTCATGATTTTCAAAACTCAAACATGAACATACGCCGAATACGTTCGCATTTTCGCAAAATGAGACGAACTTGTGCGTTTTCTAGCAAATTTGCTTAACCTTCCCATTTTGGGTTTTCAAACCAAATGTTTTGACATACCTTGGGATTTCTAAAGAATTCAACCCAAAAACATGAATGAAAAAGGGATGGTGTGACGTATGTCTCTCCATCGCCCCGATTGTACGAATGCGTGACGTATGTCTTGTCGTTCGGACAATCGTCATTCCTTTTTCAATATGTACAACCCTAATCAATCCAAACCTTGGCCCCTTGTGGTCAATCCAAACCTTTTGGTCCCCCGTGACCATTAGACTCACTCCTCGACTCGTTTGAGTCACTCGGTCAATGTTCGACTCGTCCGAGTCCATTGTACCTGTTCTTGATCTCAGTGGATCAATCGAACAATCGCCCGACTCTTCGGAGTCCACTCGGTCAATGATTGACTTGTATGAGTCCATTGCACCTCTCTTGGTCCCATAGCGACCAATTAACCCTTTACACTAACGGACGTACCTTTTAACAATTCTAATGCGATTCACGAACAAACGCTTAATAAGTCTCCCAAACGCGAGCATACAAGCTATACGCTTAATAAGTCTCCCAAGCGCGAGCATACAAGCTACGTTTAAATCGCAAGAATTCGGTTAAAACATCGTTCATTTAAAATTAACCAACACATGTACGTTTTTCTACCAAAGAACTACGTACGCTTTGAATTCTCCGACTACCGGGAGATACGTAGGAGCAAGATCGACATCTTGTCAAGCGCAATAATAAAAACTTTTTTTCTTTCGTTTGTTTTTATCTCTTTCCCCCCTTTATTATATTTTTAACATAAATGAACATGCGCGCAAAATATTAAAAAACAATTCAAGCTTTGACCAAATAGAAGGTTCCCGTTGAGTACAACGGACGTGAGGGGTGCTAATACCTTCCCCTTGCGTAACCGACTCCCGAACCCGACAATGGTTACGATGACCAATCCTTATCCTCATCGTCAAAGGGTTTTAATCGTTTCCCTTTAAACAAAAAAAAAAACTTAAGGGTTTATCAACGTTCCCTTTACACAAAAACTTTGGTGGCGGCTTCACAAAGGCCCTCCGAGCGTTTGCGAACGACCTCGGAGGATTTGCGCGTCTTTTTCCCAAGGAAAAAAACGAGGTGCGCACAGCTGGCGACTTCACTGGGGACCCTGTTCCCACTAGTGAGTCAAGCCTAACCTATTTGGTTTAAAGTCAATTGTTTTATTTTCTTTGCGTGCCATGTTTATTTATTTTATTCATACATGTTATATTTATGCTTTATGTTTATATTTGCTTTATCCGCTTTATATTCGTATCATATATATCAAATGCGGGGGTTACTTGAGTGACGTTACTCCACTTTGTTCGGGTTAATGCCGGACGTGTGAGGCTCTCTACCCGAGCTTGAGAAAAAAAACTAAGTTAGAAGGAGGTTGTGTGCGAAAGCCCGCGTTGACGTATGTCCGTGAGGTAGGATGTCCAACCCCGCTTAGATGAGATTTTCACATGGAATTAATTGAAGTCATATCGACGTATGTCCATAGACAACCCTAATTCCATGTGAGGTCTATGACTCTAAGGACCTCTTCTTAGGAGATTTCACAATTTAGAGCCTACATGTGAGGATGGGGGAAATTCCGAACCGCCACATATCATTCATCCGCATTCGCTCATGTTTGTACATTATGTTTTACTTTAGCAGGAGTAATCAACCTTTATTTGTCTATTACTTGTTTATGCATAAATCATAATTGGGGGTATGAATGGCCAATGTATTGAGGGGTAGCAAAATTTTTTAAAAAAAATTCAAGTACTTCGCAATGCGAAGGTACTTCGCAGTGCGAAGTACGCGAATTTTGTCAGCCCAGCTGACTCTTCATTTACTCCCTCTCAACCACCCATTCCCACTATCTTTTTCCCACTATCTGTTTATCTTCTTTCCTTTAACTAAAAAAAAGAAGCACATTATTTTTTTTGCCATAACTAAAAAAGAAGCTCCAAATTTTTAAAAAAAAAGGGCATACCCATTTTTGTTAATCCTCCCTTTCTTCTTCATTTTAACTGTGTTTCTCCCTCCAGAATCAGCAACAAGGTACGATTTTCTGTTCTTCCTCCTCTGTTTATCTCTAAACGCATTACAACTATTTGGGTTTTAGGGTTTCTAATTTTGAAATTCTCATTTTTGAGTTTAAGTTCATAATAAGCTGCATTTAGTCCTTAGTTTGCTGTATTAAGTTAGGATCTAGCAAGCATGCATCATGGGTATCTGAACACAAGCCTGTTTCTTTCAATTCCCATTTTGTTTTTGAAAACCCATTTACGAAATTTGAAAAAAAAAAAGGGGCTGTTAAGTTGTTTTTTCTGACACCCAGTCATTGATTCTGAGTTTGTTGCACGCATTGTATGTTAGAGGCTTAAACCCAGAGGTGTAGGTGCAGATTTCTGGGGTTTGCTATCATGGTCGCAGAGCAAAGTTCAACTTCGCACTGCGACCGTTTCTGGGCAACCCAGAAATTTTCGAACACCTTCGCACTGCGAACCTACCTTCGCAGTGCGACTGTAGCAAGAACAGAACCTGTGTTTTTCCCATTTTTTCCTTTCAAATCCTTTTGTTTCACCTCATATCACCTGTAAATCCACTAACTTTGCCCTTTTCCTTGCAGATGGCACCAAGACCAGTTGGAAAACGCTCAAGGGGTGAGGCGTCCGGATCTAGACCCCAAGGAGGTTTCGACGCCTCTCGCTTCCTAAGTCTTCGGAACCAAGAAAGATACGAGGAACTTCTTGGCAGAACCTTCTGGCCGGAGAGGCAATTCATCATAAGTGACAGGGGCACTTGGAGAGAGCTGGCCCGGTTGATAAACCACCGCCGGTGGGGAGTTTTGGTAAACCCTCCCCTTAACCTCAACTACGATATAATCCGGGAATTCTACGCAAATGCCATTCCCGTGGATCCAGAGGGAGAGTTTACGTATCAGACCATGGTGCGTGGTCGGGTCATTAGATTCGATCGCGACGCCATCAACACCTACCTCCGAGACCCTTTCCAATTGGAAAACGATGAGCTGTGTGCTTTCCATAAGCACCAGAATCGTGGTAATTGGAACCACGATCTCTACGCTCAGACCATTTTCCAATCCGGAAAAAGTTATGAGCTTAATGCTGCAGGGCAGCCCACCAAGGCCCTCAGGGGCAACCTCACCACCTACGTCCAGGTCATTTTCCATCTTATTGTCCACAACATAAAGCCCAAAAGCCATACCTCCACCACCACCATGGACGTGACCCCCCTAATCTACTACATCCTCACCGGTAAGCAAGTAGATGTGGCTAGGGCCATCTGCCGGGAGATGAAAATAGTGGTCGAGAGTGGCATCAAGCCACCGGCCAAGAAGATGTGCCCACTTGCTTTCCCGGGTCTTATCATGGGACTCTGCCGGGACGCCCGAGTAGCCATCCCTCCCCAGGTGTCCGAAACCATTAAGAACCCCATCACGGACGAGTATATTTCCAGACACTGCACGGGGAGGAGAGCGGCGAGAGCACAGCAGCCACGGCCTAGGCCTCCACCAGCGTCAGGGGATTGTCGCACTTGCACTTTCATATTGGAGCAGAATGCTTCCTCCCATCGATACATGACTATGATGCATGATTCCATGTATCGTCTTCAGAGGCAGCTGGGTAGGCCGACAGATCCCGATGATCAGATACCAACACCCCAGATGTTCGCGACTCATGGTCGTTGGCCCGGGGATAGGCCAGAGCATGCAGAGGCTGGAGGCAGTGGTACAGCGGCCGGAGGCCAGGGAGGGGGTGATGAGGATGATGAGGACGAGGAGGACGAGGATGAGGAGACCGAGGATGATGAGGCTTTCACTCCTTGAGTGACCCTTTTTTTTTATGCTTTCTCATATTTTGTTGTTTATGTTTATGTCGTTTGTCTCGTACACTTTTTAGAGGTCTCTTTTGTTTCGTACTTTGTAGTTGTATTGATACTCTTGCTTTATTATTTGAGTACTATTCGCTTTTATTACCTAGCTTTTGCATTATAATCATGCTTACGTTTTATATATATATATATATATACGTGTGAATGTTTGAAATTTTGTTACCTATCATTGATAATGTGAATTCGACAAATCTTTCCGCAACCAAATAAGCCAAAGTTTTTAACCATAGACAAATGGTAGTGATGAATGTGATTAATTTTCGCAAAGCTAAAAATGCATGTTTCCTATTTCTTTCCCTGATTAAAATTTGAAAGGAGAATGTATATTCCATACCAAATTATACCATACAATTCACGTTATTTAATATGCTTGTTCTATGAACCATTTTAGAACCAGCCAGATGTGAGGAATCCCCAAAGTTATCATAATACATATGCAGGAGATCGACATTTTTGCTTAGCTCGATCTTTTTATGTTAAATCTGAATTTTGTTTTTAATTACATAAAAGTATTGACATGATCAAGGCATTTGTTTGAAAACGAGAGAAAACAATCAACCACAAACAGCCCGCCCTGTGAGAAGTGAGTACTTGTTAAACCCCTTCGAGCCTAACAAATCAGAATTCTTAACTATGAACTGCCAACTTTCATAAGCTCAACTGCTTAATAAGATTGTCGGAGTTTGTAAAAAAAAATATATATATATTCAGTTCATAGTTAAAACATCACTGAATTCTGATAATTTCCTTTCAATTTTTTGAACCCTTAAAACATCATGATTTGTGTCCTTTGCCAAAAGAGGAAGGAACATTCAATTAGGGTATTGTACTGAAACAAGTTGGGAGAAAGGGGAGGTTTGTGAAAATCAAGCAACGTTGAATTTCTTAATTGATCTTGACGAAAAAAAAAAGGGGGAAAGAAAAGCAAAGCAAACCAAGAAAAAGAAAAGAGAAAAGAGAAAAGAGGACCGATAAAATCCAAGAGTTGTCGAGATCAAAAAGGAAAGCATTTGTAAATCACCAAAATTGTGATTTGAACAAAGAAAGGGGTAAATTAGAAAGAATGTTCCCTCTTGCTTGGCCATTTGAATTCAATTTCCCCACATATGACATTTCTTTTGTAGCCCAGCCAAGTTACAACCCTTAAAGACCTTTTGATCAATGCTTTCATGTTTTTAAGAAACAATAATTGGATGGACATATAACTCGATCGGAATGTTAGCAAAATTGCCGGATGAGTGTTCATAACCCCTCACCATTAATATTCAATTTGTTTATTTACTTAAATGAGTGATAGGTTGGTTCATTAATAAGCATGTTATTAATTTGAACTGTACGATATGATTTTTTTGTGTGGTATTTATTTCGACTTTTTCAGTACAATCTTGGAATAATAAGGGGCACAAAATTGCGTGCGCAAATTTCATATGAATCCACCAAAGTCAAAAAGCCCGACCTCGCTCGGCAACCAAAACCAAAAAGCCCGACCTCGCTCGGCAACCAAAATCAAAAAGCCCGACTTCGCTCGGCAACCGAAATCAAAAGCCCGATCTCGCTCGGCAACTAACAATAAAACCCAATTTCCATTTGCACCCGCAATTTTTAAACCAAAACCTGATTGCTCCCGGTGCACAAATCATTCAAGGCTCAACCATGCTCAACACTCTCCCTGCAAATCACAAAGAGCCCAATTGCCGTTGACATTCCTCAAACACCCAGCAAAAGGCCCGATTGGCATCAGCAATCCCAAACACGATTAAAGGAACTACACCTTTGGGGCAGGTCACTTCCCCCATTAACGAATTTCTTCCCAAGCGAAGTCTTTTACTTTTGTCAAAATTTCCATCTATGATAGTGTATATATTTCCAAAACAAAAAAAATTACGTGGAATCTTTTATGTTTTTGAATAAGTAATTTTTCTCTGAATTGTGAATACTTAAAAAAAACGTGCATCAAAATCTATCCATAGAGCAGATAAGCCTCGCAGGCCAAGCACGGTTAATTGCTAAAGGGATTTCTGGTCACCAGTAAATCGAAAAGGAATATCCCCGTCAAATCAAGAGCCTGAAGTAACAGTTCAAACGAGGATGACCAACCAGAGCACAAGCATTCCCCGACGGAACCATCAGTATGCTCCTCAACGGTTTAGCACGATTTATTCAGCGGATTAACAATCCCCACGAGGTATTTATTCCTTATCAATTATCGCGGTCTCACCCCGTCCATATTTAAATATATCCCCTGAGAGTTTACCCCTGTGAGGATTACCGAATGTTTATGCCGGTCCACTTTTTATCTCGCCGGCCTAATCTTGTCTCATCAAGCTCCCAAGGGTTAGGAGAAACAAAAATCCCCAGTAAACACCCTAAACATCCAAACACCAACCAAGGCTGGATATCGATCATGCTTCCAAAATGATCCTTATATCCCCATAAGCCAAACCTCATTGATATTCCCCAGGGAGTCTCAACCCCAAACAAAAGTCCAATCATTATTGGCAAACCCACACAAATCTTCGGGCATAGCTCGAACTACACCGGTTTTGATCCCATTCGGGTATGTAGGCAAAGGACCTTGTCCTTCCAAACCGACCAACCAAAAAAACCAACAAAAAAAAAGAGAACCCAATTGTCATTGGTACAACCACAACCAAGACCGACTTTGCTCGGCACCCAACCAGCATCATTTCATTTTCATTCATGCATGCATATTCAAATCATTCATACACATGCATTTCATTTGATAAATCATGCATCCTCAACAAGGATTCTCCAGTGAGTATCACATATTCATCAACATCCATCAAACATTCAACCAGGGGCACCTATTTAGGGTAAGACCACAGCTCGTTAGGAATCGACATTCAGTGACAGTGCCTGAATAAGATCACCTAGCTTAGGTATCGATCTCTAGTAACAATGCCTAGAGTAGATCACCTCCCCCAGTGTATCGACCTTCAGTGTTAGCGGCTGAATAAGATCACAGCTCGTTAGGAATCGACATTCAGTGACAGTGCCTGAATAAGATCACCTAGCTTAGGTATCGACCTCTAGTGACAGTGCCTAGAGTAGATCACCTCCATCAATGTGTTCAACCTCTAGTGACAGTGCCTAGAGTAGATCACCTCCATCAATGTTCAACCTCTAGTGACAGTGCCTAGAGTAGATCACCTCCATCAATGTTCGACATCTAGTGACAGTGCCTAGAGTAGATCACCTCTATCAATGTTCAACCTCTAGTGACAGTGCCTAGAGTAGATCACCTCCATCAATGTTCGACAATGTTCGACCTCTAGTGACAGTGCCTAGAGAAGATCACCTCCATCAATGTTCCACCTCTAGTGACAGTGCCTAGAGAAAAATCACCATCCTCAGGAATCGACCTCTAGTGACAGTGCCTAGAGTAGATCACCTCCATCAATGTTCGACCTCTAGTGACAGTGCCTAGAGAAGATTACCTCCATCAATGTTCCACCTCTAGTGACAGTGCCTAGAGAAAAATCACCATCCTCAGGAATCGACCTCTAGTGACAGTGCCTAGAGTAGATCACCTCCATCAATGTTCGACCTCTAGTGACAGTGCCTAGAGTAGATCACCTCTATCAATGTTCAACCTCTAGTGACAGTGCCTAGAGAAGATCACCTCCATCAATGTTCCACCTCTAGTGACAGTGCCTAGAGAAAGTCACCATCCTCAGGAATCGACCTCTAGTGACAGTGCCTAGATAAGATTACCTTCATCCCCCAGTGGATCTACCTCCAGTGTTAGCGGCTGGATACGATCAACCTTTTCCAACCATTGCATTTGCATTTCGCGAAGGACAAAATTCGGGTCCTTCTTTTTACTTAATTGATCTTCGCAAAGAGTTCATGAGATGCCCTCGGCACTCACGCACTCTATGCGAAGACACAATTAAGTAGGGGCAGCTGTAGTACCCTAATTTTGTCCTAAGCATTTTAAAAACAAAAATCAAAAAAAATCAAAGAGGGGAAAAAGTCAAAAGTCAACAAAAGTCAACAGAAAAGTCAACATTTTAAAAATGCTGACTTCGCACTGCGAAGTCTGCGATTTTTCTGCAGATTTTTGGTTTCTTTGATTTAATTCCAGAATTTGTTGCATATCATTTCCATAATTATTTTAAGTAGCATTCATGGCTAATTGGGCCAAGCAAAACCAGAATTGAAGGACTTGCCATTAATGCCAAGGTTGGAAGCTTTTTCTTCCAACCTAGCATGTGACAAGCAAGTGGGCTTGCCCTTGGGCAACTCTAATCCCTCCCATGTGACCTGTTAACCACCACAAGGTTGCCAGCCACCTGCTTGAGGACTTTCCTCCTGCTTGCTCCCCCCAAAACCAGTCAAACTAGCTGGATTTTCTCACTTGAAAAGCCATGAGTGCCTACTCTGTTTTGCAGCAGCTTTTCACCCCTCACACCAGCCATAAGTAGCCTTTTTCATCCCTCAATCTCTGCACATTACAGTGCACGTTTTCATTGATCAACCATTGAGATTGCAAGGATTGATCCCCAAGCATTAGCCAATTGCAATTCAGCTTTGTTCTTCATCATTACCTTCTAGAATTGGTTGAATTTGTGGCTGAAATCAGGCTGAGTCTTGCCCCTTGGTACAAGGCAAGGTTGCCTCTATCCATTAGCATTTAATGCAAAAGGATCCAGCTTGATCTTAGCCACAAATCAGCTGAATTTTGGGATTTAGTAATGATGAAAAAGATTTGGTTTTGGCCTATAAATAGAAGGCAATGCCCAAGGTTTCAAACACAACTGATAACAGCATTTCAAGAGCAGAAACTCTACTCATTTTCAGCTTACAAACCCTCACAAACAACCAGAAAAAACCAATCCAACACAAAGCTTTACCAAAGTTCAAGTTCATCACCAATATCAAAAACCTTTGTGAAAGCCTTCAACCAATACAAATCAATTGCAGCTGGAGCTTTGCTAAGGAGTTCTGTAAGTTTCTAAGCTTTTATATTGCATTTACAATTGTGTTTGCATAGCTATTTTGGTTCAAAACCATTTGATTCCAAAAAACCCCTTTTGAATTTCAAAGAAATCCCAAGGTTTTCAAAACATCAAAACTGGTTTGTCCAGCCTTTTTCACCCCAAAAACTCAAAGTTTTTCACCCACCTATAAGGTCCTGAGTGTGTTCAGAAGTTGTTTCTGAACAAAAGTTCAGAAACAGCTTCTGAACTCAAAATTTCGCATGCTTCGCAGTGCGAAGTCATGGTCGCAGTGCGACCATGACAGAACTCAGAATCTGAGTTTTTGTGTCAAAATGACCATTTTTTGAGGTTCTAGCCCAAGAGCTCAGAACCTAAGAGTTTTTAAACCCATGTCTTTCAAACCATAACAAGGATTTTGCATAATTTTGACAAAATCGCAAGTTCGTATGACCATTATGTGGATAACTTGCAAAACAAGTTATGTTTTCTAACTTTCAAAACCACATGAACAAACAGGCTATGTTCATTATTTCAATCTAAACTTGAACAATAAATATTGTTCATGATTTTCAAAACTCAAACATGAACATACGCCGAATACGTTCGCATTTTCGCAAAATGAGACGAACTTGTGCGTTTTCTAGCAAATTTGCTAAACCTTCCCATTTTGGGTTTTCAAACCAAATGTTTTGACATACCTTGGGATTTCTAAAGAATTCAACCCAAAAACATGAATGAAAAAGGGATGGTGTGACGTATGTCTCTCCATCGCCCCGATTGTACGAATGCGTGACGTATGTCTTGTCGTTCGGACAATCGTCATTCCTTTTTCAATATGTACAACCCTAATCAATCCAAACCTTGGCCCCTTGTGGTCAATCCAAACCTTTTGGTCCCCCGTGACCATTAGACTCACCCCTCGACTCGTTTGAGTCACTCGGTCAATGTTCGACTCGTCCGAGTCCATTGTACCTGTTCTTGATCTCAGTGGATCAATCGAACAATCGCCCGACTCTTCGGAGTCCACTCGGTCAATGATTGACTTGTATGAGTCCATTGCACCTCTCTTGGTCCCATAGCGACCAATTAACCCTTTACCCTAACGGACGTACCTTTTAACAATTCTAATGCGATTCACGAACAAACGCTTAATAAGTCTCCCAAACGCGAGCATACAAGCTATACGCTTAATAAGTCTCCCAAGCGCGAGCATACAAGCTACGTTTAAATCGCAAGAATTCGGTTAAAACATCGTTCATTTAAAATTAACCAACACATGTACGTTTTTCTACCAAAGAACTACGTACGCTTTGAATTCTCCGACTACCGGGAGATACGTAGGAGCAAGATCGACATCTTGTCAAGCGCAATAATAAAAACTTTTTTTCTTTCGTTTGTTTTTATCTCTTTCCCCCCTTTATTATATTTTTAACATAAATGAACATGCGCGCAAAATATTAAAAAACAATTCAAGCTTTGACCAAATAGAAGGTTCCCGTTGAGTACAACGGACGTGAGGGGTGCTAATACCTTCCCCTTGCGTAACCGACTCCCGAACCCGACAATGGTTACGATGACCAATCCTTATCCTCATCGTCAAAGGGTTTTATTATCGTTTCCCTTTAAACAAAAAAAAAACTTAAGGGTTTATCAACGTTCCCTTTACACAAAAACTTTGGTGGCGGCTTCACAAAGGCCCTCCGAGCGTTTGCGAACGACCTCGGAGGATTTGCGTGTCTTTTTCCCAAGGAAAAAAACGAGGTGCGCACACCTGTTAGGTAGGAAATTACAAGAATCATACATATCGCCAATAATGCATTTGTTTATTTAAAATTGTATGAAAGTATTATGAGCCTTTGACAATATAAGTCCCAATAATAACAACATACCATAACAGAAACTCACATATCCAGTCCTTGACTTTCCATAGCACTTATGCCATGATATAATAATCTGCATCAGAGCAGAACAACCTGAAAACTAGAACAAAAACTTACAGCTATACCATGATATATACTCAATAATTAAAGAGAGTACACACCTGGAAATAACAAAGTAGAACAATGTGATGCCACCTTCACTAATAAAAAATCTATCAATGAATCAAAGGTAAAATCTAGGTCAAAACACAGGAACTAAGAACACAAACCTTGAAAAAGAAATTCAAAGTGTGTTTGTGGTGATTACCTTTTGAAAATGAAGAGAGATCATTCAATATCAGAAATAGATGGAATCAAAATTGGATGAAATTATAAATGCAGAACATGAAAATAAGAACAAAAATACAAAATAAGTTTATCTATATCTAAAAAAGTTACTCAAAGTTTACTTACATGTAAATCACACAAACACTAATTTGCATGAAATAACTCAGCAATGTTCTAGAAATGCAGCAATGTTTACACATCAACAACACATCAATTTCAAAATTTCTTATTACAAATTGAACAAAACATCAACAACATCAATATGAACCAATTTGGAAGTCTTTAATTGAGCTCATGTCACATCAACAATATCAACAACACAAGTCTCTAAAGAAATGCAGCAATGTTTGCACATCAATTTCAAAATAAAAATCAATAGGAACACATCAAAAGAACACATAGGAAAATGACAAAATAAAAAAGAAAAAAAAAGTGTATATTATCACAAGAAATCAATTCGATTCACAAGAATAAGAACTGTTGTTTTCGAGTTTGAAAAAGTACCTTTAAAAAATTCAGAAATCACCACCGAAGATATTACCGGGTTGAGTCACGACTAGGTCGCTCTCTTTAAGACGTTTTGCGGCACTACCCGAGTTTATGCAAGGTAGACTAACAACAGCGCCGCCTCCAGGATAAAACAAGCCCAGTTCACCTGTTCGATTACGTACTGCACCGTAAGTAATCGTTCGAGAATTTACACCCTCAATATGGTATTAAACCACTCTGTATGGTACAAAGACCACTCGAAACCGAAGGGACAAAATGGAGTAGAAAAAGAAGAAGGACTCGTCAACACAAGTCGAAGGAGGGAGAAGTACAGGAAGCATCAACTGTGATTTTCGGAGTGAGGAATAAGTGAGGCCGAGCTCTCCTTTTATTGCAAGAGTTCGTAACAAATCCGGCGTGATTTTTGGGATTAAGTTAAGCGGATTAACTTAATCTTTAAGCACACGCTGATTGGATCAACGAGTGGATATATCCGGAAAGACTTCCGGATATTCTGTTGGATCGGATCGGATTGGAGTGGAGCTTATCCTTATCCTTAGAGCGCTTTCAGATAATTGTTAAATTAACAAAAATTAATTTAACAATTTCAGGTGATAAAAAATATATTCATTTTTGACCCGAACCCAAGCCCAACCCGGCCCGGCCAGACGGCAGCAACGTCGTCGCGCGTGTGATATATATATATATATATATATATATATATATATATATATATATATATATATATATTCGTAAGCGCTTACTCGTTCGCAAAAGTGGGTACCCCAAGGGCACACCCTTGGAGGTCACCCCCACTTATATAAACACTACTTGTGGGTATGTCCTATCCAATGTGGGACATTTTTCAATTCATACCAACACTAGTTTTTTTCTAAGGGACATGTGTTTATTCCTTCCAACTTCCACTCAAATTCACTAGTGTTCCAACAAGAACACAATATAACAAAATTGAATATTGTCACAAAAATTCAATTTGATTCATAATATTGTATTATTCAAATACCTTAAGATCAGCTTCAATCTTCTCACGTTCATGACCGGTAACAATTGTAACTACATCCTCAACACTCTTTTCACCGAACCAGCTACAATCACAACCAAATCGAAATTCATCAAAATCAAAACACCTATGGAGTTTTATGATCTAGGATAAAAGTGAATTACAACGGCTCGAGTGAAAACAATACAATATGTTCCTCAGACCATTAACAACTCCTCTATATCTCATCTTATTTGTCTTCAAATGCAAAGAAAAGTACTAAAAAAACATAATCAAAATGTCATATGATGCTCTATCATCAAAAGTTCTCGGGATCATCAAGAGACTTCTTGAAGGAACCCTCCTCCACCTTGGTGAGACCAAGATCACCCTATGCTTTAGTTTTATCCTTTTTAGCATTACTGAGCATATCCCTGTGTTTTTCATGATTGTTTGCCGGCATATAGGCTAAAGAGTCTCTTTTTTCATGATGCCGTTCAACCCCAAATCCATCAGAATCATTGGAAGAAATAAGAGAGATTAGGGTAAGAAACATGGGACATTATGAGACGTTTACGCGCTAAAACCAGGATTGTCTAACATTTGGTAAATAGTTCCAATCAGACAAGCACCACACCATCCAAATGCCGATCAAACAAGGAGTGATCCTAAGAAAAACACTTAGGAATGATGAGAGGACTTGATTGAGGAGGTACAACAAGAAACTATGGATGTTCACCGATTGTGTGCATAGACGAATGAACAGGATCAGACGGAAAAGAATGACTCTTATTGTTCCCTCCAATAACCACTTACTAACTATGCACGTAATGGAACAATCATGATCATAGGGAAAATGACGACTCTTGTTATCCCTTCCAATAACCAACTTCTCACTAAAGACAATCTTGCTTCTTTTCTTCACACGCTTCCAAGTAGCAAGGACTTTTCCTTCCCTCTTTCTAAAAGGGGCATCTCCATCGTAGAAAGGATATTGTTTGTAAAATTATTTTGGGTCAATTGGGATGAAAAATGAGATTTTTGGGTGGAATTTGTGGTATTCCCGAAGTGAAAACCCTGTTTTTTGGTTGCTCAGAAAACAGGACTTTGCTAAGCGAAGTCCATGGTCATTGAGCGACCATGACAGCAACAACATGTGTTGTTCTGTGCGTTTTGGTCCTTGGGGATGTTTCCGGACATCCCTGGGCATTCATTTTGTGCTGTTTTGATTCATTCGTTGATGGATAATGATTGCTTGCAATGAATTGATTATAAAATTTGATTTTGAGATGAACTTGGCGATTTTGTGAAACTTGATAATTGTCGAAATGAACTTAATAATCAATTATAGTAGTAGGAATGAAGTTGAATCATGAATATAATGTGGTGTAGTAGTAGGTTGAGGTAACCTTACTTAATTTATTCATGAAATGTGGATTGTGTGATTTATGGTGAATAAATGCAAGAATGACGTGTTTATGATTAAACTTGGTGAAATGCATTGATATGAAGTGAATGATGTTGGATGTGACATAATGCATTATAGTGGTGATTTAAATGATGATGTGGTGAATTAAATGATGATGTGATTATAACATGAATTGTGTGGATGTATTGATTTGATAATGCAATTGATAGTTATGAAAGTTGCATGATTTAAGATCATGATTTATAGTTGTGTGCATTGTCAAGTCCATACGTGAACATCCATGCATTCATAGTCCGTTGATAGTTGCTTGATTTAAGATCAAGATTTGCTAGCTGAGTGATTTAAGATCACTGTTTGATAGTTGGGTGATTTAAGATCACTGTTTGATAGTTGGGTGATTTAAGATCACTTTTTGATAGTTGGGTGATTTAAGATCACTATTGATAGTTGAGTGATTTGAGATCACTATGGTATCACATGCATGTAGAGTCGTATTAGGCGCATTACATTCACATGAGTCGTGTTTGGTAATGTTTTGGTGTGAACTTACGCAATTACGTGGTAAATGTCAAATTGTGGAATTATGAATGACTCATAATTGTGTTGATGATGAATTATAGTTGAGATTCTGATTTAATTGTTGATGATGTATAAATAAGTTGGTAATTATATAATGATGAGGGTATACTATGATTTATGAATTATGCATGAGTAATAACAAAGCTTTATGTATTGATGAATACTTATATGTGAAAGTGATGTTTTTGCCTAAAACTTACATGCGTTTATTTTATCATTTTGATGAATGTATATCTTACCCTCTAGTGGCTTTATTGTCGCCTCATCTGTGGGTTCAACCCTTGTGGATGTAGACTTGCAGGTTGAGGAGTAGTGCTCGGTGAGTTGTGTTGAGGATAGCATCACGCCTATTCTACTTTTCTGTCGCGTTTATTTTCGAGGATGTCTAGATTAGGTGCTCTGATCTAGAAGTCCAAGATTTATTTTTCTTGTCAAATCTTATGAGGATGTATTTATTTGAGATATTTATGTTGAGACCCGAGATGATTATTATGTTGAGATGATTTATTTCCGTTGTGCTGTGATGATTGTTGATGAGATTTTTATTATGAGAAATCCGTATGAGAGTATTGGTGATTTTGTGAGATTCCGATTAGATGTGTTGGATGATTTATTGCTTAATTAGTAGTCTCGGGGATCAGGGGTCTTACACTATCTTTATATATAGGTTCATCGTTGCTACCATCTATTATCTTAAGCCACCAACATCAAGAATTCACCTTACCCATGCTGCGCTCTTTATTTTAACTTATAGTATTAGACTTATAATTCATCCTAAGATTCTTCTAGTATTCTCCTTTGGTGGCTTACATTCTACTCATAACAATCTCCTTTGTCCCACTTACTTACCCTCCTTCGGTTCTAGCTTTAGACTCACTAGTAATTTGAGTTAATTACCTCAGATCATGCCTAAGCGCACTTCCTCCTCCATGTATAATAGCTTAGTACCTTTACTCTTACTTTTCACGCTAACGACTTTCTTAACTCATTTTCATGTTAAGGAATTACCTTTGTCATTGTTAACTATCATGAACTATCTTAGACTCACCATTGCTCTAAGGTATCACTAGCTTCTAAACGATGCCTAATCATACTCCCCTCGTCAAATTCTTATACGTATAAGACTCATTTTGATGTTTATATCAAGCCTACAACAATTTTAGATGACCAAGAGGGGTTAGGAATAAGAAAATATGAAGAAAATGGTTTTACAGCTTCGTGTCACGATTATGCAAATAGTACTAATATTATGTTATAATAATATCGACAGATTAATATTAAAAATCGGGGTGTTACAACACACATTGTTGTGGACAGTTTGGAGGGCACGAAACGACCGCTGTTTAACGACAAAGTTTTGTCCCGGCAAGGAGCGATTATGTCTTGGTGTTAGTTTCTCGAATGGTCACGGGATCCGGTTTCTGAGGCCTGTTGGTTGGTTAGTAGCTTTTGTGTTAGAGTGCTTTTTTGGGATGCTTTATGTGAAAAAATTTACTACAGGAACTATTTGTGTTTTGTTCAGGATAGAGGCTTTGGTGCAGAGTAGTGGCTGTGGTTTTCCTTGCGTCTCCTTGATGCTTTTCTGCTTTTGTTACTGTTTTCTAAATATTGGTTTGTTTTTGGTCATAGGAAAATATTTATTTGGTCACAATAATTTGGACACATCATTTGGACACACATCAAGTACATATAATTATTTTAAAAATACACGTTATAAAACTAATTTCTTTCTATCATTTTTTAAATTGTGCGTCCAAATATTGTGTACAAATTCTTGTGTCCAAGACTTCCTCTTGCTTTTATTACTTTCGACTTTAATTAGGTAGTGGGGGTCTGTTTTAGTGGAATGGAGCCTTTTGTCAACTGCTTTTGTAGGTGTGTTTTGTAATAGTGTTTCCAAATTCAGGAATCTCTTGTGCTTGACAGTTGCAATAAAATTTTGGCCGTTCAAACCTATAACCAACTTAGTGGGCATACATCACCATTCTCAATCGCACCAATTTTTGTTGCCAATAATAATAGCCAATTAAATTAATTAACAAACAGTTGATTTTTTATATGAAAAGGAAAAGTCATTTTGTTATGATCCTTAACTTTTTTTTTTTGACAAAACAAACAAAACTTCATTCATTATTGTGATGGACACATTATTAATTTATACAACCATATATATCACACTTTGTTAAAGACTATATTTGAAACCTCATTTAGAGATAAAAAAAATAAACAGAAAAAACAAATTATCATCTACATGACCCATTATGGTTTCTTTGCAGCTCTAGCAGCAGCTGCTGCAGCTTTGTACCTAGCAGCAAATCTATGAAACAAGGCAAGTCCATTACTAGTAACCTCAGCAACATTTTGTGCCTTAACCTTAATAGTAGCAGTCCTCTTACTCATCCTATGACCAGGAAACGATTGCACACAATAGCTAGCATCGGTTAAAGCAGTACTCACCCATGTCTCAACATTACTTATGTGCCACAACATTTTATCATCAATTATTGTACCTTTGTTCAACCTACGGAGCTCTTTAATTGCTTGGCTAAGTTGATCAACACTATCACTGATTTGTTTCTCACAGTCTTGCATAGTTAAGTAAGCAAGACCGGTGGGTTCGCTACCGTTGTTGAGTTCTTCGAGTTCCCTTACTACTTTTAATAAATAACCCCTTGTTTGAAGTGCTTTGGTTAGGCTGATGGAAAGGGCTATGTGGGCTAAGTGGTCAGGCCGGTCTATGGTGGAATATTTGGCGAACGTGGCTAAGGATCGGATGCATAGATCGGGGTACCGTGTTCCTTGGCATGAGGACTCTATGTACTCCATTGTTTTGGTTCGGGTTTGGGTATTTTTGGACACATGTCGAGCTAAAGATGGCTCGATTCGTGCAAAACATGAAAAGATAGAGAGGAAAATTGCTATTGTTAGGTTTAGGGATGCCATCTTTTTTTTGGGTGATATGTGAAGTATGATTTTATCTGATCCAATTGTTGCAAAGAGGAGAGAGTTTTCGATGGTGAAGAGCTAATTTTTTTGTTGAATAAAATGATATGGGGATTGGTTCTTATATAGAGAGAGATCCTTTAAAATATTGGCGTATCAATATCTATATCCTATTCTATACGTGCGGCTATAGGTTGCAATAAAGAACTAAAATCAACACTAGGAAAAATTATAAGATGGTCGGTCAGAGGAATATTGGCACGAGCATTAACGTTAATTGTGGGCAAATTATTGTTAATCTCCTTTTCTTATATTGAGGTATCACAAAGTTCTACAATTTCCTTTCCTTTTCTTATAGGGAGTTATTGTAGTAATCTTTCTTTCAAACCAAACAAAAAAAAAGGAGTTATTGTAGACTATAAACAATTTTGGGTGATATACGTTGTATTAATTTATGATAAAAAAAAATGAAAGTAATCTATGATAAAATTGAATACCTTAAAAATATATATACATCTAACATTGGGTGATATTTTTTCATAATTATCTCTATGAATCATATTTTTCTTTTTATAATATGACAAAATATATCTACTGATTGAATACCTTAAAAATATTACCACAGCTAAATTATATTTAATAATTTTGTAATTATCGATAATTATCTTCAAATTTTCTTTTTTGAAATTATCTTGAAATTTTCAATTACCAATAATTAACTTTATATATATATATATATGAATATTTCGATTCGTATTATTTAGTATACCTTTGTATAAGAAGACCATCTAATTCATTCAAAAAAAGAGAAGACGACCTATTTAAATTTTTGTTTCCAATTATTGAGTATACATATGACTTATGAGTTTATAAATTAGTGGCACGTGCAGTGATTAATATGCAGGTCTTCACCTTTGAAAGCATATAGGTTTTGATCAATTTTTTATTTTTTGAATGGCGGTTTTGACCAAATATTATAGTGTCTTTCTAAGCGTAGTAAGGAATAAAAGGGATTATTGCATGCCTAGGAGGGAGACACATATTGAAGTAGTATGAATGGGACCAATTTAATAAAGAGATTATTGGTGATCTTGTTGGATGATTCATGGTGCAACATGGAAATTATCCGGCGTTACTAACGGGCCTTTGTCCACCGGAAAAGTAGAAAGTTAACATCAAACACATGCAGAAATAAATTTGAAACAACTGGTTGGCAAATCATGATAACTCCAAAATCAAACTACAATAATGTGACATAGAAGGTTCATAATGGTCGCAGGTGATACAGTTAGACAAATGTGATATATAGAAGCAACGCTGTATAACAAAGGGTTCTATATAGTTCTTTTCTTTTAGTATTGGACTATAATAAACCAATTTCTGTATCAATGAACATAGACGATTGCTTTTCTCACATACCCGATTGCTCTCCCATAGCGTTATACCATCAGTAAAAACCATTATATCCTCAGCGGCAGTTAATTGTCGTCGGCTTTCCAACGTAAGCGGTTTTCTAACATAGTTATTCTATTCTTTTAAAATAAAATAAAATAAAATTATTCTATTAACACCTCAACTATGGGATTACTAAACTCAAATAACCATTAACAAGTTTTGAAAAAAATAAAATTGTTATTCTATTAACACCTCAACTACGGGGTTACTAAACTCAAATAACCCATTAACACGTTTTTAATCATCATTCGATCTAACTCTAGATTTTAATCTCTGTAATTGATCTTTCTTAGTTCACTTGTCGATTTATCTAACAACATACATAACTAATTGATTAACATAATCTCACTAATCAATTAATCTTATAATTTTTATTTTACCAATTTTAGCTTATAATCAGTTAACCTATTTAGACTAATCGATTTCTCAACACATTATCAAAAAACAAATCTCACAAATACCACAAAATCAACATTAACGCATAAACATCATCATCAATTAGCACCAAAATCACCTAATATGCATAAAACTCATTATTTAAACAGATCAATAACACATTAACACAAAATTAAAATATACACACACACTCTATAATTTATTTCTTAGAAGTGTTTTGCGCTATTAGATTTGACAGAGTAATGACACAGTAAAATAACAGAGTCTTGCTAATCTTCTTCATGGTCTTCAGTTCCTTTTATAGGCAGAGATTTGATAGAAGTTGGAGAAGAGTGTCAGCGCAAATAGAGTCATTGAGAAGCTTCAATCAAGAACATTGGTCCTTTTCCTGATATGGATAATTCCGTTGAATAGTTTTTCGAATTTCCTTTGCTGAAAGAAGAATTATTTGTTGCATTCTTTTTGTTCTTAAGGTCCTTTGTCTTTTTGTGCACGTAGACATGAGAAGACAAAAGAACTGTACTTATAAGATCCTTGATAGGGACAGTTCAGAGTAGAAGATAAAACCTACGTGGATTCTGGGTCCCTCAGGATTTTCTCAAATCTGATGGGTCATCCAAGTCTGTAGTTTGCTTCTAAGCTTGATGACCTTCACAAAGTCTGTTGAGGTATCTCTCCAGCTTTTGTGTGGTATCCTTCTTCTTAGGACGTTGACTTCTGGTTGACCTTTCTTCAGATCTTCTACCATAGTCTTCTGAGCTTCGTTTGGTCCTTCTGATGCTCTTCATATGTTCATCCTTTAATGATAGATTCTATCTTTGATTCTGCACACTTGAACATATGTTAGTATTCCAATTGTTCTTCAATACTTTGTTATCATCAAAACCTTAGAGGAATTGTACAAGACCCCTCTTGATCCAACAATCTCCCCCTTTTTGATGATGGCAAACACAAGTATTTTGAACAATTGTTGTTAATCTAATTAACAGTTAGACTTCACGATCCGAGGTTTGCAAGCTCCCCCTGAGTCTGTGATAATCCATTAAGGTGAGGTTTGCAAGCTCCCCCTAAGTCATATCCCGGTTAATTAATTCATTCTTACTCACTCTTGAGTGCATCAGAACAAAAAGACAATAATGCATATTAGAACATTAACAAGATATCAGACATTTGGTCACACAAAGGTTTGCAAGCTCTGATTAAGTTTTCTATGAACACTTTAGTCTTGTTCCCCTTTAACATTTATAAAAAAAAGTGTATGTTGTTTCCCCCTTATTATTACTATATATCACTTTCCTCTTATCCTATATTTTCTCCCCCTTTTGTCTTCAGCAAAAAATAAGGAAGAGTTCACTAGAATTAGAAGTAAATTTTATATAGAATAGAAGAGTTGACATAATACAAAGAAAACTGAAAGTTAATAAAGGGTGTTATAGGGTTTCTTAAAGAGCATATCCATCAGAATCTTCACATTTGAGTTCAATTCATCCTGAAGAGCCTGCTGATTCACCATATTCTCCTAAAAGTTTGCTAGAAGCTCCTTGAGATCTGATATGCTTCGAGCAAGACTTCTTAATTGTGCCATCCGATCTGCATTTCTATTTTCAAACTCCATAATTCTTTCGGAAATAGATGGTTCCTGAGCTTCATTTAGATTGAGAGTACTACTGGTAGATAGAATGGGCTGGTTAGGTAAAGTTTGATCATATTCTTTCTTAGAGTTGAGGGAGGTCAGAAAGTTTTTGAAAATGTGCGACACAGGGATGATTGCATAAACATAAGTTCGAACGAGATCAAATTTTGGGTTATTTGATATGTGATGTTCAATATCCAGAGCAGTGTTGGTTTGGGGTTCTTGTACAATTTCTGGTTCACAAAAGAGTGCGTCTTCTTCTGCATATTCAGAAATTGACGGATTTTTGGGTGGAGTCTGGATGATAAAAGTTGTTGGTTTAGGTGCAGGCTTTCTTTTGGATCTTGGCTTCGATGGAGGTTTAGGTATTCCACTTTGAAAACTTGCCTTGAGAGCTTTAATTTTAGCTAACTTCGTTCTTTTATAATTGTTAATATTCTTGATCACAACATTAGAAGCCTTAGCATGTTGCAGAAGTTACGTAGATGGAAATTGAATGCCAACTGGAAGTTCAACATCAAAGGTGGTGTTTAGAGTGGAAATGGGTGGAGGTGCAGCATTTGGATTAAAAATATGTGTTACATCTTCAACTGAAGATGAACTGTTTAAATCTGACTGTCTCTTGGTTGAATCTAATGAGGAGGATGGTGGGGATGAGGGCATACACTGTCATCAACGAATGTCTCAGAGTTACCTGAAAGGTTTGCAGTTTCTGTTCTTCCAGCACCTGAAGACTCCTCTCTCTCATAGTTACTCTTCTGACCTTCTGGCTATGTTGCTTGTTCTGCCTGAGAAGATTCTGCATGTTTTAGACTTTAAATCACTAGCAGGGTTGCTTCTATCAGAAGTGCTTCATCAATTGCTTCAGATTCTGCTGGATTTTCTTAATCTACAATAGTGTCATTTTCTCTTACAGGATCAGTTGCCTCTCCTTCTGTTGGATATTTGAATGTTGGCTACATGTTTGGTAAAATCAAAATGTGCAAGCAATGCGTCTTCAGAAGCTGAATATCTCATTTTGTGCATCTTCAGAAGCTGGGTCAGAAGCTACAGTACTTTAGAAGCTGATAACTTTGCTCTGTGAAGTCACTGCGCTCTGCGAAGGTCTTCAGACGCTGGTACTGTTCATCAGATGCTGAATTGGTCATCAGACGCACTGTTCAGATGTTGACTATTGTTGACCTTCAGAAGCTGCTGTTCAGACGTTGACTTTTGTTGACATTCAGATGCTGCTTTTCAGAAGCATGTTTTCTGCGTCTGAATTCTGTTAAATCTCTCACAGTATCTTTTGAAGATTTAATTTAAGATTTATCTAAAGCTTCATTTCTAGAAGGAAGTATTTTTTGCGCAAGATATGTTCTGAAGATTTGATTCCATTATTTGTGAATATATTTTCAAGGAAATCTTTGGAAAATATATTTGTGAATGTTATGTGAGCTTCTATTTGCTTCTAAAAGAATTCTGGAAACATATCTTTGAAGATTTGGTTCAAGAATTATGTGCTGTTGAAGATTATAAATAGAAGGCGTTGCTATTGAAGAAGTGATATCAAAAACCTGAAGTTGTCAGTAAAAGTGTCTTAGTGTTTTTGAGTCTGTGAGCTGTTGCTCTGTTTTTCTGTGCACCACTCAATTGTTAGTGTTGGTTGTTTGTTATTGAGTTGTAATCACTCAAAGCTTTTAAGCAAGAGTGACTGTTTTTCTGTTTTGAAGAGTGTCTTCAATTTATTTGTTTTGTTGAGTCTGATAATCATTGGGGCAGTGATTGATTGAGGGAAGTAAGAGGGGTTTCTTGTAACATCCCGATTTTTAGGATTTATTTATTTAATTGTTTATGTGTGTTTAATTGTTTATTTTGGTGATTTATTGAATTTTGGGAGCTGAAGGGTATTTTGGTAATTTGAGAGTTAGTGATATATTTGAAATCGTAACAAATCTTATTTTATTTTAAAAGTTAACAAACTTTGTTTTAAAAGATATATTTGAAATCGTAACAAACCCTAGAAACCTAATATAAATACACTAGTTAGTGGTGAGTGAATTATGTTATTCATTATTCACAAAACTTTTGAGAGGCAAGAGAGAGAGATAGAGAGAAGAGGCTTGGAGAAGAGGAAAGCTAGAGAATCAAAGGGGGAGGAGAGGATTGCACTAAGAATAGCAAGAATAGCGAGGAAACTAAGGTAAGAGGGGAGATTATGATTAACATATGGGTTTAAGAAGCAATTGCGTGTTTGGGAGCTTTTAGATTATAGCTTAAATTTATGAATTATGATTAATTATGTTGATTTTCGTACTCTTTGTTGATGATTGAATTGAATATGTGTTAAGTTGTTGATTTCATACTTTTACTTCATCAAAACTCATGTTTGATTTTGTTATTTGTGAACTTTGTGAATTTGGTGAATTTGATGAATTTTAATGTGAAACATGATATTTTGAAACATCCTTAAAATTAATAACAAGTATAAGGAATCATTTAGAGTTAATAAATGAGTAGGTAATTATGAAGTTGTGATCTTTAATGATGTTTGGTGTAGTTTGTGTGATTAAATCATGAAATTTAAATTATGAGAACGTTGAAGATTGTAAATACATGATGTTGTGATGGTTGTGATGTGTTGCTGTTTATACATGATTTGATAATGTTATTGATGATGCTATTGATGATGATATTTATGATGATATTGATGATGCTATTGATGTTGCTATTGATGATGATATTTATGATGATATTGTTGATGTTATTGATGATATTGAATGATGTGTGATAATGATACATGTTATGTGTTAAGTGACGATGTTTGAGTAAATGATGATGGTGTTTAATTACTTGACTTGATGTGTGGTCTTAGTGATTTGATAATGCGTTAGGTGATGATTTGGTGATGATATGTTATATGAAGGAGTGAATTGTATATCAAATGGTGAGTGTATTTGGTGAGCATTGTCGAGTCTCTTTGTGGGTCCATGCATTCATAAGTCAGTCTGGTGTGGTGTGTGGTGATTTCATTGCGGGGTTTTAAGATCTCGGGGATTTCATTGGCGATTGTATGGTGAATTCATTGCGGGGTTTTAGATCTCGAGGAATTCATCGGTGGCGGTACCGTAAAACATATAGAGTCGTGTTAGGTGCATTACATTCATAGAAGTCGTGTTTGGTAATGTTTTGGTGTGAATTTGTGCATTAAGGTGGTAAATGCTTAATTGATGAGTTCTTGTGATTGTAATTGAATTGTAAATGAATTGACGATACTTGATGAATCTTGAGTGTTTGATATATGATTGAAAATTGTGATTGAGATTATAATTGAATATGAATGTGATATGAATGTTGAATTATGTAACCAGGCTTGTTTTATTTAAATGTATATGTGATAATTGTTGATGTGGCTTGTCTGACATACATGCGTTTATTATTCCCTTATGTTGAGCATATATCTTACCCTCCAGTGGCTTTATTGTCGCCTCATCCTTGGGTGAATCCCTCATGGATGTAGACTTGCAGGTTGAGGAATAGATTTTTCATGAACAAGACGAGGATGGCGTTTGCCTACTCGAGTTTATCTGCTTTGGAGTCTAGCTTAGGAGCTCTGATTAGGACTAGGGGTTTATTTATGTTATACTATGAGGTTTTTGGATCGAACCTTGTTGAGAAGATATGTTAATTTATATATTATGACTGAGACATGACAATTGCTTTGATGTTAATTATGTTTTATTCCACTGCGATGTGATTTAATTGATGAAGTTTTTATCATAAATATTTGATATGAGACGTATGTTGAATTAGTAAAGTTCCAATGTAGGATAAATGTGTGATTTATCTTTGTATTTACGTTCTCGGGGATTGGGGCTTTACATTTTTTATATCTAGGAGTTCCTAGGTAGAAGTCTATACGGGTAGTGATTAAGTGATAAGGCTGGAAAAACAGGGGGTTGTGTCTAGAGTCTTTGAATTGATACTACTTAGTGGATTTCCTTCCTGGATTGGTATCCTCCAGATGTAGGTGAAGTTTGTGTTGGAACAAAATGTATGAACAACTCTCTTTTGGATAGGGGGAGATTGTTGAAACAAAATGTATGAACAAACTCTCTTTAAGGTTTTGATGATAACAAAGTGTTAAGAAGAAAAATTGGTATTGCTAATGCTTTGTTCTAAGTTATGCAGAACCATGTTCTTAATGTTGGTTAATTAATATTGGTTATGGAAGAACAAGCTAAGAGCAAGAAGGAAAGCTTCGAAGCTTTGTTGCAAGTCTGAAGCAAAACTGGGTCTGAAGTAGCTTCTGAAGGCAGAGTCTGAAGGGTGCGTCTGAAGGCAGAGTCTGAAGGGTGCTTCTGAAGGCTGAGTCTGAAGGTCAACAGAAGTCAACGTCTGAAGGGAGCGTCTGAAGGTCAACAAAAGTCAATGTCTGAAGAAGTGCGTCTGATGAACAGTTCGTCTGATGAACAGTGCTTCTGAAGTCTGAGTCTGAAGACCTGCGTCTGAAGTGAGCTTCTGATGAACAGTAACCTGAAGAAGCTTCTGAAGTCTGACGTGGAAAGAAAAGCAACTGTTACCATCAACATTTAATGCCTGCAGTGTCAGAAACCCTCCAATGGAACAGTTGTCCCCCTGTCCAAAACATTCCCCAGCTTTTAAGGAAAGCAAATTCAAAAATGGTTGTCTGACTCTGTTTTTCTGCTCAGTTTTAGCTCACAAACTCAGCTAGACCTAGCCTCAAATTGCAACGGCTCTTTGCTTAATTTCTCGGCAATCCTCAACAGCTCTATTCTCCTCTATATAAGGAAGAAGATTTGAAGAGAAAACTTGCTAAGACTCTTGAAACCAACTGACTGAAAGTGTGCACTATTTTGCTGTCCAAAATTCGTAGTTCACTAAAACTCTTAGAAATTCTGTCAATCTTTGTATCTTAGACTTTCTTAAGGTTAGAGTCTTATACCTGTGTTGTATTAAGAGAACACCTCTGATATTTGATCAAGTGTTCAACTCAAACTGTATTTGTAAAATCTGTTTGAAACCTCAAAGTCTCAGTCTGTATACTGAGCAAACCAGAAGTCTCATTACTTAGTGTTCTAAGAAATTAGAAGTCTCATTACTTTGTATTCTGAGCAGAGAAGTCTCATTACTTTGTGTTCTGAGCATTGGAAGTCTCTTGACTTAGTGTCTTGAGCATTAGAAGTCTCTTACTAGGTGTTTGAGCATTGAAGTCTCATTACTTTGTGTTCTGAGCAATTGTAATCAGTTTGATTATAGTTCAAATCTCTTGTTAGTAACAAGGGGACTAGACTACTTCCAACTTGTGGAAGGAACTAGTATAAAAATCATTGTGTCCTTCTTCCCTTCTCTCTTTTAAGCTTTAATCCGCTGCTCTAAACAAACTCTGAAAAAGGTTCAGAACTGATCAACATCAGATTCTGAACTTAACTTAAGCTTTTGAGAAAGAAAAAGGAAAATCTGACCACACACACATTCAACCCCCCCTTCTTGTGTGTTTTTCTCACCTTCAGTTGGTATCAGAGCTCCGGTTCTCATATTCAATCACTTAATAGTGAGTCAGTGAGATCCTGAGAAAAACATGTCAAGTGGTTCCCCTCCACCCACTCCTAGACCACAAAGAGGTACTGGTACTTCTACATCGTATTCATATGACTATAGTACTGAAGAAAGAAAATCCAGGTCACACAATAAACCCCCAATGTTTACTGGTGACCCAGAAAAGTTCTCATGGTGGAAGAGTAAAATGTACAGCCATATAATTGGTATTGATGATTCATTATGGGATATTATAGAAGATGGAATCACTATTCCAGTTGATGAAGAAGGTGTTGCTGTCAACAGAAGAGGCTTGAGTGATGCAGAAAGAAAGATATACAGAAAGCATCACAATGTGAGAGGAATCATTGTGGATTCCCTACCTCACACTGAGTACCAGAAGCTGAGTGAAAAATCAATAGCAAAAGCCATCTTCACATCCCTCTGCTCTAACTATGAAGGTAACAAAAAGGTTCGAGAGGCTAAGGCTAATATTCTTGTTCAGCAATATGAGCTGTTCAGAATGAAAGAGGATGAAAATATTGAGACAATGTTCTCATGATTTCAGACTCTGGTTTTTGGACTTCAGATTCTGAAGAAGAGTTATACCACAGCTGATCATGTGAACAAAATCCTAAGAAGTCTGCCATCTAAATGGAGACCCAAAGTTACTGCTATTGAGGAAGCTAAGGATCTAAATACTCTAAGTATTGAAGATCTTATAAGCTCCCTCAAAGTGCATGAACTGAGACTTAATGAAGATGATTCTGTTAGAGAGTCTAAATCAATAGCACTGAAATCCAAAAGAAAGTCTGTAAAGGCTCTGAAAGCTATTGAATCTGAAGAAGAATTTCCTGAGGGAAATTCTGAAGAAGATTCAGATGCTGAAGAGCTTGCAATGCTTTCCAAAAGAATTCAGTACTTAATGAATAGAAAGAAGAAATTCTCTAACAGAAGCAGTAACTTTAAAGGATCTGGTTCAAAGAGGGAAAACCAGAAGGACTGCTACAACTGCAAGAAACCTGGCCACTTCATTGCTGAATGTCCAGAACTTCACAAGGACAAGTAAAAGGAAAAAGCAAAGAAGACCAGCTCCAAGTCCAACAGCTTCAGAAACAAACTTAAAAAGAGTCTCATGGCAACATGGGATGATCTTGACAATGAGTCTGAGTCTGATGAAGAGGAAGCAAATTTGGCTTTAATGGCAACTGCATTTTCTGATGCAGAATCATGTTCAGACTCTGATGATGAAGATGAGGTATACTCTGAACTTACAAGATCTGAACTGATTGAAACAGTTAAAGATCTTATGAGCCACCTCAAAAGCAAGTTAGGTGAATTAAAATCTTTGAAAAATAAACATAACTTGCTGAATGAGGAAAATCTCAAACTTCAGAATCAAATCTTTGAGTTTGATAAAGAAGTTAGAGAACTCAGAGATGAGGCTCATAAGAAACCTAAAGAAATTCCTAATGAACTTGAAATTGCTCTTCAGGACTTTATTTTAACTGGAATCAATAGAAGTAAGATTGCTTCTATGATTTATAGTATTTACAGAAACAAAGGTGAATGCATTGGTTTTAAAAATGATTCATTCAATTCTTCAAATGAATCAAAAATATCATCTTGTTCCGAAAATATTATGAAAGGCAATGAAATATGCTTTGTGCCTGCTTCTGATAATGCTGAGAAACAGAATTTAACAGAAACTGAGACTACTGAGTCTGAAGTTCTGAACTGCTCAGACTCTAAAGCTTCTGAACCTAAGGGTAAGATGAAGGCTGATGTTAAAACCTTGCCTAAATCTAAGCCAAAAGGTCCCAAGCCTAAGAGTATGAGAAAATCAGACTCTAAACCAGAAAATGTTCAGAGTCTGAAGAGTTCAGAACCTGAAACTAGCAAGTCTCAGAGTCTGAAGAATTCAAACTCAAATTTTACAAAGACTGGGTTTATGAAAACTTCAAAAACTACTAAACCAGTCCATACAAAACATTTTCAATCTCAGAATGTCAGGCAAAGCAAGCAAAGCAAGCAAAAGAAAGTCAATCTGTCATCTGTTTCTGACTGTTTTAAGAAAGGTCAAACTGAAGCTTGCCTTGTGTCTGGAGCTAACAAAATTAGAGTTCTGAAGAAATCAGAACCAAAGTGCTCAATGGTTCAGACTCTAAACAACTCAGAACCAAAGACCTTCAAGTCTCAGGTTCTGAAAAAATCTGAGTCCAGACCCTTGAGAACTCAGGTTCTGAAGAACTCAGTTTCAAACACTAAGACTTATTCAAAATTTAAGGATTCATATCCTAAGTATCTGAACAAGTCTGAGCATTATAACTCCAGAAATAAAAGGCAACAACAGTCTAAACCCTTCAGGACTAACCATAAAGGACCCATGAAAATCTGGGTACCTAAGTCTGAGATCATTTATATTGCAGATATGCTTGTCATCCAAAGAAAAGGAAAGGTCCTGGTACCTGGACAGTGGATGCTCGCATCATATGACAGGAGACAAGTCTATGTTCCAAACCCTGACTCTGAAAGAGGGAGGAACTGTGGGGTTTGGAGGAAGTCAGAAAGGAAAGATCATTGGTACTGGTAAGATAGGTAATTCTTCCCTGTACATTGATGATGTCTGACTGGTAGATGGACTTAGACATAATTTACTTAGCATAAGTCAATTATGTGACAGTAATTATAAAGTCCTGTTTAATAAGAACACATGCACTGTAATCAACAACAATGATAAATCTGTTGTGTTCAAAGGAAATAGGAAAAACAATGTTTATAAAATCAATTTTTCTGAACTGGTTCAGCAAAAGGTAGTTTGCCTTCTGTCTGTGAGTGATGAGAAATGGGTATGGCACAAAAGGTTGGGTGATAGATTTTTAGCAAGTGTACTAAAAATGCATCGAAGTAATAAAATTTATAAGTTCGTCTCCACAGGGATTGTTTTAATCTTAACTCGACAATTTAGTTTTAATAAGGATTTAACAAATATGGGGTATGTTGAGCATATATTTGAGTTAATAGAAAATAAAAATAAAAATAAATTGTTTTGGAAAATAACAGAGAAAAAGTGATCAGGTCTTTCAAATCAATTAGTTCTCGCTGTTTGGTAAATTGCACCTAGTCTCTACAATTATTCTCCTAGTCTCACGACAAATTAACAAAATAGTTTTAATCAATCCCTTGACTCAGAACTCTCTTCTCAAATTACAACACCCTAATTCCTTAGGTGAGTCTGTAACCGTTGAAGGTTTTATATGAGCGTTAATTTTTATGTCATAACCTAACAATCATCTATCCCTAGATTGACCCGTTAGATTAACCGGAATTATTAGGTCTAATTTAATAGCTAGTGTCAATAGTCAATTGATATTTGAAATCATTTTATATATGATCAGTATAGAAAAAGCATTAAAAACAAATAATTCTGAATAAGACTAGGATTGTAATTGCATTGAAAAGAGTTTAGACAATCACATGATTCAAACAGCTCAAATTAAAATCATCTATGACCTGATCAAAGAAAATTAGCTAATATAATCAAATGAATAAACAACATAGTAAAGAAAATAAACCGATAGAGTTTCGTCGTTGCCGGCTTTGCTCCTCAATTTCATTCAGATAGCTATGTTGAATTTACATATCCATATCCATCCTCGTTTCCCTCTATGCTGCCGTTTCTCCTTTTTCTCCAAAACCTGGTACCCCCAAAACGTCATCCCCCTGGCTACTGTGCGGTCTTCTTTTTATATTAGTGTGACCTTGCTTTCTGTTTCTTTTCTCTCGGGTCAACAATACAAACTTGGGTCAAAGGCCCATTTGTTTTTCTTTTCCTAGTTCATGATGCACGTGTAGCCTATTATAATAACTTGGCCATAATTTTGTCATTTTAACTTCACTTGTTCAGCACTTCAACTATGCCACACCTTTGTTATCTCATGTAGTCATTGATCCATAGTAATAATAGGTAAAAATACACTACTTGACTCAATAAATCAACAAACGACAACTTATTCAAAATGACTTTAAATTAAATACTAAACTAATAAAAATAGAATTAAAACTTAATTAAAAACACTCTAAAAATGTGATATGACAGACTGTCATCACAACCCCAAACTTGTACTGTTGCTTGTCCTCAAGAAACAAACTTGTTAGATGAAAAATGACAGTAAAATAACAGCGTACCAACCAATGATATTTCGAAATATTCAACTCCTGACCGGTGTAATGATGTACCAGATGCCTTGCTTAAACCTCCTTATCCACAACTCCTCGCACAAATTTGAAAAAGGTTCCCACAGTCGACATGCAGGTCTGCCATATTACCATAGGCTTGAAACATTTCTAAACTGTCAATCAAAATCACTGTCAAGTACACACTTTTAAGGACTTTTTGGGTTATAACGGGGCTTAGGTATATGTGGGATATTTTTGGGAGAGTAGTGTTAAACAAACAATGGAGTTAAGCTCATTCTACTTTGTAAATAGTGAGAAAAAAAAATCAAATCCAAATCCCCCCCAGAATATCAACAATTGAGTGCTAGAGAACTCTTTTTATTTAATTTTTTCAGAGACATATTATCACAAGTTAGTCTCATATAATTTTTCTTTTTTTTTTTCTGCACAATTTAAGAGTTTTTTTTTCATTTTTCAATAGACATTTTTTTATCTCTTAGTTCTCTAATACCCCTACCCCAAACTTAGAATGTTGCTAGTTCCAACAGCAACCCCAAACTTAAACATTTCACACAACCAAAACAGCTTAACTCCAAAACAAATTTGGGTCATTTACACTTAAGGTCTTCTAGGTTTGTAATGTGGTTAGTCACCGAACAATGGGGTCTAATCCTAAAGGCTCAATTTGGCTTCACAAAGGATAATTATAAACATAAAATTCAAGGTGAGTTCAAAAAGGCTCTAGGTAACAAGCACTTTGCCTTAGTGTGTACAAAACAAGACCAATCAACAAATAGAGAAACATCGCAAGTTCTAGAAATGACAGTTACATGGAACACTCATATATGTAAAATTGAAAAATAAAATTTGCCTATGAACCTTACAAGTTGAGTTTTCTGGGAGTTGTGGCTACCTAACTTTCTCATTGCCGAACACTTCCCGTTGAAATTCCATGCAAGCATCGCCCCACTTTTGAACTTTTGAAATATCATTGGTATAAGCATCTGTTATGAGACTAGAAAATTTCAAGAAACAAGAAAATTCATTAATAATAAACAAGCAAGCAATAAAAGTTTTTGAAAATGACTCAAACTAACAACAGACACGATGACCATCTAACAAAGACAAGTAATTAAAAAAAAGAACTAATGTGGACTTTGATTTTTTTTTTCTTTCTTTCTTTTTTGTCCATCTTTTCACTTTTTTTTTCCTGTTTTTACTGAATAGAAATACCTACAGAATAAACAAAATTAGAAAAACGATGGGTTGCCTCCCATCAAGCGCTTCTTTAACGTCATTAGCTTGACGCCTTACCAACTGTTAGGGCGGCATGTATGACAAAAAGAACACATCATCCTTCTTCTTCCTCTTGTTTGGTAGGAATTCCATGAATTTGGTACAAAAAAGTAGATGTTTCCATGCTCCCACCAGTAGACTTCTGGAAATTGAAACCTTCCACCTTAGAGAAGAATGAGTCTCTTTTTGCAAATGAATGTTTTCTTTCATCCCTGTTGATTGAGTCTCCAAATCGACGTGCCTCACCCGTGGCTTTTCTTCTATGTTGCTACTTTTATTTTTCAAATGTTTAGCTTGCACCATGATGGCATGTCACTTCATCTCAATATCAACCAACTTCTTTCCACACTCATCTGTTTTCTCAACAAGATCACCACACTGAACCTCAAATTTATCAAATGAAACTCGATTGGACATCAAGAATTCATCTAAAAAGTTGACAAGCTCAGAGTTATAATCAATATTGATCCATTGTTGCCCTTCTTTCTCTATACAATGGTCCTTGCAATGATCACCATGAGAATTCTTACCACAAAAACCACATCTCACCTTTAATCTTATATCCAAATCTTTTATACGGAGAGATAACTTAAACTTTTCATAAAGAAGGGTAATGATCTCTTCGGTATCTACCAATAGTCTTCTACCCCACATTGCTACAAAACTCAGATAAACATTTTAGTAGCAAAGCACAATGATAAAGACTTAAAGAACACAATGTTTTTTTTATAATTTTTTTTTATAATAGAAAATAAAATAAAACAAAATAAAATAATTCCTAACTAAAATAAATTGCCTTGTCAAAATTAATCAACAATCCCCGGCAACGGCGCCAAAAACTTGATAGATTTTTAGTAAGTGTACTAAAAATGCATCGAAGTAATAAAATTTATAAGTTCGTCTCCACAGGGATTGTTTTAATCTCAACTCGACAATTTAGTTTTAATAAGGATTTAACAAATATGGGGTATGTTGAGCATATATTTGAGTTAAGAGAAAATAAAACTAAAAATAAATTGTTTTAGAAAATAACAGAGAAAAAGTGATCAGGTCTTTCGATTCAATTAGTTCTCGCTGTTTGGTAAATTGCACCTAGTATGTACAATTATTCTCCTAGTCTCACGACAAATTAACAAAATAGTTTTGATCAATCCCTTGACTCAGAACTCTCTTCTCAAATTACAACACCCTAATTCCTTAGGTGAGTCTGTAACCGTTGAAGGTTTTATATGAGCGTTAATTTTTATGTCATAACCTAACAATCATCTATCCCTAGATTGACCCGTTAGATTAACCGGAATTATTAGGTCCAATTCAATAGCTAGTGTCAATAGTCAATTGATATTTGAAATCATTTTATATATGATCAGTATAGAAAAAGCATTAAAAACAAATAATTCTGAATAAGAATAGGATTGTAATTGCATTGAAAAGAGTTTAGACAATCACATGATTCAAACAGCTCAAATTAAAATCATCTATGACCTGATCAAAGAAAATTAGCTAGACATAATCAAATGAATAAACAACATAGTAAAGAAAATAAACCGATAGAGTTCCGTCGTTGCCGGCTTTGCTCCTCAATTTCATTCAGATAGCTATGCTGAATTTACATATCCATATCCATCCTCGTTTCCCTCTATGCTGCCGTTTCTCCTTTTTCTCCAAAACCTGGTACCCTCAAAACGTCATCCCCCTGGCTACTGTGCGGTCTTCTTTTTATATTAGTGTGACCGTGCTTTCTGTTTCTTTTCTCTCGGGTCAACAATACAAGCTTGGGTCAAAGGCCCATTTGTTTTTCTTTTCCTAGTTCATGATGCACGTGTAGCCTATTATAATAACTTAGCCATAATTTTGTCATTTTAACTTCACTTGTTCAGCACTTCAAAGTATGCCACACCTTTGTTATCTCATTTAGTCATTGATCCATAGTAATAATAGGTAAAAATACACTACTTGACTCAATAAATAAACAAACGACAACTTATTCAAAATGACTTTAAATTAAATACTAAACTAATAAAAATAGAATTAAAACTTAATAAAAAACACTCTAAAAATGTGATATGACAGACTGTCATCACAACCCCAAACTTGAACTGTTGCTTGTCCTCAAGGAACAAACTTGTTAGATGAAAAATGACAGTAAAATAACAGCGTACCAACCAATGATATTTCGAAATATTCAACTCCTGACCGGTGTAATGATGTACCAGATGCCTTGCTTAAACCTCCTTATCCACAACTCCTCGCACAAATTTGAAAAGGGTTCCCACAGTCGACATGCAGGTCTGCCATATTACCATAGGCTTGAAACATTTCTAAACTGTCAATCAAAATCACTGTGAAGTACACACTTTTAAGGACTTTTTGGGTTATAACGGGGCTTAGGTATATGTGGGATATTTTTGGGAGAGTAGTGTTAAACAAACAATGGAGTTAAGCTCATTCTACTTTGTAAATAGTGAGGAAAAAAAATCAAATCCAAATCCCCCCCAGAATATCAACAATTGAGTGCTAGAGAACTCTTTTTATTTAATTTTTTCTGAGACATATTATCACAAGTTAGTCTCATATAATTTTTCTTTTTTTTTTTCTGCACAATTTAAGAGCTTTTTTTTTTCATTTTTCAAGAGACATTTTTTTATCTCTTAGTTCTCTAATACCCCTACCCCAAACTTAGAATGTTGCTAGTTCCAACAGCAATCCCAAACTTAAACATTTCACACAACCAGAACAGCTTAACTCCAAAACAAATTTGGGTCATTTACACTTAAGGTCTTCTAGGTTTGTAATGTGGTTAGTCACCGAACAATGGGGTCTAATCCTAAAGGCTCAATTTGGCTTCACAAAGGATAATTATAAACATAAAATTCAAGGTGAGTTCAAAAAGGCTCTAGGTAACAAGCACTTTGCCTTAGTGTGTACAAAACAAGACCAATCAACAAATAGAGAAACATCGCAAGTTCTAGAAATGACAGTTACATGGAACACTCATATATGTAAAATTGAAAAATAAAATTTGCCTATGAACCTTACAAGTTGAGTTTTCTGGGAGTTGTGGCTACCTAACTTTCTCATTGCCGAACACTTCCCGTTGAAATTCCATGCAAGCATCGCCCCACTTTTGAACTTTTGAAATATCATTGGTATAAGCATCTGTTATGAGACTAGAAAATTTCAAGAAACAAGAAAATTCATTAATAATAAACAAGCAAGCAATAAAAGTTTTTGAAAATGACTCAAACTAACAACAGACACGATGACCATCTAACAAAGACAAGTAATTAAAAAAAAGAACTAATGTGGACTTTGAATTTTTTTTTCTTTCTTTCTTTTTTGTCCATCTTTTCACTTTTTTTTTCCTGTTTTTACTGAATAGAAATACCTACAGAATAAACAAAATTAGAAAAACGATGGGTTGCCTCCCATCAAGCGCTTCTTTAACGTCATTAGCTTGACGCCTTACCAACTGTTAGGGCGGCATGTATGACAAAAAGAACACATCATCCTTCTTCTTCCTCTTGTTTGGTAGGAATTCCATGAATTTGGTACAAAAAAGTAGATGTTTCCATGCTCCCACCAGTAGACTTCTGGAAATTGAAACCTTCCACCTTAGAGAAGAATGAGTCTCTTTTTGCAAATGAATGTTTTCTTTCATCCCTGTTGATTGAGTCTCCAAATCGACGTGCCTCACCCGTGGCTTTTCTTCTATGTTGCTACTTTTATTTTTCAAATGTTTAGCTTGCACCATGATGGCATGTCACTTCATCTCAATATCAACCAACTTCTTTCCACACTCATCTGTTTTCTCAACAAGATCACCACACTGAACCTCAAATTTATCAAATGAAACTCGATTGGACATCAAGAATTCATCTAAAAAGTTGACAAGCTCAGAGTTATAATCAATATTGATCCATTGTTGCCCTTCTTTCTCTATACAATGGTCCTTGCAATGATCACCATGAGAATTCTTACCACAAAAACCACATCTCACCTTTAATCTTATATCCAAATCTTTTATACGGAGAGATAACTTAAACTTTTCATAAAGAAGGGTAATGATCTCTTCGGTATCTACCAATAGTCTTCTACCCCACATTGCTACAAAACTCAGATAAACATTTTAGTAGCAAAGCACAATGATAAAGACTTAAAGAACACAATGTTTTTTTTATAATTTTTTTTTATAATAGAAAATAAAATAAAACAAAATAAAATAATTCCTAACTAAAATAAATTGCCTTGTCAAAATTAATCAACAATCCCCGGCAACGGCGCCAAAAACTTGATAGATTTTTAGTAAGTGTACTAAAAATGCATCGAAGTAATAAAATTTATAAGTTCGTCTCCACAGGGATTGTTTTAATCTCAACTCGACAATTTAGTTTTAATAAGGATTTAACAAATATGGGGTATGTTGAGCATATATTTGAGTTAAGAGAAAATAAAACTAAAAATAAATTGTTTTGGAAAATAACAGAGAAAAAGTGATCAGGTCTTTCGATTCAATTAGTTCTCGCTGTTTGGTAAATTGCACCTAGTATGTACAATTATTCTCCTAGTCTCACGACAAATTAACAAAATAGTTTTGATCAATCCCTTGACTCAGAACTCTCTTCTCAAATTACAACACCCTAATTCCTTAGGTGAGTCTGTAACCGTTGAAGGTTTTATATGAGCGTTAATTTTTATGTCATAACCTAACAATCATCTATCCCTAGATTGACCCGTTAGATTAACCGGAATTATTAGGTCCAATTCAATAGCTAGTGTCAATAGTCAATTGATATTTGAAATCATTTTATATATGATCAGTATAGAAAAAGCATTAAAAACAAATAATTCTGAATAAGAATAGGATTGTAATTGCATTGAAAAGAGTTTAGACAATCACATGATTCAAACAGCTCAAATTAAAATCATCTATGACCTGATCAAAGAAAATTAGCTAGACATAATCAAATGAATAAACAACATAGTAAAGAAAATAAACCGATAGAGTTCCGTCGTTGCCGGCTTTGCTCCTCAATTTCATTCAGATAGCTATGCTGAATTTACATATCCATATCCATCCTCGTTTCCCTCTATGCTGCCGTTTCTCCTTTTTCTCCAAAACCTGGTACCCTCAAAACGTCATCCCCCTGGCTACTGTGCGGTCTTCTTTTTATATTAGTGTGACCGTGCTTTCTGTTTCTTTTCTCTCGGGTCAACAATACAAGCTTGGGTCAAAGGCCCATTTGTTTTTCTTTTCCTAGTTCATGATGCACGTGTAGCCTATTATAATAACTTAGCCATAATTTTGTCATTTTAACTTCACTTGTTCAGCACTTCAAAGTATGCCACACCTTTGTTATCTCATTTAGTCATTGATCCATAGTAATAATAGGTAAAAATACACTACTTGACTCAATAAATAAACAAACGACAACTTATTCAAAATGACTTTAAATTAAATACTAAACTAATAAAAATAGAATTAAAACTTAATAAAAAACACTCTAAAAATGTGATATGACAGACTGTCATCACAACCCCAAACTTGAACTGTTGCTTGTCCTCAAGGAACAAACTTGTTAGATGAAAAATGACAGTAAAATAACAGCGTACCAACCAATGATATTTCGAAATATTCAACTCCTGACCGGTGTAATGATGTACCAGATGCCTTGCTTAAACCTCCTTATCCACAACTCCTCGCACAAATTTGAAAAGGGTTCCCACAGTCGACATGCAGGTCTGCCATATTACCATAGGCTTGAAACATTTCTAAACTGTCAATCAAAATCACTGTGAAGTACACACTTTTAAGGACTTTTTGGGTTATAACGGGGCTTAGGTATATGTGGGATATTTTTGGGAGAGTAGTGTTAAACAAACAATGGAGTTAAGCTCATTCTACTTTGTAAATAGTGAGGAAAAAAAATCAAATCCAAATCCCCCCAGAATATCAACAATTGAGTGCTAGAGAACTCTTTTTATTTAATTTTTTCTGAGACATATTATCACAAGTTAGTCTCATATAATTTTTCTTTTTTTTTTTTCTGCACAATTTAAGAGCTTTTTTTTTTCATTTTTCAAGAGACATTTTTTTATCTCTTAGTTCTCTAATACCCCTACCCCAAACTTAGAATGTTGCTAGTTCCAACAGCAATCCCAAACTTAAACATTTCACACAACCAGAACAGCTTAACTCCAAAACAAATTTGGGTCATTTACACTTAAGGTCTTCTAGGTTTGTAATGTGGTTAGTCACCGAACAATGGGGTCTAATCCTAAAGGCTCAATTTGGCTTCACAAAGGATAATTATAAACATAAAATTCAAGGTGAGTTCAAAAAGGCTCTAGGTAACAAGCACTTTGCCTTAGTGTGTACAAAACAAGACCAATCAACAAATAGAGAAACATCGCAAGTTCTAGAAATGACAGTTACATGGAACACTCATATATGTAAAATTGAAAAATAAAATTTGCCTATGAACCTTACAAGTTGAGTTTTCTGGGAGTTGTGGCTACCTAACTTTCTCATTGCCGAACACTTCCCGTTGAAATTCCATGCAAGCATCGCCCCACTTTTGAACTTTTGAAATATCATTGGTATAAGCATCTGTTATGAGACTAGAAAATTTCAAGAAACAAGAAAATTCATTAATAATAAACAAGCAAGCAATAAAAGTTTTTGAAAATGACTCAAACTAACAACAGACACGATGACCATCTAACAAAGACAAGTAATTAAAAAAAAGAACTAATGTGGACTTTGAATTTTTTTTTCTTTCTTTCTTTTTTGTCCATCTTTTCACTTTTTTTTTCCTGTTTTTACTGAATAGAAATACCTACAGAATAAACAAAATTAGAAAAACGATGGGTTGCCTCCCATCAAGCGCTTCTTTAACGTCATTAGCTTGACGCCTTACCAACTGTTAGGGCGGCATGTATGACAAAAAGAACACATCATCCTTCTTCTTCCTCTTGTTTGGTAGGAATTCCATGAATTTGGTACAAAAAAGTAGATGTTTCCATGCTCCCACCAGTAGACTTCTGGAAATTGAAACCTTCCACCTTAGAGAAGAATGAGTCTCTTTTTGCAAATGAATGTTTTCTTTCATCCCTGTTGATTGAGTCTCCAAATCGACGTGCCTCACCCGTGGCTTTTCTTCTATGTTGCTACTTTTATTTTTCAAATGTTTAGCTTGCACCATGATGGCATGTCACTTCATCTCAATATCAACCAACTTCTTTCCACACTCATCTGTTTTCTCAACAAGATCACCACACTGAACCTCAAATTTATCAAATGAAACTCGATTGGACATCAAGAATTCATCTAAAAAGTTGACAAGCTCAGAGTTATAATCAATATTGATCCATTGTTGCCCTTCTTTCTCTATACAATGGTCCTTGCAATGATCACCATGAGAATTCTTACCACAAAAACCACATCTCACCTTTAATCTTATATCCAAATCTTTTATACGGAGAGATAACTTAAACTTTTCATAAAGAAGGGTAATGATCTCTTCGGTATCTACCAATAGTCTTCTACCCCACATTGCTACAAAACTCAGATAAACATTTTAGTAGCAAAGCACAATGATAAAGACTTAAAGAACACAATGTTTTTTTTATAATTTTTTTTTATAATAGAAAATAAAATAAAACAAAATAAAATAATTCCTAACTAAAATAAATTGCCTTGTCAAAATTAATCAACAATCCCCGGCAACGGCGCCAAAAACTTGATAGATTTTTAGTAAGTGTACTAAAAATGCATCGAAGTAATAAAATTTATAAGTTCGTCTCCACAGGGATTGTTTTAATCTCAACTCGACAATTTAGTTTTAATAAGGATTTAACAAATATGGGGTATGTTGAGCATATATTTGAGTTAAGAGAAAATAAAACTAAAAATAAATTGTTTTGGAAAATAACAGAGAAAAAGTGATCAGGTCTTTCGATTCAATTAGTTCTCGCTGTTTGGTAAATTGCACCTAGTATGTACAATTATTCTCCTAGTCTCACGACAAATTAACAAAATAGTTTTGATCAATCCCTTGACTCAGAACTCTCTTCTCAAATTACAACACCCTAATTCCTTAGGTGAGTCTGTAACCGTTGAAGGTTTTATATGAGCGTTAATTTTTATGTCATAACCTAACAATCATCTATCCCTAGATTGACCCGTTAGATTAACCGGAATTATTAGGTCCAATTCAATAGCTAGTGTCAATAGTCAATTGATATTTGAAATCATTTTATATATGATCAGTATAGAAAAAGCATTAAAAACAAATAATTCTGAATAAGAATAGGATTGTAATTGCATTGAAAAGAGTTTAGACAATCACATGATTCAAACAGCTCAAATTAAAATCATCTATGACCTGATCAAAGAAAATTAGCTAGACATAATCAAATGAATAAACAACATAGTAAAGAAAATAAACCGATAGAGTTCCGTCGTTGCCGGCTTTGCTCCTCAATTTCATTCAGATAGCTATGCTGAATTTACATATCCATATCCATCCTCGTTTCCCTCTATGCTGCCGTTTCTCCTTTTTCTCCAAAACCTGGTACCCTCAAAACGTCATCCCCCTGGCTACTGTGCGGTCTTCTTTTTATATTAGTGTGACCGTGCTTTCTGTTTCTTTTCTCTCGGGTCAACAATACAAGCTTGGGTCAAAGGCCCATTTGTTTTTCTTTTCCTAGTTCATGATGCACGTGTAGCCTATTATAATAACTTAGCCATAATTTTGTCATTTTAACTTCACTTGTTCAGCACTTCAAAGTATGCCACACCTTTGTTATCTCATTTAGTCATTGATCCATAGTAATAATAGGTAAAAATACACTACTTGACTCAATAAATAAACAAACGACAACTTATTCAAAATGACTTTAAATTAAATACTAAACTAATAAAAATAGAATTAAAACTTAATAAAAAACACTCTAAAAATGTGATATGACAGACTGTCATCACAACCCCAAACTTGAACTGTTGCTTGTCCTCAAGGAACAAACTTGTTAGATGAAAAATGACAGTAAAATAACAGCGTACCAACCAATGATATTTCGAAATATTCAACTCCTGACCGGTGTAATGATGTACCAGATGCCTTGCTTAAACCTCCTTATCCACAACTCCTCGCACAAATTTGAAAAGGGTTCCCACAGTCGACATGCAGGTCTGCCATATTACCATAGGCTTGAAACATTTCTAAACTGTCAATCAAAATCACTGTGAAGTACACACTTTTAAGGACTTTTTGGGTTATAACGGGGCTTAGGTATATGTGGGATATTTTTGGGAGAGTAGTGTTAAACAAACAATGGAGTTAAGCTCATTCTACTTTGTAAATAGTGAGGAAAAAAAATCAAATCCAAATCCCCCCAGAATATCAACAATTGAGTGCTAGAGAACTCTTTTTATTTAATTTTTTCTGAGACATATTATCACAAGTTAGTCTCATATAATTTTTCTTTTTTTTTTTCTGCACAATTTAAGAGCTTTTTTTTTTCATTTTTCAAGAGACATTTTTTTATCTCTTAGTTCTCTAATACCCCTACCCCAAACTTAGAATGTTGCTAGTTCCAACAGCAATCCCAAACTTAAACATTTCACACAACCAGAACAGCTTAACTCCAAAACAAATTTGGGTCATTTACACTTAAGGTCTTCTAGGTTTGTAATGTGGTTAGTCACCGAACAATGGGGTCTAATCCTAAAGGCTCAATTTGGCTTCACAAAGGATAATTATAAACATAAAATTCAAGGTGAGTTCAAAAAGGCTCTAGGTAACAAGCACTTTGCCTTAGTGTGTACAAAACAAGACCAATCAACAAATAGAGAAACATCGCAAGTTCTAGAAATGACAGTTACATGGAACACTCATATATGTAAAATTGAAAAATAAAATTTGCCTATGAACCTTACAAGTTGAGTTTTCTGGGAGTTGTGGCTACCTAACTTTCTCATTGCCGAACACTTCCCGTTGAAATTCCATGCAAGCATCGCCCCACTTTTGAACTTTTGAAATATCATTGGTATAAGCATCTGTTATGAGACTAGAAAATTTCAAGAAACAAGAAAATTCATTAATAATAAACAAGCAAGCAATAAAAGTTTTTGAAAATGACTCAAACTAACAACAGACACGATGACCATCTAACAAAGACAAGTAATTAAAAAAAGAACTAATGTGGACTTTGAATTTTTTTTTCTTTCTTTCTTTTTTGTCCATCTTTTCACTTTTTTTTTCCTGTTTTTACTGAATAGAAATACCTACAGAATAAACAAAATTAGAAAAACGATGGGTTGCCTCCCATCAAGCGCTTCTTTAACGTCATTAGCTTGACGCCTTACCAACTGTTAGGGCGGCATGTATGACAAAAAGAACACATCATCCTTCTTCTTCCTCTTGTTTGGTAGGAATTCCATGAATTTGGTACAAAAAAGTAGATGTTTCCATGCTCCCACCAGTAGACTTCTGGAAATTGAAACCTTCCACCTTAGAGAAGAATGAGTCTCTTTTTGCAAATGAATGTTTTCTTTCATCCCTGTTGATTGAGTCTCCAAATCGACGTGCCTCACCCGTGGCTTTTCTTCTATGTTGCTACTTTTATTTTTCAAATGTTTAGCTTGCACCATGATGGCATGTCACTTCATCTCAATATCAACCAACTTCTTTCCACACTCATCTGTTTTCTCAACAAGATCACCACACTGAACCTCAAATTTATCAAATGAAACTCGATTGGACATCAAGAATTCATCTAAAAAGTTGACAAGCTCAGAGTTATAATCAATATTGATCCATTGTTGCCCTTCTTTCTCTATACAATGGTCCTTGCAATGATCACCATGAGAATTCTTACCACAAAAACCACATCTCACCTTTAATCTTATATCCAAATCTTTTATACGGAGAGATAACTTAAACTTTTCATAAAGAAGGGTAATGATCTCTTCGGTATCTACCAATAGTCTTCTACCCCACATTGCTACAAAACTCAGATAAACATTTTAGTAGCAAAGCACAATGATAAAGACTTAAAGAACACAATGTTTTTTTTATAATTTTTTTTTATAATAGAAAATAAAATAAAACAAAATAAAATAATTCCTAACTAAAATAAATTGCCTTGTCAAAATTAATCAACAATCCCCGGCAACGGCGCCAAAAACTTGATAGATTTTTAGTAAGTGTACTAAAAATGCATCGAAGTAATAAAATTTATAAGTTCGTCTCCACAGGGATTGTTTTAATCTCAACTCGACAATTTAGTTTTAATAAGGATTTAACAAATATGGGGTATGTTGAGCATATATTTGAGTTAAGAGAAAATAAAACTAAAAATAAATTGTTTTGGAAAATAACAGAGAAAAAGTGATCAGGTCTTTCGATTCAATTAGTTCTCGCTGTTTGGTAAATTGCACCTAGTATGTACAATTATTCTCCTAGTCTCACGACAAATTAACAAAATAGTTTTGATCAATCCCTTGACTCAGAACTCTCTTCTCAAATTACAACACCCTAATTCCTTAGGTGAGTCTGTAACCGTTGAAGGTTTTATATGAGCGTTAATTTTTATGTCATAACCTAACAATCATCTATCCCTAGATTGACCCGTTAGATTAACCGGAATTATTAGGTCCAATTCAATAGCTAGTGTCAATAGTCAATTGATATTTGAAATCATTTTATATATGATCAGTATAGAAAAAGCATTAAAAACAAATAATTCTGAATAAGAATAGGATTGTAATTGCATTGAAAAGAGTTTAGACAATCACATGATTCAAACAGCTCAAATTAAAATCATCTATGACCTGATCAAAGAAAATTAGCTAGACATAATCAAATGAATAAACAACATAGTAAAGAAAATAAACCGATAGAGTTCCGTCGTTGCCGGCTTTGCTCCTCAATTTCATTCAGATAGCTATGCTGAATTTACATATCCATATCCATCCTCGTTTCCCTCTATGCTGCCGTTTCTCCTTTTTCTCCAAAACCTGGTACCCTCAAAACGTCATCCCCCTGGCTACTGTGCGGTCTTCTTTTTATATTAGTGTGACCGTGCTTTCTGTTTCTTTTCTCTCGGGTCAACAATACAAGCTTGGGTCAAAGGCCCATTTGTTTTTCTTTTCCTAGTTCATGATGCACGTGTAGCCTATTATAATAACTTAGCCATAATTTTGTCATTTTAACTTCACTTGTTCAGCACTTCAAAGTATGCCACACCTTTGTTATCTCATTTAGTCATTGATCCATAGTAATAATAGGTAAAAATACACTACTTGACTCAATAAATAAACAAACGACAACTTATTCAAAATGACTTTAAATTAAATACTAAACTAATAAAAATAGAATTAAAACTTAATAAAAAACACTCTAAAAATGTGATATGACAGACTGTCATCACAACCCCAAACTTGAACTGTTGCTTGTCCTCAAGGAACAAACTTGTTAGATGAAAAATGACAGTAAAATAACAGCGTACCAACCAATGATATTTCGAAATATTCAACTCCTGACCGGTGTAATGATGTACCAGATGCCTTGCTTAAACCTCCTTATCCACAACTCCTCGCACAAATTTGAAAAGGGTTCCCACAGTCGACATGCAGGTCTGCCATATTACCATAGGCTTGAAACATTTCTAAACTGTCAATCAAAATCACTGTGAAGTACACACTTTTAAGGACTTTTTGGGTTATAACGGGGCTTAGGTATATGTGGGATATTTTTGGGAGAGTAGTGTTAAACAAACAATGGAGTTAAGCTCATTCTACTTTGTAAATAGTGAGAAAAAAAAATCAAATCCAAATCCCCCCAGAATATCAACAATTGAGTGCTAGAGAACTCTTTTTATTTAATTTTTTCTGAGACATATTATCACAAGTTAGTCTCATATAATTTTTCTTTTTTTTTTTCTGCACAATTTAAGAGCTTTTTTTTTTCATTTTTCAAGAGACATTTTTTTATCTCTTAGTTCTCTAATACCCCTACCCCAAACTTAGAATGTTGCTAGTTCCAACAGCAATCCCAAACTTAAACATTTCACACAACCAGAACAGCTTAACTCCAAAACAAATTTGGGTCATTTACACTTAAGGTCTTCTAGGTTTGTAATGTGGTTAGTCACCGAACAATGGGGTCTAATCCTAAAGGCTCAATTTGGCTTCACAAAGGATAATTATAAACATAAAATTCAAGGTGAGTTCAAAAAGGCTCTAGGTAACAAGCACTTTGCCTTAGTGTGTACAAAACAAGACCAATCAACAAATAGAGAAACATCGCAAGTTCTAGAAATGACAGTTACATGGAACACTCATATATGTAAAATTGAAAAATAAAATTTGCCTATGAACCTTACAAGTTGAGTTTTCTGGGAGTTGTGGCTACCTAACTTTCTCATTGCCGAACACTTCCCGTTGAAATTCCATGCAAGCATCGCCCCACTTTTGAACTTTTGAAATATCATTGGTATAAGCATCTGTTATGAGACTAGAAAATTTCAAGAAACAAGAAAATTCATTAATAATAAACAAGCAAGCAATAAAAGTTTTTGAAAATGACTCAAACTAACAACAGACACGATGACCATCTAACAAAGACAAGTAATTAAAAAAAAGAACTAATGTGGACTTTGAATTTTTTTTTCTTTCTTTCTTTTTTGTCCATCTTTTCACTTTTTTTTTCCTGTTTTTACTGAATAGAAATACCTACAGAATAAACAAAATTAGAAAAACGATGGGTTGCCTCCCATCAAGCGCTTCTTTAACGTCATTAGCTTGACGCCTTACCAACTGTTAGGGCGGCATGTATGACAAAAAGAACACATCATCCTTCTTCTTCCTCTTGTTTGGTAGGAATTCCATGAATTTGGTACAAAAAAGTAGATGTTTCCATGCTCCCACCAGTAGACTTCTGGAAATTGAAACCTTCCACCTTAGAGAAGAATGAGTCTCTTTTTGCAAATGAATGTTTTCTTTCATCCCTGTTGATTGAGTCTCCAAATCGACGTGCCTCACCCGTGGCTTTTCTTCTATGTTGCTACTTTTATTTTTCAAATGTTTAGCTTGCACCATGATGGCATGTCACTTCATCTCAATATCAACCAACTTCTTTCCACACTCATCTGTTTTCTCAACAAGATCACCACACTGAACCTCAAATTTATCAAATGAAACTCGATTGGACATCAAGAATTCATCTAAAAAGTTGACAAGCTCAGAGTTATAATCAATATTGATCCATTGTTGCCCTTCTTTCTCTATACAATGGTCCTTGCAATGATCACCATGAGAATTCTTACCACAAAAACCACATCTCACCTTTAATCTTATATCCAAATCTTTTATACGGAGAGATAACTTAAACTTTTCATAAAGAAGGGTAATGATCTCTTCGGTATCTACCAATAGTCTTCTACCCCACATTGCTACAAAACTCAGATAAACATTTTAGTAGCAAAGCACAATGATAAAGACTTAAAGAACACAATGTTTTTTTTATAATTTTTTTTTATAATAGAAAATAAAATAAAACAAAATAAAATAATTCCTAACTAAAATAAATTGCCTTGTCAAAATTAATCAACAATCCCCGGCAACGGCGCCAAAAACTTGATAGATTTTTAGTAAGTGTACTAAAAATGCATCGAAGTAATAAAATTTATAAGTTCGTCTCCACAGGGATTGTTTTAATCTCAACTCGACAATTTAGTTTTAATAAGGATTTAACAAATATGGGGTATGTTGAGCATATATTTGAGTTAAGAGAAAATAAAACTAAAAATAAATTGTTTTGGAAAATAACAGAGAAAAAGTGATCAGGTCTTTCGATTCAATTAGTTCTCGCTGTTTGGTAAATTGCACCTAGTATGTACAATTATTCTCCTAGTCTCACGACAAATTAACAAAATAGTTTTGATCAATCCCTTGACTCAGAACTCTCTTCTCAAATTACAACACCCTAATTCCTTAGGTGAGTCTGTAACCGTTGAAGGTTTTATATGAGCGTTAATTTTTATGTCATAACCTAACAATCATCTATCCCTAGATTGACCCGTTAGATTAACCGGAATTATTAGGTCCAATTCAATAGCTAGTGTCAATAGTCAATTGATATTTGAAATCATTTTATATATGATCAGTATAGAAAAAGCATTAAAAACAAATAATTCTGAATAAGAATAGGATTGTAATTGCATTGAAAAGAGTTTAGACAATCACATGATTCAAACAGCTCAAATTAAAATCATCTATGACCTGATCAAAGAAAATTAGCTAGACATAATCAAATGAATAAACAACATAGTAAAGAAAATAAACCGATAGAGTTCCGTCGTTGCCGGCTTTGCTCCTCAATTTCATTCAGATAGCTATGCTGAATTTACATATCCATATCCATCCTCGTTTCCCTCTATGCTGCCGTTTCTCCTTTTTCTCCAAAACCTGGTACCCTCAAAACGTCATCCCCCTGGCTACTGTGCGGTCTTCTTTTTATATTAGTGTGACCGTGCTTTCTGTTTCTTTTCTCTCGGGTCAACAATACAAGCTTGGGTCAAAGGCCCATTTGTTTTTCTTTTCCTAGTTCATGATGCACGTGTAGCCTATTATAATAACTTAGCCATAATTTTGTCATTTTAACTTCACTTGTTCAGCACTTCAAAGTATGCCACACCTTTGTTATCTCATTTAGTCATTGATCCATAGTAATAATAGGTAAAAATACACTACTTGACTCAATAAATAAACAAACGACAACTTATTCAAAATGACTTTAAATTAAATACTAAACTAATAAAAATAGAATTAAAACTTAATAAAAAACACTCTAAAAATGTGATATGACAGACTGTCATCACAACCCCAAACTTGAACTGTTGCTTGTCCTCAAGGAACAAACTTGTTAGATGAAAAATGACAGTAAAATAACAGCGTACCAACCAATGATATTTCGAAATATTCAACTCCTGACCGGTGTAATGATGTACCAGATGCCTTGCTTAAACCTCCTTATCCACAACTCCTCGCACAAATTTGAAAAGGGTTCCCACAGTCGACATGCAGGTCTGCCATATTACCATAGGCTTGAAACATTTCTAAACTGTCAATCAAAATCACTGTGAAGTACACACTTTTAAGGACTTTTTGGGTTATAACGGGGCTTAGGTATATGTGGGATATTTTTGGGAGAGTAGTGTTAAACAAACAATGGAGTTAAGCTCATTCTACTTTGTAAATAGTGAGAAAAAAAAATCAAATCCAAATCCCCCCAGAATATCAACAATTGAGTGCTAGAGAACTCTTTTTATTTAATTTTTTCTGAGACATATTATCACAAGTTAGTCTCATATAATTTTTCTTTTTTTTTTCCTGCACAATTTAAGAGCTTTTTTTTTTCATTTTTCAAGAGACATTTTTTTATCTCTTAGTTCTCTAATACCCCTACCCCAAACTTAGAATGTTGCTAGTTCCAACAGCAATCCCAAACTTAAACATTTCACACAACCAGAACAGCTTAACTCCAAAACAAATTTGGGTCATTTACACTTAAGGTCTTCTAGGTTTGTAATGTGGTTAGTCACCGAACAATGGGGTCTAATCCTAAAGGCTCAATTTGGCTTCACAAAGGATAATTATAAACATAAAATTCAAGGTGAGTTCAAAAAGGCTCTAGGTAACAAGCACTTTGCCTTAGTGTGTACAAAACAAGACCAATCAACAAATAGAGAAACATCGCAAGTTCTAGAAATGACAGTTACATGGAACACTCATATATGTAAAATTGAAAAATAAAATTTGCCTATGAACCTTACAAGTTGAGTTTTCTGGGAGTTGTGGCTACCTAACTTTCTCATTGCCGAACACTTCCCGTTGAAATTCCATGCAAGCATCGCCCCACTTTTGAACTTTTGAAATATCATTGGTATAAGCATCTGTTATGAGACTAGAAAATTTCAAGAAACAAGAAAATTCATTAATAATAAACAAGCAAGCAATAAAAGTTTTTGAAAATGACTCAAACTAACAACAGACACGATGACCATCTAACAAAGACAAGTAATTAAAAAAAAGAACTAATGTGGACTTTGAATTTTTTTTTCTTTCTTTCTTTTTTGTCCATCTTTTCACTTTTTTTTTCCTGTTTTTACTGAATAGAAATACCTACAGAATAAACAAAATTAGAAAAACGATGGGTTGCCTCCCATCAAGCGCTTCTTTAACGTCATTAGCTTGACGCCTTACCAACTGTTAGGGCGGCATGTATGACAAAAAGAACACATCATCCTTCTTCTTCCTCTTGTTTGGTAGGAATTCCATGAATTTGGTACAAAAAAGTAGATGTTTCCATGCTCCCACCAGTAGACTTCTGGAAATTGAAACCTTCCACCTTAGAGAAGAATGAGTCTCTTTATGCAAATGAATGTTCTCTTTCATCCCTGTTGATTGAGTCTCCAAATCGACGCGCCTCACCCGTGGCTTTTCTTCTATGTTGCTACTTTTATTTTTCAAATGTTTAGCTTGCACCATGATGGCATGTCGCTTCATCTCAATATCAACCAACTTCTTTCCACACTCATATGTTTTCTCAGCAAGATCACCACACTGAAACTTGATTGGACATCAAGAATTCATCTAAAAAGTTGACAAGCTCATAGTTATAATCAATATTGATCCATTGTTGCCCTTCTTTCTCTATACAATGCTCCTTGCAATGATCACTATGAGAATTCTTACCACAAAAACCACATCTCACCTTTAATCTTATATCCAAATCTTTTATACGGAGAGATAACTTAAACTTTTCATAAAGAAGGGTAATGATCTCTTCGGTATCTACCAATAGTCTTCTACCCCACATTGCTACAAAACTCAGATAAACATTTTAGTAGCAAAGCACAATGATAAAGACTTAAAGAACACAAAGTTTTTTTTTTCAATTTTTTTTTTATAATAGAAAATAAAATAAAACAAAATAAAATAATTCCTAACTAAAATAAATTGCCTTGTCAAAATTAATCAACAATCCCCGGCAACGGCGCCAAAAACTTGATAGATTTTTAGCAAGTGTACTGAAAATGCATCCAAGTAATAAAATTTATAAGTTCGTCTCCACAGGGATTGTTTTAATCTCAACTCGACAATTTAGTTTTAATAAGGATTTAACAAATATGGGGTATGTTGAGCATATATTTGAGTTAATAGAAAATAAAAATAGAAATAAATTGTTTTGGAAAATAACAGAGAAAAAGTGATCAGGTCTTTCGAATCAATTAGTTCTCGCTGTTTGGTAAATTGCACCTAGTCTCTATGTCATACCCTATTTTTTGACTCATATTTTTCTTTTTGTTTATTATTTATTTCATTCCTCATTTTTATCTTTTATTATCTTCATCATTTTCATCTCTATTTTTTTAGAATTTTATTTCTTAATGTTTATTACCATTTATCATTACTATTATTATTATTATTATTAATATTATCATTAAAATTATCACTATTGTTATTATTAATATTATTATTATCTTTTTATCATTAATATTATTATTATTACCTTTTCATCAATATTATTATTATTTTTTATCTTTTTCATCATCATTATAATAATCACCTTTATTACTATTATCATTATTATTTTTTGTTTTTTGTTTTTTTGTTTCCATTATTACTTTTATTATTTCCATTTCTATTTTTATTATTTGTATTATTGTTTTATTTTAAAAGAAAATAAAAATTGAAAATTAAGGATTTCGCAGAGCGATGTTCCAATCGCTCTGCGAACTCTGCGATTTTTGCAGATTTTATTTTCCTTGATTTATCTTTCTTTTGTTTTCATTATAGTTATTATTATTATCATCTATCATTATTATTATCACTGTTCTTGTCAATTTTGGTTGATTGGATTCAGCAAAGCAAGAATTGAAGCATGTGCCATTAAAGCCAAGGTGAGAAGGATTTGTGCCAAGCCAAGCAAGTTGGCTGCCCTTGGGCAGCTCTCATCCCTCCCAATTGACCTGCTACTGACCCTAAGCTTGCCAGCCAGCAGCTTGCTCGTTTTTCTTCCTTCTTTCTCCCCCAAAACCAGTCAAACACAGCTGGTTTTGCTTGCCCAAAAGCTGTTTGTGCTGCCCTGTTTCAGCTTACTTTCCTTCTTCCACACACCAGCCACATGTTCCTTTTGCTCCTCCCAACCTCTGTACATGGCAGTGCACGTTTTCTTGCTTGACCCCTCAAGATTACAAAGACCAATCCCAAGGGACAACCCAATTGCAAGCCAGCCCTGTTTTTCCACTTTTCATCATCATTGCTATCAAAAATCAGCTTCTTTAATGGCTGATTTTGGCCAAAGTCTTGACCAAGATTGCAAGGCAATGTCACCTCTTCCCTTTTGCATTAAATGCAAAGCAAAGTAGCCTGGTTTTAGCCCACAAAGCAGCTGGGTTTTAGGAGATTTTCATCATGACAATTGATTTGGTTTTGGCCTATAAAAGGAATGCAAAGCATAAGGATTTCACAACAATTGATACACCATTAAACATACAGATTTTACAGTTCATACACAACATCAAAAACCATTTGAAACACTAGTATCATTGTTCTTAATCTCCAACATTCCAACTTTGCAAAACAACCATTATCCAAGCCACTTCCATTTCCTTGCAATACAAGCATTGGCTAGGAGTTCTGTAAGTCATTCTGAACTTATCATCTTTTATTTACATCACTGTTTGCATTTGTCTTTGATTCTTGCTTGATTCAATCTTAGTTTTTTGCATTTTTAACTCATTTTGTCAAAAAACCACTTTTGAAACTTCAAAGAAATCTCAATTTTGCAAAACACTAAAACTGAGTTGTTGTACCCCTTTTCTTGCTGAATTCCAAAGCTTTTCAATCCACTTAAGGTTCTGAAGCTTGCTCAGAAGCAGCTTCTGAACAGAAGTTCAGAAGCAGCTTCTGAGTTTCATTTTTTCGCAGAGTTCGCAGAGCAAAGTCATGGTCGCAGAGTTTCATTTTTTCGCAGAGTTCGCAGATCAAAGTCATGGTCGCTCTGCGACCATGACAGAACTTGGGTTCGCAGAGCCAAGTTCACGTTGCTCTGCGAAAACTGCAGAACTCAGAACCTTAGTTCAAGCTTCCAAAAGCCAATTTTTGAGGTTCTAACTTAAAAATTCAGAACCTAAGAGGATTGAAACTCATTTTATTCAAAACATAACAAGAGTTTTGCATGATATTGGAAAATTCACAAGTTCGAGCAATACTTTTTGGATAACTTGAGAAACAAGTTACATTCATTAAACTTTCAAAATCAAATTCGAGCAATAAGTCACGTCCATTATTTTCAAAACTAAACTTGAACAACAACCTTGTTCATGATTTTCAATCAAACGTGAACTTGAGCCGAACTTGCTCACTTTTCAAAACCAAGCTTAAATTGAGCCGAACTTGTGCATTTTCCAAACTTATGCATCTTTTCATAAGCTTGTTCATTTTTCAAACTTGAATAGCACTTGTTCTTGAGTTCCAATAACTTAAGAAACAAGCTATGTTCATTATTTTCCACAAACTTGAACAACAAACATGTTCATGATTTTCAACAACTTTGTTCTTAAAGTTCCAACACTTTTGAACAAAGCTTGTTCTTTTTTATCATAAGCTTGGAGCAAACTTGTTCATCCTTTCAAAAATTTGAACAACATTCGCTCATAGGTTGCAACAACTAATTTGAGCAACAAACTTTTTCTTAAACTTTTTCACCAAGTATTTTGTTCTTTGAGATTTCTTTGAGTTTCAAAAACTTGAATGAAAAAGGAATGGTTTGACGTATGTCTCTCCGTTCCCCGGTTGTACGAATGCTTGACGTATGTCTCGTTGTTCGGGCAATCGTCATTATATTTTCAGCGAATCCAACACGCTTAATGTAACACCCATACTAATTTTAACTAGTATATTAGCAAGGGTGTTAAACTGATATTGGATACATTTAAATACAATACAGAAAATTGTTTGATAATTATACAAAACATAAGTCTTTGATACAATCCATAATCTGATACTAAATATTCTCCATAATATTCATGTACATCATGTTACAATATTATACAACACAAGTAAACACGAGCAGCACGATCAATCTGTAGCTTTCTCTTTACCTTTTCTTTGTGCTACCTGCGAAGAACCTGCACCAGAAGGAAAGGGATGAGACATAAAGTCTCAGTGAGCTCCTACCCTACCTACTGTTTGGCAACCTCGGGTGTAACATCCCACTCATAAGTATCAGATAATTGTGTTAGAAGTCATTAAGCAAGCATGATAACTTGATAATAATAGGCCATGGCAATATTGTAAATAAGTTAAAGAAGGGAGAAAGTTTTAAAAGAAGGAGTAGAAGAGTATTCTACACTCTTCCATTTTTCCTTTCCTTTCCCAAATTTTCAGCTCACTCTCCCCTCTCTCTTCCACTCTCACGCCCACACCCTCCTCTCCATAAACTCATCTTTCCATCATCCAATTCTTAAGAGGAACCTTCACAAGCAAGTCTGGATTTTGAACCTAGAACAAGAGCAAGAAATAAGGAGGAACAAGGAAGTTCTTGAGAGAAGAAGATAGCTTAGAGCCAAGGCTTTGGGAACCAAAGATAGTAAGCACCAATAGGAGGTTAAGGTGAGCTCCACAGGGTTTTATAACCCGATTGAGTAAGTTTATAAGTTTTAGCTTTTTAAGCAAGTTGTGAACATTTAACCCTAATCCATTTTAGATAGCAATTCTTGATCATTGTGTGTTGAATCCTGTTGATATGTCTTTGAAATTATCATTTAAGTTGCTATGATGTCTGGGTATGTTTGAATAAGCTGAATTGGTGAAAATCACGTTTTAAACTTGCCAAAAACTGTCCAACTGCAGGTAAAATCGTGTCACGATTTATCAACCGTGTCACGATTTTACAGGCAGTGCCAAACACGATTTCTGGGTAAGAAATCGTGACACGATTGCCCAATCGTGTCACGATTTTGGGCTGGACAGGATCATCAAAATTTTCATCTTTTCTTGCTCCGTTTCGGCTATTCAAAACTACTTCGGACTTAAGGATCAACATGTAATGATCAAGCATTGTTAAAGAGCATATAAAGACCTATCCTTAAGAGGTTTAAACCAACATTATAGGGTGAGGATAGGCATAAGCTTGAGAGGATATATAACTTAATCCTCAAGTCATTATAGAGATATACAAGAACTAGTTTTGGGAATTATCCATTACTAAGCAGTTTACCAAACACAACTAGATACAAGCAAGTTCAAGAATGATATAGGCTTTATGTCTAGAACCTTATATAGGTTAAGAGTACAGGAATAAATAAGCTTAAGCCGTGGCCTTCGCTGTTCACGCCAGTGGGACACGAATGGTTCACGTAGAGAACAGACTAAGATTATTACCTTTAAGTCGTGACTTTCATCGTTCACGCCAGTGGAACATGAAAGGTTCATGCACAAGCTTAAGTATATTAATTGCGTCTTCCGTCGTTCACGCCAGTGGGACACGGGAGGTATACGCATCAGTTAAAATTAATAATAAAGTATAATAATTCGCGTCTTCCGTCGTTCACGCCAGTGGGACACGGGGGGGTATACGCGTAAGTTAAGTCGTGTCTTCTGCTGTTCACGCCAGTGGGACACAGGAGGTTCACGCCAGTGGGACGTGTTATTCCGCAAGGATGACCGCACGACGACAAGAGGAGTCCGGTGTTAGCCTGATATGATAGGAATTTTCACCGGTTATCAGGGGAATGTGCTTCGGGGTTACTCCACCCGGGGGCATTCCGTAAAATGAACCCAGATAATAATGTTTGTTCAACGCTAACAGCTAACATAAGACATTTATCAGTTAATTATTTTATTATGTTATCAGACAGAGGATAGTTATCAGACAAGTATCAGATAATCAGTTATCAGGCGGTGATCCTAGATTCCCCTCGATCACCCAGTTATCAGGATATAGTCTAGATCTCAGGACTATTCAGTATCAGACTCAGATAGTGATCCTAGGTTTCCCCTTGATCACTAGTTTAGCAGGATGTAGTCTAGTTTATGACTACACAGTTTAGCAGGATCAGTCAGAAAGCCCACTATGGGTAAGGTTAAGACTTGGCGATCATAGGTATCCCCAAGATCGCTGAGGTAGGCACGGCGACCCTAGGTTCCCTGTGGTTGCCAACAGTAGGTAGGGTAGGAGCTCACTGAGACGTTATGTCTCATCCCTATCCTTCTGGTGCAGGTTTTCAGGTAGTCAAGTGGTTTTCAGATGAAGAACTTCAGGAAGATGCTGGATGGAGTGCAGATGCTCGTCAAGGTCAAGCTCAGGAGGCTGCAGATTGTATAAGTATATGTGAATGTAATTGTAAACGATATTTGGATTTTGTATAAACGAGCTATTTGTACTCATTCAGTAGTTTTATATTGTATTTATTATTGAAAATTTTAATGTGCCCAGTATCAGAATAATACACATGCTAAATATTCTAGATAATTTAGTATGGGTGTTACAATTGGTATCAGAGCAGGTCGATTCAGACCGTGCCTTGGGTCATTAAAGTTTCAATAAAAGTAGTGGGACCATTGGGTTCCGGATATTGTTCTAAAGGTCACATCTAGTTGAGCCTGATCAACTCAGTCTAGTATATGACAGTTAGGATAAATGTCCGAGAGCTGAATGTGACCAAGGAGGAATGAAGTTTATGAAGGGTGAAGATTAAGGTGGTAAAATTCTATGACGAAGTTGGCGAGGAAGTATTCAACGCCAAATGGTGGCCATCGAACAGTGAAGTGACTAAGTCTGTTTAGGGCGGAGTTTCAGGAAGGTCAGAAATATTAAGGATAAGGTGAAGAACCTTAACACGGATGGACGCGTCATTAAGAGATGTCTCATGGGATGGGACATGAACAGTAAGAAATTATGGAACCATAACTGGAACCGTAGTTGAGAAGTGGTAGTAAGGACAGAGTGTGAGGAATCGAAGGACTCGCGCACTCGAATCAGACGAGATTTTAAATCCAAACAGTAAAGAGATTTAATTTTTGATTAAGAGGGTTAATTGGGACAGATGAAGTTGCAGAGTCTGAACTTGCTGGAACTATCGTGCCACGAGAGCTTCTATCGTGCCACGATCATATGGATTAGGACATCCATCGTGCCACGACCCATGCTTCTCTTGCCACGAGAATGACAGTGGAGCACTCCTTAAGAAGAAAAGATGGTATACAATCTAGGACCCAATGGATGAGTAAGTTGTAATGATAATACCTATTGCACATCGAAGCGTGTTTTAGGATATGTTTCGTTTGGTAAGCAGATTTGAAATAAACTAAGTCTAAAGGAAAGTTTTATACCAAGAGAATTAAATCAGATTATTTTTGTTATGATGAACCATCAAGATGTTACATACGAGAAACGCAAGCTCAGTAGTAAGTAATGAGTTCTCTGAATAGGATAGTGAATAATAAGTTGCAGTCCCTTTATGGGATGAAGAAGACGAGTGTACGAGGACTCATGGTTGTTGTAGTAGACTAGTTTGAGGGATAATCGGAATTTTTAGTCGAGAAATTATGTTGAGATTTTATTACACGGAGGATCGTCTTGAATACAAAAGGTTAAGATTGTGGTGTATGTTAGTGAGTTTAGGTTTTCAATTGTTGAGTTTCCTCCCACAGTTATATTAGAAGCTAAAGGAGATCACTTCGTGTTGATAAGTTTTTGAGAGCGGTAATAAGGTATAGAGCTGGGATTGTTCAAACTATATGAAGAATCATTCAGATAATAAGATCGAAATTATAATCGTGGATACAGTAACAAGTTACTGGAGGAAAATCCTTACGGATAAAGTTAGAACGAAGAGGAACGAGACTCGAACTATTAGTAGTGGCTTCAGTATATAAAAGATATGAACCTCCAGAAGTTGACACGAGTGATTTAAGTGTGAAACTTAAGCTGCTCCAGGTGTACTTTTAGGTCGGTTTCTGCAATGTTAAAACAATAATACAAGTTGGATTGATCATGAGATGGTCGCAGGAATCAGGACATGGAGAATAAGTAAGAATCAGAGTATGAGCTGTTGATAGGAGCTTTGTTAGGCTCGTAACAGTTGCCGAAAACCGTTTACAAGTTTGGTGTATTAACGTGAAGGTAAGTATATGGTTATGTTCAAAGGAAACACAGTGTCAAATGACGACCAATCAGTAAGTTCAACAGGTGGTTTAAGCCATAAATGAATTAGTGAATATAAGATGATTTTGCTGTGATAGCTATAAGTCATTAAGGAACAAGTCAGCCAGAGGATTTGATAAGGGTGTGTTGTTCCTACCCCAAAGTGTTTTGTTTAGATCAGGGTTGCGCAGCGGAAAAGTGATTTAAGGAGGAGTTGATGAACGATTCTAAGCTGAAGCTTAGAGAACAAGAATGCTTGTAAAGTCCTTGTTAGACGAACCACAGAAGACAATAAGCACCCAATTATTGAACCACGGAATATTAGTACGCAGTGATGACTCGAACTTGTTATGAGTTCTAGGAGGAAATTTTAAGAGTTAAGCCGAGGAATATTTCAAACCTCGAAATACAAGAGAAACGGAAATCGAAGCAGTATAAGATTAGGTAATAAGAATGAGAAGAATATGTTCTAACACAAAAGTCTAGAGCAAGGAAAGTCGCCACTAATATGGTAAATTAGCTAATTTAGTACAGTAACTTTAGGTGGACTTGAAGAGTAATTTTTAATCAACAGGATCAAGTATAAGGCAATATCAGTAAAAGTTGCACTTGCCAGATGATACTTTGAAATTAGAGCGTTGATGAGAAACGTCAATGCAGTGACATATGAGTTTAATCCATGTGGTATCCCGTTATGTCAACATGTCACATGTATCAGATATGTTAGTATTATATATACTTATCAAGCAATACTTAAACTACTCAGATAGTAGTGTAGCAGTTTTTCAGCTATGTGTCGTGTTTTGGCAATGGTGGTACGCAATTAGGAACGTTAAGTATGAAGGTTTTTACCAGAACAGAATTGTTGATATCACCATATCATAGCAGAAGAGTTCGGAAATATTGTATTTAACGTTCACTAGTAAAGAAAGAAGAATTTTATGAAGATTAAGAGTGCTATTTTGGTAGCAATCAAGTAGAGCTTTCTTTTGAAATTAAGGATCTTGGATCTGATGTTCAGAAATGAGTAATGAGTTCACTATATCGATAAGTGTAATCATGATCTATGTTAGGTGATAATGTATGATAAGAGATAAACATGAGTAACATTGGCGGGGCAAACCTGGCAAACCAGTTGAAAGGCAAATCCCGGATGTTACAAGATGAGTTAAAGGTAAGAAAGATTCCCAATTGATGTGATAAAATGTAAGATGACTTATATCACTCATCACTTGGGCTAGAATCTTATGAGTCCTGGACTATCGACACAGAAATATTTACATTATGGTTAGAACTCGAGATAGTTAACGATTATGATTGCGATAGGAAGCACATCGGAATGTTAGAAAGAAAGGAGCAGGAGTTAGAGGTGAAACTTCCTGCTTATACTTGGAATATTAAACAAAGTTAGAATACTTCTTACATTCGTATGTGTGAGTATAATATCAGATGTTTTCGGTGTAATGATGATTCTATATGGAATGGTAATATAAGTCTATAAGTAAGTTGTCATCGTATGAGACGAAAGTTAAAGATAATAATTCATGGGAGTTAGATGCAGTGCCGTGATCCCTTAAAAGTGAAAATATCTGATAGGGATAAGATTATCCAGTAAAGTATATGAGATTTAGAGACCTTAAGTTGGTTTGCAAGAAGTATTTGCACCAGGATCAAAGTCAAGCGAGTTGGATATAATGATTCAGATAACTTCACAACCTACTATGTAAGAATTATGCAAATTCGCCATGAGCATTTTAGTTAAAGGAAAAGTTGTCGAATATATTCGACGTATAGAGTTGGAAATCCAAGGGATTCCGATAAGCAAGACAAACTGGAGTTTCGGGCAAATAGAAGAAGTAGTGTGAAAGATTCTTTCATGTATGATAGTGGATTCTAAATTTCGAGGACGAAATTTCTTTAAGGGGGGTAGATTGTAACATCCCACTCATAAGTATCAGATAATTGTGTTAGAAGTCATTAAGCAAGCATGATAACTTGATAATAATAGGCCATGGCAATATTGTAAATAAGTTAAAGAAGGGAGAAAGTTTTAAAAGAAGGAGTAGAAGAGTATTCTACACTCTTCCATTTTTCCTTTCCTTTCCCAAATTTTCAGCTCACTCTCCCCTCTCTCTTCCACTCTCACGCCCACACCCTCCTCTCCATAAACTCATCTTTCCATCATCCAATTCTTAAGAGGAACCTTCACAAGCAAGTCTGGATTTTGAACCTAGAACAAGAGCAAGAAATAAGGAGGAACAAGGAAGTTCTTGAGAGAAGAAGATAGCTTAGAGCCAAGGCTTTGGGAACCAAAGATAGTAAGCACCAATAGGAGGTTAAGGTGAGCTCCACAGGGTTTTATAACCCGATTGAGTAAGTTTATAAGTTTTAGCTTTTTAAGCAAGTTGTGAACATTTAACCCTAATCCATTTTAGATAGCAATTCTTGATCATTGTGTGTTGAATCCTGTTGATATGTCTTTGAAATTATCATTTAAGTTGCTATGATGTCTGGGTATGTTTGAATAAGCTGAATTGGTGAAAATCACGTTTTAAACTTGCCAAAAACTGTCCAACTGCAGGTAAAATCGTGTCACGATTTATCAACCGTGTCACGATTTTACAGGCAGTGCCAAACACGATTTCTGGGTAAGAAATCGTGACACGATTGCCCAATCGTGTCACGATTTTGGGCTGGACAGGATCATCAAAATTTTCATCTTTTCTTGCTCCGTTTCGGCTATTCAAAACTACTTCGGACTTAAGGATCAACATGTAATGATCAAGCATTGTTAAAGAGCATATAAAGACCTATCCTTAAGAGGTTTAAACCAACATTATAGGGTGAGGATAGGCATAAGCTTGAGAGGATATATAACTTAATCCTCAAGTCATTATAGAGATATACAAGAACTAGTTTTGGGAATTATCCATTACTAAGCAGTTTACCAAACACAACTAGATACAAGCAAGTTCAAGAATGATATAGGCTTTATGTCTAGAACCTTATATAGGTTAAGAGTACAGGAATAAATAAGCTTAAGCCGTGGCCTTCGCTGTTCACGCCAGTGGGACACGAATGGTTCACGTAGAGAACAGACTAAGATTATTACCTTTAAGTCGTGACTTTCATCGTTCACGCCAGTGGAACATGAAAGGTTCATGCACAAGCTTAAGTATATTAATTGCGTCTTCCGTCGTTCACGCCAGTGGGACACGGGAGGTATACGCATCAGTTAAAATTAATAATAAAGTATAATAATTCGCGTCTTCCGTCGTTCACGCCAGTGGGACACGGGGGGGTATACGCGTAAGTTAAGTCGTGTCTTCTGCTGTTCACGCCAGTGGGACACAGGAGGTTCACGCCAGTGGGACGTGTTATTCCGCAAGGATGACCGCACGACGACAAGAGGAGTCCGGTGTTAGCCTGATATGATAGGAATTTTCACCGGTTATCAGGGGAATGTGCTTCGGGGTTACTCCACCCGGGGGCATTCCGTAAAATGAACCCAGATAATAATGTTTGTTCAACGCTAACAGCTAACATAAGACATTTATCAGTTAATTATTTTATTATGTTATCAGACAGAGGATAGTTATCAGACAAGTATCAGATAATCAGTTATCAGGCGGTGATCCTAGATTCCCCTCGATCACCCAGTTATCAGGATATAGTCTAGATCTCAGGACTATTCAGTATCAGACTCAGATAGTGATCCTAGGTTTCCCCTTGATCACTAGTTTAGCAGGATGTAGTCTAGTTTATGACTACACAGTTTAGCAGGATCAGTCAGAAAGCCCACTATGGGTAAGGTTAAGACTTGGCGATCATAGGTATCCCCAAGATCGCTGAGGTAGGCACGGCGACCCTAGGTTCCCTGTGGTTGCCAACAGTAGGTAGGGTAGGAGCTCACTGAGACGTTATGTCTCATCCCTATCCTTCTGGTGCAGGTTTTCAGGTAGTCAAGTGGTTTTCAGATGAAGAACTTCAGGAAGATGCTGGATGGAGTGCAGATGCTCGTCAAGGTCAAGCTCAGGAGGCTGCAGATTGTATAAGTATATGTGAATGTAATTGTAAACGATATTTGGATTTTGTATAAACGAGCTATTTGTACTCATTCAGTAGTTTTATATTGTATTTATTATTGAAAATTTTAATGTGCCCAGTATCAGAATAATACACATGCTAAATATTCTAGATAATTTAGTATGGGTGTTACATCGGGGAACCTAGGGTTGCCGTGCCTACCTCGGCGAACTCGGGGATCCCTATGATCGCCAAGTCTCAATCTTGCCCATAGGGGCTATCTGTCTGTTTCTGATGATTTGGTGATCAAGGGGAGTCCTAGGATCACCGTCTGATAGCTGCTAACTGATGTCTGATAACTGTCTGAATAAATATTTCTGACTGATGAAGTAATATAGTATTAACTGATCTTATGTTAGCTGTTAGCGTTGAACAAACAATGTTATCTGAGTTCATTTTACGGAATGCCCCCGGGTGGAGTAACCCCGAAGCACATTCCCCTGATAACCGGTGAAAATTCCTATCATATCAGGCTAACACCGGACTCCTCTTGTCGTCGTGCGGTTACCCTTGCGGAATAACACGTCCCACTGGCGTGAACCTCCTGCGTCCCACTGGCGTGAACAACAGAAGACACGACTTAATATAAGTTTTAACTGATGCGTATACCTCCCGTGTCCCACTGGCGTGAACGACGGAAGACGCGAGCAAATAATCTGTAAACTGATACGTGAACATTTCATGTCCCACTGGCGTGAACGATGAAAGTCACGACTTAAATGTAATAGTCTCTAGTCTATTCTCTACGTGAACCATTCGTGTCCCACTGGCGTGAACATCGAAGGCCACAGCTTAAACTTGCTAATTCTGAACTCTTAACCTATATAAGGTTCTAATCTTGAAACTTGGTAATAATCTTATTAACCTATCAAGGTTCTTGACCCATCGTTCTCATGAGTCATTCCTAGGGCTTACTTAAGCCTACAACTTAATTCATGAATTTCCAAGCTTTGTATACCCTTTGCTCAGGTAATATTTTAATCCTTGGAAGCATTTGAAATGAACTAAAAATGGTGGTTTAAGTTTATAAAATGTATTATAGAAAATCAGTTGCCAAAAGCCATGCACGCGCGAACCAGAACCCCCAGAACAGCTCAACTAAGTTGGACTGTTCAAGGCTGGTCGCTACAGCGCCCTTCTGGTCGCTACAAGCGACAACAGGCAGAACTTGGTCGCTACAGCGCCCAGTTCCTCGCTACAAGCGACAACCGTCGCTACAAGCGCCTGCGTGGTCGCTACAAGCGCGGCTAGGCAGGGATAATCCCAGTTTGGTCGCTACAAGCGACCGTTCCGTCGCTACAGCGACCATATCAGTAAAAACTGTGTAAAAACGTGATTTCCACCATTTTTGCCCAAATACTAGTACCCATGCTTCTCAAACATGATAAATATGATTTTCTTTCATGAATTAACAATTATTAACACTCATGAGCAAAGATTAACAAAGAGGAATTCTAGGGTTAACTCTAAGATTTGTGATAACTTGGAAAATTCATAAATAGCACTTGAAATGGGTTCTAAAACCCTAAATGAGCTCACCTATGCCTCCTATTGGTGCTTACTATCCTTGGTTCCCAAAGCTTTGGCCTCAAGCTATCTTCTTCTCTCAAAAACTTCCTTGTTTCTCCTTACTTCTTGCTCTTGTTCTAGGTTTACTACCCAATCCTTGCTTGTGAAGCTTCTCTTAAGAATTGGATGATGGGAAGATGAGGTTATGGAGAGGAGGGTGAGGGCGTGAGAATGGAAAGAGAGAGAGGAGAGTGAGCTGAAAAATGGGAAAGGAAAATGGAAATAGAAGAGTGTAGAGTACTCTTTCTACTCCTTTCATTCAAACTTTCCCCCCCTTCTTAATTTATTTACAATATTGCCATGGCCTATTATTATCAAGTTATCATGCTTGCTTAATGACTTCTAACACAATTATCTGATACTTATGAGTGGGATGTTACACTTAACCCTTTTATTGGTCCTTCATGACCAATTCAACCTTCCTTTGGTCCCTCGTGACCATTTTAAACTTTTCTTGGCCCTCGTGGTCAATTCAAACATTTTACGCCCTTGCGCGTTTTCCAACGGATACCAACGCCTTAGTGCGAGTCCATTTTTTTTTCATTTTAACCTTTTCGCGCCTTTGCGCGTTTTCAAACGGATATCATCGCCCTAGTGCAAGTCAGTCCTTTTTTATTCAAACCTTTTTCACGCCCGAGCGCGAGTCCGTCTCTTTTTTTAATCAAGTCCCTTTTTACCTTCATTAAGCTACCCACACAACGGTAGTAGGTCAAAAGCTTTTTATCGGTCTTCATTAAGCTATCCAAACAACGATAGTAGACCACATTTCCTTTTCAACCAAACTCTTTCGCTCGGGCGCGATCAAATCTTTTTCATTTAAAATCAACCAACATACAAACTTTTTCTACCAAAGAACTACGTAAGCTTTGAATTCTCCATCGCACCCGGAGATACGTAGGAGCAGGATTCACATCTTGTCAAGCCCATTAATAAAAAACTTTCTTTTTCCCCTTTATCATATTTTTTTTTCTTTTTCCCTTTTACATATTCAAGCATGCAAGCAAAACGTTAAAAACATTCTAGCCTTAGCTAACTAGGAGGTTCCCGTTGAGTACAACGGATGTGAGGGGTGCTAATACCTTCCCCTTGCATAATCGACTCCCGAACCCAAAATCTCTAACATTAAGGTAATTTCGAACTTTTTTCCTTTTTTCCCCGAAAAATTAAAAGTTCAGTCGTGATTTAAAATTAGTGATTCAACGCTTCTCAATAGCTTGATATCCGAAATTCGACGCGACAAAAATGGCGACTTCACTGGGGACACAATTATTTTAAAACATTTTTGTTTTTATAGCGAGTCAAGCCTATCCTAGTTAGCTTCTAGGCTAAGTTTTTCTCGTTTTGCTTGCATGCTTTTGTTTTATTATCCTTATCTGCTTTTCTTAGTTTATATTTATATGTTTCATATTGCTTTATGTTCATATATCAATTGTGGGGTTATCACATGAGCGATGTTACTCCACATTGTTCGGGTTAATGCCGAACGTGTGAGGCTCTCTACCCGAGCTTTGAGAAAAAATTAAGATAGGCTTGGGGTTTGTGTAGTATTGGCCTTCCTGACGTATGTCTCGTAGGGATCGATATGAGAAACCCGCCTAGAGTAGATTCTCTTGGAAGTATGGTTGTATTGCGTGTATATACAACAGCGATTATAAGTCCTTGTAGAATCCGTGACTCTAGGGATCTTTTAGAAAATTTCATCTCTAGAGCCTACATGTGAGAATGGGGGGAAGTTTTGAACATTCATATACCACACCCCTGCATACCATAAACATTTGCATTCATAATTTTATTTTATTTTTGCATAAATAGGGAAAAAGGGGCATGTTTTTCATATACATCGCATACATGCATTAACATCATGCATAACATGCATACATTCGTCTTCGAGTCCAAAACTCATTTCCCTCTTCTTATCATCAGGATTTCTTACAATCCGAATTGAGTCATCGGTGTTTGCATTTCATTCGCAACACTACGCATCTTCCCGTCAAGAAAAGTGGCTCGTCGTCCCAAAGCAACCCACACATATAACACCCGACCAACCATAAGGAAGAAGATGGAAAATTTAGAACAAGAGAATCAAGAGCTCCGTGGAGAGTTAACATCTATGCGGACCGAGATGGAGAAGTTAACGGAGTTAGTAAAGTTACTAGTGGCCGCACAAATTCCACCAACACCTCCTCCTCCCTCCAGCTCTCAAGCACAAGCATAGAGAAGGGTTGGATTTTACTCTAACTACAAGAGTTACCGAGCCAAACACTAGCATTGAACCACTCGAGGACATTTTCCACAATGCCAGTTTCATTCATTCCACAATGGAAGCTAATGCCATCACTAAAGATGAGCCTGAAGAAACAACACATGTTCTTATAACGCCCGGAGGAGCTTGCCGCAATTGGGTTGCTGTCGACGTTCCTTCTGTTATTCAGTCTTCAAAGTAATGTGTTTGTTTATTTTATCCTTTTTCAAAAAAAAACCCTTCGTCTTGCCCGAAGCGAAGGGAGACTCATGTAGGGCTTTGTTTAAAGTACTATCATCAATCAATGAAAATCGTCGTTTTTATCACGACATTTACGTTATTTCTACGTTGTTTTTCTTTTTTATTTTTCGAAAAAATGGTAATACAAAAAACAAAAAAATATATTTTCTATTTTCAATTTCAAAAAGTCTGCATTTTTCATTTCACTAAAATCAATCATCCATCATATGCAGACTAAACATCAATAAACCCATTGAACACCTTAACCCTAGGCTCCCTCACAACTTTGAGTTCCCTGTTTACGAAGCTGAAGAGGAAGAGGATGAAGAAATTCCGAACGAGATCAAACGCCTATTAGAGCAAGAGAGGAAGGCCATTCAACCTCATAAAGAGGTAGTAGAGGTTATCAACTTGGGTTCTCGAAAAGACAAGAAGGAAATTAAGATTGGGGTTTTGTTAGATGCGTCCGTCAAAGAAAGAATAATCAAGCTTCTTGAAGAATATGTAGACATCTTTGCATGGTCGTATCAAGATATGCCAGGATTGGATCCTGAGATTGTGGAACACCATCTACCTCTGAAACCTGAATGTCCGCCAGTCAAGCAGAAATTGAGAAGGACTCGCCCTGACATGGCTCTCAAGATCAAAGAGGAAGTGCAAAAGCAGATTAATGCTGGATTTCTCATTACATCAGAATATCCTCAATGGTTGGCCAACATAGTGCCTGTTCCCAAGAAGGATGGTAAAGTTAGGATGTGCGTCTACTACTGAGATTTAAACAAAGCTAGTCCGAAAGACGACTTCCCTTTAACCCACATTGACATATTGGTCGACAATACAGCCAAATCCAAAGTATTCTCCTTCATGGATGGCTTCTCTGGATACAATCAGATTAAAATGGCTGTCGAAGATAAGGAAAAGACATCTTTCATTACACCTTGGGGCACCTTTTGCTATCAAGTGATGCCTTTTGGCTTAACAAATGCGGGTGCTACCTACCAAAGGGGCATGACCACTCTCTTCCACGACATGATACACAAGGAAATTGAAGTTTATGTCGACGACATGATTGTCAAATCAGGAACTGAAGAGGAGCATGTCGAGTATTTGCTAAAGATGTTCCAACGTCTGAGAAAGTATCGGCTTCGCCTGAACCCCAACAAATGTACATTCGGCGTGAGATCAGGAAAACTCCTAGGTTTCATTGTCAGTCAAAAAGGTATCGAGGTAGATCCCGACAAGGTCAAAGCTATCAGAGAAATGCCCGCTCCTCAAACTGAGAAGCAAGTAAGAGGATTTCTAGGACTATTGAACTACATCTCTAGATTCATATCCCATATGACGGCCACGTGTGGGCCTATCTTCAAGCTACTTCGCAAAAATCAAGAAGTAGTGTGGACAGAAGACTACCAGAAAGCTTTTGACAGCATCAAGGAGTACCTGCTTGAACCTCCAATACTTATTCCTCCAGTCGAAGGAAGACCTTTGATCATGTACTTAACTGTGTTGGAAGATTCCATGGGTTGTGTACTCGGACAACAAGACGAGACCGGTAGGAAAGAGCATGCCGTCTACTACCTAAGCAAGAAGTTTATGGACTGCGAGTCCCGATACTCTCTACTCGAGAAAACATGTTGTGCATTAGCCTGGGCTGCTAAGCGTCTTCGTCATTACATGCTCAATCATACTACTTGGTTGATATCCAAAATGGATCCAATCAAGTACATCTTTGAAAAGCCTGCTTTAACCGGAAGGATCGCTCGTTGGCAAATGTTGTTATCAGAATATGACATTGAGTACCACACTCAGAAGGCCATCAAAGCCAGTATTCTTGCCGATCATTTGGCTCATCAACCAATTGAGGATTATCAACCAATTAAGTTTGATTTCCCCGATGAAGAAATCATGTATCTAAAGATGAAGGATTGTGACGAACCACTACTCGGCGAAGGTCCAGATCCCGAGTCTAGATGGAAGTTGATCTTTGATGGGGCTGTAAATGTCTATGGCAGTGGAATTGGGGCAGTCATCGTCACCCCCGAGGGCAAACATCTCCCTTTTGCTGCAAGACTTTCATTCGACTGTACAAACAATATGGCAGAGTATGAAGCTTGTATTCTGGGAATTGAGGAAGCCATTGATCTAAGGATCAAGAACCTCGACATTTATGGAGACTCAGCTCTCGTAATTAATCAAATCAATGGAGATTAGGAAACTCGCCACACGGGCTTAATTCCTTATAAAGATTACGCAAGACGTTTGCTAACCTTTTTTAACAAAGTCAAGCTGCATCACATTCCTCGGGACGAGAATCAGATGGCAGATGCTTTGGCAACCTTATCTTCTATGTATGAGGTCAGCCGTCGGAATGAGATTTCAACAATCAAGGTTCAACACCTAGAAAGGCCCGCACATGTGTTTGCAGCCGAAGCAGTCATAGATAACCAACCATGGTTCTATGACATCAAATGTTTCCTCCAAAAGCAAGAGTACCCGCATGGGGCATCCAACAAGGATAAGAAGACTCTGTGAAGGTTAGCTGGCAACTTCTTTCTAAATGGAGAAGTTTTATACAAGAGGAATTTTGATATGGTGCTACTCAGATATGTGAACGAGCAAGAAGCAGATCTGATAATGCATGAGATACATGAAGGTTCCTTTGGAACTCATTCCAGCGGACACACAATGGCTAGGAAGATCTTGAGGGCCGGATATTACTGGATGACCTTGGAAAGCGATTGCTACAAGCATGCCAGGAAATGCCATAAATGCCAAATTTATGCGGACAAGATCCACATGCCACCAACTGCTCTCAATGTCCTCTCTTCCCCATGGCCTTTCTCTATGTGGGGGATTGATATGATTGGCAGGATAGAGCCTAAAGCTTCAAATGGGCATCGTTTCATCCTAGTGGCAATTGATTACTTCACCAAATGGGTTGAAGCTGCATCATACGCCAACATCCCTAAACAAGTGGTGGAACGATTTATTAAGAATCATATCATCTGTCGATATGGTATTCCCAGCAAGATCATCACAGACAATGGGACCAATCTGAATAACAAAATGATGAAGGAGCTATGCGAGGAGTTCAAGATCGAGCATCATAAATCTTCTCCTTATAGGCCTCAGATGAATGGCGCAGTTGAAGCTGCAAACAAAAACATCAAGAAAATAGTGCAAAAGATGGTAGTCACCTACAAAGACTGGCATGAGATGTTACCATATGCCTTGCACAGTTATCGTACTTCAGTGCGTACATCAACAGGGGCAACCCCTTTCTCTTTAGTATACGGCATGGAAGCAGTGCTCCCCGTAGAGGTAGAAATCCCGTCATTGAGAATTTTTATGGAAGCTAAGTTGTCAGAGGCTGAATGGTGTCAAAACAGATACGATCAGTTGAACTTAATTGAAGAGAAACGAATGACTGCCTTGTGTCATGGACAACTGTATCAAAAGAGGATGAAACAAGCTTTTGACAAGAAGGTTCGTCCCCGTGAAATCCAAGAAGGAGACCTCGTGCTCAAAAAGATCCTATCTTTTCAACCCAATTCTAGGGGCAAATGGACGCCTAACTACGAAGGCCCGTATGTCGTCAAGAGAGTTTTCTCCGGAGGAGCTTTGATTCTCACAACAATGGACGGCGACGATTTTCCGTGTCCTGTGAATTCTGATGTAGTCAAGAAATACTTTGTCTAAAAACAAAAGAACAGCTCGGTCCCGAAAGGGCGGCTTAGGCAAAAATGAGCGTCTCGGTGGAGTGAAAACCTGAAAAGGCGGTCCAGGCAAAAATTAGAGACATAAAACAGAAATAATCATCCTGATAGGTCAAAAATCTGAAAGGACGACCTATGCAAAAATTAAGGATCAAAAGACAAAGTAACTACATCAGATTGACCATGATTCGTTTGAGGCACATCAATTGTCTAGAGACTCCGAATCTGAAGCATCCGAACAGGGGATTCAAAGTTGTTAGGGATCCTAGCGGTCATTGTGTTCAATGTACCCTCTCTTTATATTTACCATTTTTTTCAAACTTTGTAAGATCCGTGGTGCCACGCCCTTGGCAGGCCACCACCCCATTAATAAATTTTTCTTCCCAGCGAAGTCTTTTGCCTTTTATCAAAAAATTCCCATTTATTCTATTCATTCATTTCTTCTATTTTTTGATGATAGTACTTAAAACAAAAATTTTTCAAAAAATTATTTATTGTGAATCTTTTATCTTTTATAAAACATAAACAACAAACACATTCTCTCTGAATAATTGAAGTGTGCGTCAATATTTGTCTTCATAACAGATAAAACTTTGCAGGCCGAGCATGGTCAATTGCTAAAAGGATTTCCCCAGCAAAGTCATCAGTAAATCAAAAGGGAATATCCCCAGTGAATCGAAAGCCCGAAAGGACGATTCAGGCAAAGATTAGCCAACCAAAACATAAGCATCCCCGACGGAATCATCAGTTCTTTTCCCCAGCGGATTAGCACGGTTTCCCCAGTGGATTAACAATCTCCCCACGAGGTATTTATTTTTCATCAGTTATCGCGGCTTTACCCCGTCAATATTTTGATGCGTCCCCTGTGGCCTCATCCTCGATGAAGATCACCAGTCAACCAAAACCCAACAATGCTTGGCACTCCCTCACAATTCATCAAAGCCCAATTTTCATTGGCACACACAAGTACAATTTCCACCCAAAGCCCGACCTTGCTCGGAGTCCAATCAATCAAAGCCCAATTTTCATTGGCATTCCCACATCCAATCATAACCCCCAGCGTCCAACATGACGTCTGTCATCCCACATGTCAACATAATACATGCATCATATCAAACTCATTCATTAGCATGCATCTCATATTCATATCATGCATTCCTCACAATTTATCATGCCCCCGGCAAACGATCTCCAAGTGTCATCCCCAGCGTGTTTGGTCCAGTGATGTCACCTCCTTTATGCCAAGTGGCAGTTCTTTAACGAACAGCTTGTGCACCTTTCGTCATATCCTTATACCAAGGGGCAGTTCTTTAACGAACGGTTTGTGTATCCCCAGTGCAAGTCAATCCTTCACACAACATTCCCAGTGAAAGTCATACATTCATACGTTCATACATTCATGCATATACACATTCATGCATACAACATACAACAATATCATTCATACATGGCTGCATTAACCACCATGAGTCTCACCAATCAATCATAAACAATTTGTAACCTTCTTTTCCCCAAGTGTCATCCCTAGTGTGTCTGGTCCAGAGATGTCACCTTTTTATGCCAAGTGGTGGTTCAAACGAACAGCTTGTGCATTTTTTATCTTGTCATGCCAAGTGGCAGTTCTTTAACGAACAGCTTGTGCATATCCCCCAGTGTTATTGCCAAGTGGCAGTTCGAACGAACATCTTGTGCATACTTCCCAGTGTAATCGCCAAGTGGCAAGTTCAACAAATGAACAGCTTGAGCGTATCTTTATTTTGTCTTTGTGCCAAGTGGCAGGTTCTTTAACGAACAGCTTGTGCATCTTTTCTCCCCAATTGAAGTAGCAGTTCTGTAATGAACAACTTGTCAGCAGCTTCCCCAGGGTCGTCAATGGCAGTTCGGCAACAACCCGAACAGTTGACATCTACCTTTATTTCTTTGTCGTCAATGGCAGTTCGGCAACAACCCGAACAGTTGACATCTACTTTTATTTCTTTGTCGTCAATGGCAGTTCGGCAACAACCTGAACAGTTGACATCCACCTTTATTTCTTTGTCGTCAATGGCAGTTCGGCAACAACCCGAACAGTTGACATCTACTTTTATTTCTTTGTCGTCAATGGCAGTTCGGCAACAACCCAAACAGTTGACATCCACCTTTATTTCTTTGTCGTCAATGGCAGTTCGACAACAACCCGAACAGTTGACATTCACCTTTATTTCTTTGTCGTCAATGGCAGTTCGGCAACAACCCGAACAGTTGACATCCACCTTTATTTCTTTGTCGTCAATGGCAGTTCGGCAACAACCCGAACAGTTGACATCCACCTTTATTTCTTTATCGTCAATGGCAGTTCGGCAACAACCCGAACAGTTGACATTCAACTTTATTCCTTGTCGTCAGTGGCAGTTCGGCAACATCCCGAACAACTGACATTTACATTTTACCTTCTTTAAGCTACCGTCACAACGGTAGTAGGTAAAATAATTTCCCCAGTGAGTAGTAGACTTTGTCTTCTCTTTTACATTTTACCTTCATTAGGCTACCATCACAACGGTAGTAGGTAAAATGGAATCCCCGGTGAAACCACCAAAGTAACCTTGGTCTGTTGTCTTTATTAAGCTGTCAATATGGTAGTAGACAAACCTTTCCCCAGTGGAACCACACTATCCCCAGTAGAGTCGGATCCCGTTTCCTTAACGAAACCGGGTATCCCTTTGTGTCTTTTTATCCCCAGTCGGGTCATCTTTGCCGTCTTTGCATTCATACTTCCATTACGAGCATTCATAGTATTTGCATGCATACATCCATAGCATTTTCAATTCAAGGAAAAATATTTAGTCAAAAAAAGGTGTACTTTGTATTTAAGTCTCTTCGACCCGTTCAATTCAAAATTTCACTTTTAATCTCCTGGGCGAAGAAACTTAAATAGGGGCATCTGTCATACCCCATTTTTTGACTCATATTTTTCTTTTTGTTTATTATTTATTTCATTCCTCATTTTTATCTTTTATTATCTTCATCATTTTCATCTCTATTTTTTTAGAATTTTATTTCTTAATGTTTATTACCATTTATCATTACTATTATTATTATTAATATTATCATTAAAATTATCACTATTGTTATTATTAATATTATTATTATCTTTTTATCATTAATATTATTATTATTACCTTTTTATCAATATTATTATTATTTTTTATCTTTTTCATCATCATTATTATTATCACCTTTATTACTATTATCATTATTATTTTTTGTTTTTTGTTTTTTTGTTTCCATTATTACTTTTATTATTGCCATTTCTATTATTATTATTTGTATTATTGTTTTATTTTAAAAGAAAATAAAAATTGAAAATTAAGGATTTCGCAGAGCGATGTTCCAATCGCTCTGCGAACTCTGCGATTTTTGCAGATTTTATTTTCCTTGATTTATCTTTCTTTTGTTTTCATTATAGTTATTATTATTATCATCTATCATTATTATTATCACTGTTATTGTCAATTTTGGTTGATTGGATTCAGCAAAGCAAGAATTGAAACATGTGCCATTAAAGCCAAGAAGGATTTTGTGCCAAGCCAAGCAAGTTGGCTGCCCTTGGGCAGCTCTCATCCCTCCCAATTGACCTGCTATTGACCCTAAGCTTGCCAGCCAGCAGCTTGCTCGTTTTTCTTCCTTCTTTCTCCCCCAAAACCAGTCAAACACAGCTGGTTTTGCTTGCCCAAAAGTTGTTTGTGCTGCCTTGTTTCAGCTTACTTTCCTTCTTCCACACACCAGCCCACATGTTCCTTTTGCTCCTCCCAACCTCTGTACATGGCAATGCACGTTTTTCTTGCTTGACCCCTCAAGATTACAAAGACCAATCCCAAGGGACAGCCCAATTGCAAGCCAGCCCTGTTTTTCCACTTTTCATCATCATTGCTATCAAAACTCAGCTTCTTTAATGGCTGGTTTTGGCCAAAGTCTTGACCAAGATTGCAAGGCAATGTCACCTCTTCCCTTTTGCATTAAATGCAAAGCAAAGTAGCCTAGTTTTAGCCCACAAAGCAGCTGGGTTCTAGGAGATTTTCATCATGACAATTGATTTGGTTTTGGCCTATAAAAGGAATGCAAAGCATAAGGATTTCATAACAATTGATACACCATTAAACATACAGATTTTACAGTTCATACACAACATCAAAAACCATTTGAAACACTAGTATCATTGTTCTTAATCTCCAACATTCCAACTTTGCAAAACAACCATTATCCAAGCCACTTCCATTTCCTTGCAATACAAGCATTGGCTAGGAGTTCTGTAAGTCATTCTGAACTTATCATCTTTTATTTACATCACTGTTTGCATTTGTCTTTGATTCTTGCTTGATTCAATCTTAGTTTTTTGCATTTTTAACTCATTTTGTCAAAAAACCACTTTTGAAACTTCAAAGAAATCTCAATTTTGCAAAACACTAAAACTAAGTTGTTGTACCCCTTTTCTTGCTGAATTCCAAAGCTTTTCAATCCCCTTAAGGTTCTGAAGCTTGCTCAGAAGCAGCTTCTGAGTTTCATTTTTTCGCAGAGTTCGCAGAGCAAAGTCATGGTCGCAGAGTTTCATTTTTTCGCAGAGTTCGCAGATCAAAGTCATGGTCGCTCTTCGACCATGACAGAACTTGGGTTCGTAGAGCCAAGTTCACGTTGCTCTGCGAAAACTGCAGAACTCAGAACCTGAGTTCAAGCTTCCAAAAGCCAATTTTTGAGGTTCTAACTTAAAAACTCAGAACCTAAGAGGATTGAAACTCATTTTATTCAAAACATAACAAGAGTTTTGCATGATATTGGAAAATTCACAAGTTCGAGCAATACTTTTTGGATAACTTGCAAAACAAGTTACATTCATTAAACTTTCAAAATCAAATTCGAGCAATAAGTCATGTCCATTATTTTCAAAACTAAACTTGAACAACAACCTTGTTCATGATTTTCAATCAAACGTGAACTTGAGCCGAACTTGCTCACTTTTCAAAACCAAGCTTAAATTGAGTCGAACTTGTGCATTTTCCAAACTTATGCATCTTTTCATAAGCTTGTTCATTTTTCAAACTTGAATAGCACTTGTTCTTGAGTTCCAATAACTTAAGCAACAAGCTATGTTCATTATTTTCCACAAACTTGAACAACAAACATGTTCATGATTTTCAACAACTTTGTTCTTAAAGTTCCAACACTTTTGAACAAAGCTTGTTCTTTTTTATCATAAGCTTGAAGCAAACTTGTTCATCCTTTCAAAAATTTGAACAACATTCGCTCATAGGTTGCAACAACTAATTTGAGCAACAAACTTTTTCTTAAACTTTTTCACCAAGTATTTTGTTCTTTGAGATTTCTTTGAGTTTCAAAAACTTGAATGAAAAAGGAATGGTTTGACGTATGTCTCTCCGTTCCCCGGTTGCAAGAATGCTTGACGTATGTCTCGTTGTTCGGGCAATCGTCATTCTATTTTTAGCGAATCCAACACGCTTAACCCTTTTATTGGTCCTTCATGACCAATCCAACCTTCCTTTGGTCCCCCGTGACCATTTCAAACTTTTCTTGGCCCTCGTGGTCAATTCAAACTTTTTACGCCCTTGCGTGTTTTCCAACGGATACCATCGCCTTAGTGCGAGTCCGCTTTTTTTTCATTTTAACCTTTTCACGCCTTTGTGCGTTTTCAAACGGATATCATCGCCCTAATGCGAGTCCGTCCTTTTTTATTCAAACCTTTTTCACGCCCGAGCGCGAGTCCGTCTCTTTTTTTAATCAAGTCCCTTTTTACCTTCATTAAGCTACCCACACAACGGTAGTAGGTAAAAAGCTTTTTATCGGTCTTCATTAAGCTATCCAAACAACGATAGTAGACCACATTTCCTTTTCAACCAAACTCTTTCGCTCGGGCGCGATCAAATCTTTTTCATTTAAAATCAACCAACATACAAACTTTTTCTACCAAAGAACTACGTAATCATTGAATTCTCCATCGCACCCGGAGATACGTAGGAGCAGGATTCACATCTTGTCAAGCCCATTAATAAAAAACTTTCTTTTTCCCCTTTATCATATTTTTTTTCTTTTTCCCTTTTACATATTCAAGCATGCAAGCAAAACGTTAAAAACATTCTAGCCTTAGCTAACTAGGAGGTTCCCGTTGAGTACAACGGATGTGAGGGGTGCTAATACCTTCCCCTTGCATAATCGACTCCCGAACCCAAAATCTCTAACATTAAGGTAATTTCGAACTTTTTTCCTTTTCTCCCCGAAAAATTAAAAGTTCAGTCGTGATTTAAAATTAGTGATTCAACGCTTCTCAATAGCTTGATATCCGAAATTCGACGCGACAAAAATGGCGACTTCACTGGGGACACAATTATTTTAAAACATTTTTGTTTTTATAGCGAGTCAAGCCTATCCTAGTTAGCTTCTAGGCTAAGTTTTTCTCGTTTTGCTTGCATGCTTTTGTTTTATTATCCTTATCTGCTTTTCTTAGTTTATATTTATATGTTTCATATTGCTTTATGTTCATATATCAATTGTGGGGTTATCACATGAGCGATGTTACTCCACATTGTTCGGGTTAATGCCGAACGTGTGAGGCTCTCTACCCGAGCTTTGAGAAAAAATTAAGATAGGCTTGGGGTTTGTGTAGTATTGGCCTTCCTGACGTATGTCTCGTAGGGATCGATATGAGAAACCCGCCTAGAGTAGATTCTCTTGGAGACTCATCTCTAAGCTTAACAAGTTGCAACTGGTCAGAGGCCTGCCTAAAATTGACTATCACTCAGATGCTCTTTGTGGAGCATGCCAAATTGGAAAATTTTCTAAAACTTCTTTTAAATCTAAAAACATTGTTTCCACCTCAAAACCTTTAGAACTGCTTCACATTGATTTGTTTGGTCCTGTTGGAACAGCTTCAATCAATGGGAAGAAGTATGGACTTGTAATTGTTGATGATTACAGTAGGTGGACTTGGGTTAAATTCCTTAGAACTAAAAATGAAACATATGATGTGTTTTACAAATTCTGCAAACAGGTACCAAATGAAACTAATTTGAAAATTTTAAAAGTCAGAAGTGATCATGGTGGGGAATTTGAAAATGAACCTTTTGAAAATTTTTGTGAAGATCATGGAATTCTCCATGAGTTCTCATCTCCTAGAACTCCACAACAAAATGGGGTTGTAGAGAGAAAGAACAGATCTTTGCAAGAAATGGCCAGAACCATGATCCATGAATCCAAAATTGCAAAGTAATTTTGGGCAGAAGCTGTTAACACAACATGTTATATTCAGAACAGGACCTATATCAGACCTATTCTGAATAAAACAACATATGAACTTTCTAAAGGAAGAAAACCAAGCATTTCTTATTTTCATCAGTTTGGTTGTACTTGTTACATACTGAACAATAAGATCTACTTAAAGAAATTTGATGCTAAGGCTCAAAAGGGTATCTTTTTAGGATACTCAGAGAGATTTAAAGCATACAGGGTGTATAATTCTGAAACACATGTTGTTGAAGAAGCTATACATATTAGATTTGATGATAAGAAGCCTGGTAATGAAATACCAGAGCTGGTTGAGAGTTTTGCAGATTTTAGACTCTCAGAAGAACCTTCAGAACCTGAACCAAGTTCAGAGTCTGAAGAAAGTTCAGAAGCTGAAAATACTGAAGAAACTGAGAAACTCTCTGATAATGACACTCCTCCTGAAGCAAATCAAGACCAGCATAGTTCTGAACAAGTCCCTGGTGATTCTTCAGAAGCTAATCCACCCAGAACCTCATTCAAGTACAAGTCTTCACATCCTGAGGAGCTGATTATTGGGAACAAGAACAGTCCAAGGAAAACAAGATCAGCATTCAGTCAGAATGATTCCATGATTGGACTGCTATCAATGATTGAGCCCACAACAGCTGATGAAGCATTTGCAGATGATGGTTGAATTGTAGCTATGCAAGAAGAACTGAACCAGTTTCAAAGAAATGATGTCTGGGATCTAATTGCAAAACCAGAAAACAAGAACATCATTGGAACAAAATGGGTGTTCAGAAACAAGCTTAATGAACAAGGAGAAGTGATCAGAAACAAAGCAAGACTGGTTGCTTAAGGCTACAGTCAGCAGGAAGGAATAGACTACACTGAGACTTTTGCTCCAGTTGCAAGACTGGAAGCAATCAAGTTACTTCTTTCCTATGATGTTAATCATGAAATCATCTTGTACCAAATGGATGTTAAGAGTGCTTTCTTAAATGGTGTTATTTCTGAAGAAGTTTATGTTAAACAGCCTCCTGGTTTTGAAGATGTTAAAAATCCAGATTTTGTTTTTAAACTTAAGAAATCCTTGTATGGTCTGAAACAAGCTCCTAGAGCTTGGTATGAAAGACTAAGCAATTTCTTACTTAAAAATGATTTTGTAAGAGGTCAAGTTGACAATACACTCTTTAGAAAAACTGTTAAGAAAGATATCTTAATTGTGCAAATATATGTTGATGATATCATATTTGGTTCTACTAATGCCTCTCTTTGCAAAGAGTTTTCTAAGTTAATGCAGGATGAATTTGAAATGAGCATAATGGGAGAGTTGAAATTCTTTCTAGGAATTCATATCAATCAATGCAAAGATGGTGTCTATGTTCATCAGTCCAAATACACAAAGGAGCTTCTGAAGAAGTTCCAGCTTGATGACTGTAAGCTGATGACAACACCTATGCATCCAACCTGCACCTTAAGCAAAGAGGACAATGGCTCAAAAGTAGATCAGAAGCTCTACAAAGGTATGATAGGTTCTCTGTTATACTTAACTACTTCTAGACCAGATATTTTGTTTAGTGTCTGTCTGTGTGCTAGATTCCAGTCAGATCCTAGAGAATCTCATGTGACTGCTGTCAAGAGAATCTTTAGGTATCTGAAAGGAACAACTAATCTGGGACTTCTGTATAAGAAATCCTTAGATTATAAGCTAGTTGGATTCTGTGATGCTGATTATGCTGGGGACAGGATTGAAAGAAAATCCACCAGTGGAAACTGTCAGTTTCTTGGGGAGAATCTGATATCCTGGGCCAGCAAAAGACAAGCAACTATTGCCTTGTCAACAGCAGAAGCAGAATACATCTCAGCTGCAAGTTGTAGCACACAACTGCTCTGGATGAAACATCAATTAGAGGATTTTCAGATTCATGCAGATAACATTCCTATTTATTGTGATAATACTGCTGCAATATGTCTGTCTAAAAATCCAATTCTGCATTATAGAGCCAAGCATATAGAAATAAAACATCATTTTATAAGAGATTATGTTCAGAAGGGTGTTTTGGATATCTAGTTCATTGATACTGATCATCAATGGGCTGACATATTCACAAAACCTCTAACAGAAGACAGATTTAATTTTATCAAAAAGAATCTGAACATGCACTTTATCTCTTGAAAAATATGCTTGAATCTGAATGAAAACTAAGATTCTGAGTTCATCAGAAGCTAAGACTTAGCAGACACTCATTTTTGAGAGTCTGAAGAAAGTTAAGCCCTGAAAACTTCAGAGTCTGAAGGTTCAGAACCTGGATTTTCTGACTTCTGAATCTGATAGCTATCTAATGTTTGGTCATAATCTGATAAGTATAACCCTGGGCAATGATGATTTAAAGCTTGGAAAGTTATACTTTATCCCTCCCAAAGTCATCAATATGAAAATGTGTTTTTCTGTTTTCAATTCTGAAATGTTTAACAAACACAGACACAATTTTTTTAATGCCCAAATTAGTTTCAGACATGTTCAGTCTTTCAAAACTTATTTAAAAAAAATTGGTATCAGTTTTATTTGAAAGAATTCAGCAGCACTGAACCTAATGCTATACTTTTTCAGTTTTCTGAAATGAGTTCAGTAGTGCTAAAGCCCTCAGTTGGTATATGATCTGAACAATTTTGTCTAAAATAAGTCAGTGATACTGAACAGATATACTGAACAACTGTGTCTGAACCAAGAATGCTCTGATCAGAATGCTCCAAACTTTTATGCTTCTGAACATCATTCTATTTTTTAAAAATGCAATGTCATATACTCATGTAATGATCAAGTCTGCTCTAATGTTCATCTTTGCTGCTTGATATCTATATATGATTATCTCACATGTTTTTCAAACCCTCTTGAAAATTCTGAAAATTTCTTTTTGTTGATGACAAAAGGGGAAGAAAAAGTAAACAAGTATTAAGGCTCCTGAGCTCAGAATATATAAGTTAATTCTGTCAGTTAATTAACTTATGAGTGGGAGTAAAAGGTATTATGGCCTAAGCTCTGAACATAAGTTAACTTCTGATTGAAGTTAACTGATGAGAACTGTTTTTAATCTCTGTTAAGGGGGAGTAAAAATTTTTGTGAGATATACATTACTCTTAGTGAGTTGAAATGAATTTTAAATAACTTGGATAAGACTCAGGGAGCTTACAAAACTCATCCTGTGGATTATCAGACTTAGGGGGAGAGCTTACAAACCTCAGAACCTGAAGTCAGCAAGTTATTTACAATTTTGAGTGTTAATTTCACTTTATTGTTTTTAAGTTGAGTTTAATTAACTTGGATAAGAATCAAGGGGAGCTTGCAAACCTAACCTTGAGGATTATCAAACCTAGGGGGAGCTTGCAAACCTCTCCTGAAGTCAGCCTGTCAATTAAACTTAACAACAATTCTGAAATTTTCACCTGTTTGTTCTTAAACTGAATTTAATTAACCTGGATCAGACTCAGGGGGAGCTTACAAACCTCATATCCTGCAGTCAACTTGTTAATTAAATTAACAACAATTTTCTATTAATACTTATGTTTGTCATCATCAAAAAGGGGGAGATTGTTGGAACAAAATGTATGAACAACTCTCTTTTGGATAGGGGGAGATTGTTGAAACAAAATGTATGAACAAACTCTCTTTAAGGTTTTGATGATAACAAAGTGTTAAGAAGAAAAATTGGTATTGCTAATGCTTTGTTCTAAGTTGTGCAGAACCATGTTCTTAATGTTGGTTAATTAATATTGGTTATGGAAGAACAAGCTAAGAGCAAGAAGGAAAGCTTAGAAGCTTTGTTGCAAGTCTGAAGCAAAATTGGGTCTGAAGCAGCTTCTGAAGGTAGAGTCTGAAGGGTGCGTCTGAAGGCAGAGTCTGAAGGGTGCTTCTGAAGGCTGAGTCTGAAGGTCAACGTTGGTCAACGTCTGAAGGCTGAGTCTAAAGGTCAACAGAAGAAAACGTCTGAAGGGAGCGTCTGAAGGTCAACAAAAGTCAACGTCTGAAGAAGTGCGTCTGATGAACAGTGTGTCTGATGAACAGTGCTTTAGAAGTCTGAGTTTGAAGACCTGCGTCTGAAGTGAGCTTCTGATGAACAGTAACCTGAAGAAGTTTTTGAAGTCTGACGTGGAAAGAAAAGCAACTGTTACCATCAGCATTTAATGCCTGCATCGTCAGAACAACTCCAATAGAACAGTTGTCTCCCTGGCCAAAACATTCCCCAGCTTTTAAGGAAAGCAAATTCAAAAATGGCTGCGTGACTCTGTTTTTTTGCTCAGTTTTAGCTCACAAACTCAGCTGGACCTAGCCTCAAATTGCAACGGCTCTTTGCTTAATTTCTGGGCAATCCTCAACAGCTCTATTCTCCTCTATATAAGGAAGAAGATTTGAAGAGAAAACTTGATAAGACTCTTGAAACCAACTGACCGAAAGTGTGCTCTGTTTTGCTGTCCAAAATTCGTAGTTCACTAAAACTCTTAGAAATTCTGTCAATCTTTGTATCTTAGACTTTCTTAAGGTTAGAGTCTTATACCTGTGTTGTATTAAGAGAACAACTCTGATATTTGATCAAGTGTTCAACTCAAACTGTATTTGTAAAATCTGTTTGAAACCTCAAAGTCTCAGTCTGTATACTGAGCAAACCAGAAGTCTCATTACTTAGTGTTCTGAGCAATTAGAAGTCTCCTTACTTTGTGTTCTGAGCAGAGAAGTCTCATTACTTTGTGTTCTAAGCATTGGAAGTCTCTTGACTTAGTGTCTTGAGCATTAGAAGTCTCTTACTAGGTGTTTGAGCATTGAAGTCTCATTACTTTGTGTTCTGAGCAATTGTAATCAGTTTGATTATAGTTCAAATCTCTTGTTAGCAACAAGGGGACTAGACTACTTCCAACTTGTGGAAGGAACTAGTATTAATATCATTGCGTCCTTTTTCCCTTCTCTCTTTTAAGCTTTAATCCGCTGCTCTAAACAAACTCTGAAAAAGGTTCAGAACAGATCAACATCAGATTCAGAACTTAACTTAAGCTTTTGAGAAAGAAAAAGGAAAATATGCCCACACACACATTCAACCCCCCCCCCCCTTCTTGTGTGTTTTTCTCACCTTCAGTTTGCACCAAACTGGGTTAACAAATATCTTGTGTTCTTTATTTTCTGTCCTTTATTTTGCTGCTTCTGAACCCGTGTTTTTAGTACTCTGTTTTACGGTTCTGATTCAGTGCCTGCCAGAATTTCACCTTCTGTTGGAGGCTGTTCTTCAGACTGAAGGTTCCTCTGTCGTATTCTAAGAGGCACTTCTTCCTCTTATTCTTCTTCTTCTATTACTACTGAGGCTTGAGTCTGAGCCTCTGTCTTTTTTCTCTTCTTGGAATGCTTTGATATTGCAGCTTCAGATGTAGCTTCTACCTTGACTTTCTTACTCCTTACTTGAGATGAGTTGATAGGAACAGAGTCCACAATTGCATCAATCTCTTCTTCCAGAGATAGTTTCCTTTTTGGTGGCAATCTGTCAGGTGATCTTCTGATAAATTCTCTAGTCATTACAACAGATGTATTTCTTGTCATGGGTTCTCTGTAGATGTCAAGCAGAAAGTTTGGCATTTGATTTCTTGTTATAGGAACTCCTCTTCTCCATTCTCCTAGGATGTATTCTTTGATGACTTCTTCAATATCGTGGTTGGAGATGACTGGAAAACCTTCATTGATGATAGGATTGGTTGTTCTGATACATATGGGCTTATTAGAATCTACGGCTTTGCTTCTGATTTTCATCATCAGCAGAGTCTGAGCAGTAAATGCTTGTCCATACTTGATTCCAAAGTTTTCAACTGCTTCAGCATTTTTTATCAATTGGATGATTTGGGTTTGATAAAAGATGTTTGACAGAAGTCTTCCATATGGAATCACGGTCTTCTGCTCTTTGATGCTTTTGCAGAGATGATTAAAGATGTACTTGGTCAGATTTATTGGTTCTCTGATCAAGATTAGAGTTGCCAGAAGTCTATCATCCCAACTGAATGTTTTGATATTTCCTTCTTCTTTGGGTAGAATGCATCCAACGATGAATATGACAACTACCTGGGCCTGGTCATTCATGTACTTCCCATATCCAAGTCTGTTGGTCTTTCCTTTAATATCCTGTTCTGAATTGTAGAGAGTTTTCTTCATGACTTCTAAGTGGATTGTATCTTTGTTTGTGTCTTTGTGATACATTCAAGTTTCTTTCACCTTGAGAAGTTTTGCAATCATGCCCTTAGTTATGACCAATCATGCACCAACAATAGACAACCTTATTTATGTTTCAGTAAACTCCTTTAATCCAAGCTTCTTCCTTATCTTCTTAGAATTTCTAGGATCCATTGCTCTTGCTCTTCTGAGTTCCTCTTATGAGGCTTCTCTGTCATAAACCTCTGCCCTAATCCAAAAGTGTTTTACAAGATCTGTGTAGGTTGGGCCGTTTAGTATATCAGCATAGTAATTCCAATGATGAGTAATCACCAAATCTAGCAGGTTAATTCCATTTGCCTTCAACCCATGAAGATCAAAGATATCTTCACACAACACAGTTAACTTCTCTTGGGGTGCTTATCGTCTTTAACTTATTAAGGAACTTGATACCAATCTCAGCAACTTCGGAATTTTGAGATGATTGAACAGTCATTGATGATTCTGAAGGATATTGAAATCTCTAGGTTTTTTTTTTATAAAAAGAGTTGGTTTTCAGAGGAAGCTTTGAGAACAAAAAGTGTAGGAAGTGCAAGTGTTTGTGTGTGAATAACAGTGATAGCGTGTATTGAATAAAACTTTTCGAATGCTTCAATTTGAATAAAATTAAATGAAAAAGGGGGCGCGATGCATATCATTCAAGTTAACTTCTATTATCTTATGGTTGGTACCCAACAGTTAAGATCCACGTCAGATAAAACTTCTCTTTTTAGTGTCACGTAAGTGGGCTAGATGTTAGTATTTAAATGAGAGGCCTTTCCACTTCTATGACACGTCAGAGTTATTTTATCTGAGTCTGAAACCATTTAAGTCTTAATGTCTTCAGATAATTACCCTTCATCAGACTTGCTCCTTCAGAGCTTCTAACTGGGATAGCTTCTGACTTACATCAGACTTTGAGCTTCATCTGATCTTAGAGCTATTTGATACTGATAGGATTCTGTCACATCCTTGCACACTCTTGTACCTGCAAAGTGAATTTTAGCTAGCTTTGACATACCACGTCAAGCTTTTGTGTTAACATGTAAGTTGTGCATTGATTCCTTAACCATATTGGTTTTGGAATTGTACACAGTGTCTGCCAAATAACTCTCTTTGGGTATTCACAACAGAATACACTGACTGGTTTGGCACAAATTTTACTTCAGATAGATTCTACTAAGTTTAGATATATCTAGTACATCTGAAATTATGAGGATAATAGTATATATTTGTAGATATCAATTATGACTGATTCACTTTCCTACTTGTTTATTCAGTCAAAACTGATTCAACTAAGTCTGAAAGAGAATGTTCCTTTGGTCTAAGGAGATTTTTATTCAATAAATTCTTTTATGGTATATTCTTTGAAAAAACATTTTCAGTGATGATGTACTTCTGATAGTCTGTTGACTAGATTAACTTGACGAACTATAAAGATTAGTTTATAGCATGTTACATTTAGCATGATACCAAATTTTCCTTCATTACTATTGATCAGGGTGCAGCCTGCTTTGTGTACAACCAGATTATCATAGAACATCATTTTACTTTTCCTTTGGACCTTATGAACATTATGAACTCAATACAATTGATATCTAATCACATACCTATATTTTAATCCCTCATTATAATAACTGTCACTCAATGAATTTGAGCTAAGTATATTATGTTTAAATCTATCTTTTTTATTCAACCAAAATGAAAAAGGAGAAGGAGAGAGAATTTACCAGTGATCATTCATATCAGGTTCTCTCCAGTATCCACAGTACTTTTGTTGATACAAAATCCTCGTTTAATATTTGAATGATTCCAAACATATTTAAATCATTTTATCTTGTTATCTACTAATGATTTTTGTGAGAAATGTTTCATAAAGAATGGTCTCAAGAATGATCTCAGCTCACAACAAAAAGCAAGACAGGAAAAAGACAAGAATGAACTTTAATGGGAATACATCATTAAAGAACAAATACAAGAATGATCTTTGTCTCACTTGTCTCACCATAAAAGGAAATATCATATGATTAAAGACAAAGTTACTAATGGGCCTTAAATGTTTCTTTTGATCCATTAAAGGAAAAGATCATCTATATAAAGTAACTAAAGTGACATAAGCAAATAGGTCATCACATGACATCATCAAAGTCACTTCCATACAATTGGTAGCATTTTCCAACAGCTGCAAAGCTTGCAAAACATGTGGCTTTTCTCTTGGATGCAAGCTGGATTCTTCAGAATGTTCTGGACAAGTCAAGAACATTCTGCAAGTGCAAAATCTCACATTTTCTCTCAAGGCTTTAACTTGGAGCGCAAGCTTCATTCAAATTAAAGCAATGGCAGCTGGCTTTTTGAAGTGGGCAGCAAGTCTCTCTACCTCTATAAATAGAGGAGGTCTTTGAAGAAACAAATCAAGAGTTTGCAAAATAAATCATCTCTCTCTCAAAGTGAAATAATCACTCTCTCTCAAGCTCTTCACAACATCTCTCTCTAAAGTTTCTAGATCATATTCTTATGAGTTTTTTGGTAAAATCTCAAACATGTGTTGCGTATTTTGTTGGATATTTGGTTGTTGGCTTCATGTTTGCTAAAATCAAATAGACAATCAATTTGTGCTTCAGAAGCTGAAATCTCAAGGAGTGTGTCTTCAGAAGCTGATATGTTCCTGAATGTCTGTTTCAGGGGGAGTTCATGAATGTCTGTTTCAGGGGGAGTTCCTGAATGTGTGTTTCAGGGGGAGTTCTTGAGTTAAGTTGTTCCCGAGTATTTGTTTAGAGGTAGTTCTGGGGGAGTATATGTGTGAAATGTAGTGAATCATCCGCTGCTGACTCTGTTGCTACATTTGTGTTATGTTCTTCATGGTTGCGTTCTTTGTTGTGTGAAAAATTTGGTTGTTGCTATGCTCAACTTGATTTTAGCCAAAAATTTGCCAAAGGGGGAGATTGTTGGATATTTGGTTGTTGGCTTCATGTTTGCTAAAATCAAATTGACAAGCAATTTGTGCTTCAGAAGCTGAAATCTCAAGGAGTATGTCTTCAGAAGCTGAAATGTGCCTTCAAAAGCTTAAAAATAGAATTTCAGAAGCTGGAAATGTTCATCAGAAGCTGAACTAGTTCTTCAAAAGCTGACCGTACACTTCAGAAGCTGAACAGTACTTTAGACGCACTGTTCAGAAGCTGACCTTCAGACGCTGACTTTCGTTGACCTTCAGACGCACTGTTCAGACGCTGACTTTCGTTGACCTTCATAAGCTGCATTTCATAAGCACATTTTCTGCCTTCATTCTTGTGCCTTGGTTCTGTTAATTCTCTCACAGTATCTTTCGAAGATTTGATTGAAGATTTATCCAAGCTGATGTTTCTAGAAGGCAGATTAATTCGCGTGAAGATATTGATTAAAGATTTGTTTCTTTTGTTTGTGAATATATTTTCAAAGAAATCTTTGGAAAATATATTTCAGAAATATAATTGCTTCTATTTTCTTCTAAAGAATTCTGGGAATATATCTTTGAAGAAGATTTGATTCAAGAATTATGTTGCTGCTGAAGCTATAAATAGAGGACGCTGCTATTGAAGAAATTCATTCAAAACAGAAGATATATAGAGTCATACTTAGGTTTTGAGTCTGTAAGCTTTGTGCTTTGTTTTTGTACATCACTCAAGTGTTTAGAGTTGGTTGTTTTTATTGACTTGTAATCACTTGAAGCTTTTAAGCAAAAGTGACGTATGGAGTTTTTGGGAGAGTGTCTCCATCTTTGTTTTGTTTAGAGTCTGATAATCACTGGGGCAGTGATTGACTGAGGGAAGTAAGAAGGGTCTTATATCTAGGAGTTCCTAGGTAGAAATACCATGGGTAGTGATTAAGTGAGAAGGGGCTGTGAAACAGGGGATGTTGTCATAGGACTTCAAATTAATACTATTTTAGTGGATTTCCTTCCTGGCTTGGTAGCCTCCAGACGTAGGTGTGTTTGTCACCGAACTGGGTTAACAAATCAACTGTGTTCTTTATCTTCTGTCTTTTATTTTTCTGCTTCTGAACTATTGTTTGCGCACTGTTTTACGGTTCAGAACCAGGTCCTGCCAGGAATTTCAATTGGCATCAGAGCAGGCACCCTGCCTGTATTTGGGTGAGCTCCAGGGAAGTTATTTTTTGGCATAATGGACTCAGAAGGAGAATTTACTTATGAGGAAGTTTGCAAGCAGCTGGAAGCACAGAAAAGAACTATCAGTCAACTGCATGCTGAAAGAAGTGAGCACTTAGGGCAAATCTCTGATCTCAAAGATGAGGTAACCCAACTGAACTCTCAACTTGAACATGTGAAGAAACAAGTTAGAATGTTGAACACTGGTTCTGATATGTTAGAAAAAATATTGGAGAGTCAGAACCAAGGGAAACCAAATGGTATAGGATTTGATGATATGACCTTGAACAACAAACAGCAAAATCCAGCTACAAGGTTCATTGCAGCTGTTAAAACATGTGATCCAATGATGAGCAAAACTAAGTTGGAACACCAGAACCAACCTCAGGGATCTAAGAACAAGAGGGCATCTCATCCTTGGGTATGTCATCACTGTGGTAAAAAGGGACACATTAAGCCATTTTGTTACAAGCTGCATGGATACCCCAAGCACTTTCAACAAAGAAAAGTGGTACCAGTTGTGAACAAAACCAAGGTCAAGAAGGAATGGAGACCAAAATGTGCAAGTGTTGCTCAGAGGCTGAACAAAAGGGAAAGGAAAGGATGTTGCTGCTGACAGCAGGCCCACTCCTGTTGCAAAGAAGAGTTCTGTTGCTGGACCATCTAAATGTTGGAGCAAAGTGTTGGTTCCTGTACCAAAGAAGAAAGCACTAAAAGGAAAGGAAGTGGATCCAAGTAAGTCTGAAGATGTTGTTAAGAATGATACCATGCCCTGTGTTCAGAAGAGAATTGCTGATCTTGAGAAGCAGATTGCTGGGAAGAAGATTCCTGTGAATGTGCCTGAAGCACACATTAACTAAACAGCTTCTGATGCTGTGTCTGATGATGAAACAACATTTGTTGCTGAGTCTGAAGACTGTCAATTTGTGACTGATGTCTTGGATTTCTGTTTGTGCTTCTGGTCTGCAGTTGTTGTTTTTTGTTTTGTTCTTCTGTGTGTGGATGCTATGTGCTTCTGATCCTAATGTTGGTGCTGTGATGGGTTCTGTGCTGATGTTTTTGATGCTGATTCTGAAACTGGTTCTGATGTGGTTCTTTGTGTGCTGTTATGTGCTTATGCTCTGTTTCTTGTGTTTCTCTGCTCCTGGTGATTGCTGGTTGTTTTGTCAACATTGTTTGGCTAAAAAGGGGGAGAAATAAGTATATGTCTGTTTCAGAAGCTGTTCAACAGTTCAGGGGGGAGTTGGAGTTCATGAATGCCTGTTTCAGGGGGAGTTCCTGAATGTCTATTTCAGGGGGAGTTCCTGAATGTGTGTTTCAGGGGGAGTTCCTGAGTTGTGTTGTTCCTGAGTATCTGTTCAGAGGTAGTTCAGGTGGAGTATATGTGTGAAATGTAGTGAATCATCCGCTGCTGACTCTGTTGCTACATTTGTGTTATGTTCTTCATGGTTGCGTTCTTTGTTGTGTGAAGAATTTGCTTGTTGCTATGCTCAACTTGATTTTAGTCAAAAATTTGCCAAAGGGGGAGATTGTTGGATATTTGGTTGTTGGCTTCATGTTTGCTAAAATCAAATAGACAAGCAATTTGTGCTTCAGAAGCTGAAATCTCAAGGAGTATGTCTTCAGAAGCTGAAATGTGCCTTGAGAAGCTTAAAAACAGAATTTCAGAAGCTGGAAATGTTCATCAGAAGCTGAGCTGGTTCTTCAGAAGCTGACCGTACACTTCAGAAGCTGAACAGTACTTTAGAGGCACTGTTCAGAAGCTGACCTTCAGATGCACTGTTCAGACGCTGACTTTCGTTGACCTTCAGACGCACTGTTCAGACGCTGACTTTCGTTGACCTTCAGAAGCTGCATTTCAGAAGCACGTATTCTGCGTTCATTCTTGTGCCTTGGTTCTGTTAATTCTCTCACTGTATCTTTCGAAGATTTGATTGAAGATTTATCCAAGCTGATGTTTCTAGAAGGCAGATTAATTCGCGTGAAGATATTGATTAAAGATTTGTTTCTTTTATTTGTGAATATATTTTCAAAGAAATCTTTGGAAAATATATTTCAGAAATATAATTGCTTCTATTTTCTTCTAAGGAATTATGGGAATATATCTTTGAAGAAGATTTGATTCAAGAATTATGTTGCTGCTGAAGCTATAAATAGAGGACGCTTCTATTGAAGAAATTCATTCAAAACAGAAGATATATAGAGTCATACTTAGGTTTTGAGTCTGTAAGCTTTGTGCTTTGTTTTTGTACACCACTCAAGTGTTTAGAGTTGGTTGTTTTTATTGAGTTGTAATCACTTGAAGCTTTTAAGCAAAACTGATATACGGAGTTTTTAGGAGAGTGTCTCCATCTTTGTTTTGTTTAGACTCTGATAATCACTGGGGCAGTGATTGACTGAGGGAAGTAAGAGGGGTCTTATATCTAGGAGTTCCTAGGTAGAAATACCACAGGTAGTGATTAAGTGAGAAGGGGCTGTGAAACAGGGGTTGTTGTCATAGGGGCTGTGAAACAGTGGCTATTGTCATAGAACTTCAAATTGATACTATTTTAGTGGATTTCCTTCCTGGCTTGGTAGCCTCCAGACGTAGGTATGTTTGTCACTGAACTGGGTTAACAAATCAACTGTGTTCTTTATCTTCTGTCTTTTATTTTTCTGTTTCTGAACTATTGTTTGCGCACTGTTTTACGGTTCAGAACCAGGTCCTGCCAGGAATTTCATATTTTATTGGCTTAATTGCACTTTTCCCCCCTATATTTTGCCAATTGTGCGATTTTTCACCCCATCTTTTTTTTTTGAGCGATTTTGCACCCTATCATTTACCCCCTTTCTGATTTTGTAGCCCCTCATGTGTTTTTTTGCTGATGTGTTGAATTTTGCTGATGTGTATTCATTAAATGCTTGCCATGTGTAATTTGTATATTTTAAAAAATCAAAATTGAAATAATTGAAATAATTTGCATTTTTAAAAAATCAAAATTAAAAAATACTGGCCACTTCCCCTGCTTGGACCGGTCCTTTCGCCATTTTCGCTCCCTCTGATGCATCGCTTCGCACTTGCTTTTCTTGCTCTGTTCCGAATCTCCTCCGTCAACACATCGTTCCAGGTATATTCAACATCGAATATCTCCGGCGACTTGCTTTTGGCACCAAGATCGAGACTCTCAGTCCCAGCCGTTGCATAACCGTCACTTCCGATTCGAATCATCCAAACAACACTACCGGCGGTGCTCCAAAAGTCTTCATCGGAGGCGTTGAGATTACTCAACCGGATATATTCAACAACGGAACGGTTTTTGTTCACGGTCTTCAAGGTTTCATCTCTACGATTTCTCCGTTTTCTTGCGACGTTGAGAGAATGACTTCACTCTCCTTTCCGTTTCATCCTGATCACCGTTCCAGTGCTCACGTTCACACTCCCGGCGCCACCGTGCTTCCTGCTATAATGCGCCTCATGCTACGAGATGCTATAATGCGCCTCATGCTACGAGATGCTATGCTACAGAATGGCAGGATCATGGAGACAGAATCATGGAAAGAAGAAGAAAAAGGGAATAGAGATAAGGAAGGAAATTGCCTTTTTTTTTTTTTAATTTTGATTTTTTAAAAATACAAATTATTTCAATTATTTCAATTTTGATTTTTTTAAAAATACAAATTACACATGGCAAGCATTTAATGAATAAACATCAGCAAAATTCAACACATAAGCAAAAAAACACATGAGGGGCTACAAAATCAGAAAGGGGGTAAATGATAGGGTGCAAAATCGCTCAAAAAAAAGGATGGGGTGCAAAATCGCACAATTGGCAAAATATAGGGGGGAAAAGTGCAATTAATCCTATTTTATTTGATCGAAAAAACCATATCGTCATACAAAAGTGTACTATACTTTCAAGTCTATTCGTAACGATAGTTTGAGAAGGAATCTGTAACAACCTTTCTTGTGCGAAAACAAAGAATTGTAGAAGCCTGCCGAGGTTGATAATACGGTTTGTCACGGACTGATCTGGTGTGATCAAGACAACGGACTGATCTGGTGTGATCAAGACCTTATAGTGCTAGTCAGAAGTTTCTGTTAGCAGGATACTATAGTGGAAAATCTCACACGAATTGTGGGGACTGGAAATAGCCGGTTTCGGTGAACCAAGATAAATCTCTCGTGTTCTCTTCTCTTCCCTTATCTCTTATTATTGTCTACACAACGCACACACACTTTTACTTTCAGTATTAATTCTTATCATATCTCTCCAGATTGATCTGGTCCTTACTAAATTAATCCAGAGTGCTCTGGTCCTAAAGTTATCCTTAATATTATTCTTGTTATTTAATATAATCATTCTCCAGAACAATCTGGTCCTAAATTAAATAACCAATATTAATCCAAAGTGCTCTAGTCCTAGTATTATCTTTAATATTACTCTTGCCATTTAATATAATCATTCTCCAGAATAATCTGGTCCTAATTAAATAACCATATTAATCTAGAGTTCTATGGTCCTATATTTATATTGTTTTATCATTCTGTCTTTATTTAATTATTCTCCAGAGTACTCTGGTCCTCGTTATAATTCCTTTACTTTTCAGCTTAATATCATTTTTCTCATTCTGCTTAAACCATTCTCCAGAACATTCTGGTCCTTATCTAAAAAACATATTTACTTTAAATAATTGTTCTCTATCTAACCATCACCAAGAACTTTTCTTGAGTATATAACCTTGTTAAAAGTTTCAGGATTAAAATTTAAAAAGGGTCACAATTCAAACCCCCCCTTTCTTGCGACGTTTATTGCTACTTCAATTGGTATCAGAGCCCGGTCTCTGAGATAAACAAAGCACTTAACCCGTGCTAGAGGAAAAGATTCAGAAAGAAGCAATGTCAAGAGAAACATACATACCACAAGGTCTATCATGTACAAGACCTCCATTTTTCGATGGAAAAACCTATTACTTCTGGAATGGAAAAATGGAACTATTCCTAAAGTCTCAAGAGATAGACATGTGGAAAGTTGTCACTGAAGGAAACCATGTACCAACAACCACCGATGTTGTTACAGCTGTAGTAAGCATCAAACCTGAAGCCTCATGGACTGATGAAGATAAAAAGAAGGTTCTCCTAAACTCTAAAGCTCAACTCTTTCTATCATGTGCACTAAGTATGGAAGAAAGTGAAAGAGTAGATGAATGCGTTACAGCAAAAAGTGTATGGGATACATTAAAAATTCATCATGAAGGAACAAGCCATGTAAAAGAAACAAGAATAGACATTGGAGTTAGAAAATATGAAGTCTTCGAAATGAATGAAGAGGAAAGCATTGATGAAATGTATTCCAGATTCACATCTATAGTAAATGAATTAAGATCTCTAGGAAAAATATATTGCACTCATGATAGAATCAGGAAGATACTAAGATGTCTCCCAAGTTCATGGAGACCTATGGTTACAGAAATCACTCAAGCAAAAGACTTAAATGTCTTATCATTAGAAGATCTCATTGGATCACTAAGAGCTCATGAAGTGATACTTCAAGGAGACAAACCAATGAAAAAGGGAAAAATGATTGCTCTCAAAGTATCTCAAGATATTCAAAATGATCAAGAGGAAGCATCCTCACAATATGAAAAAATGAAAGAAGATGAAGAAGAACAAATCGTCCAAGGAGAAGTAGAAGATGAACTAGCTCTCATCTCAAAAAAGATTCAAAGGATGATGAGAAGAAGAGATCAAATAAAATGATACTTTCCAAACAGGAGAGACAACTCAAAAAATGAAACAGACAAATATTAGGTAATTTGCTTCGGATGCATTAAGTAGGGACACTACAAAAACGAATGTCCACTAAACAGAAAGAATCAAAAGAAACCTCCCTACAAAAAATCATTAATCTCATGGGATGGCCTTGACGAACCAAAAGAAGGAGAAGAAGAAACAGAAGCAAATCTATGTCTAATGGAAAACACAGACAACGAAGAGGTATTTCTATTCGACAAACCTACCTTATATATAGAATTAAAAAATAAATGTGATAATCTGTTGTTTGATTCTAATTTTCTTACAAATAAGTGTTATTCTTTACAAAAAGAAATCATTGAATTAAAAGAGGAAAAAGAAAAACTTCAAACCTTGAATAACGATCAAAAGAAAATTATTCAAAGTTTGCAAGATTCATATTTTCAAGCAACTAAAAAAATAAAGGATTTTAGTAAAAATAAAAACAGAAGCCTCCAAAGATACTGAAAATATTATGCTAAAAACTGAAGTTAAAGAACTAAGAAATGATCTCACTTATTTTATAAAATCAACTGAAACATTTCAGAAAATTATGGGCTCTCAAATAGGAATGTTTGATAAAGCTGGTAGGTTTTGAAAAATTCAAAAACCAAAAAATTTATGAAAATCTCTTCATACCCGAAAAGGACAAAATAAAATGTTTATTTTGTAACAAAGATGGACATCTTGAAGCTTTTTGTTTCCATAAAAAAAGGCTAAATGCTAAACCAGAACATTTCTCTTAATGAAGCAAGAACATTCTTTTCAAAACCAAGAACGTTCTCTCCAAGTAAAAAGGAAAGAATGTGTGTATTGCAAAAGAATAGGTCACTTAGAAATAAACTATTTTCTCAAGATTAAACATCTTGAGCTTAAGAACACTAACATGGAAGGACCCACAAAATCATGGGTACCTAAGACACCAGTAACTCAAAATGCAGGAATCTTCTCAAAATACAAAGAAAAAGCCATGGTACTTGGACAGTGGCTGTTCAAGACACATGACAGGAGATTAGCAGTGTTTCATCTCCTTCATTAAAAAGGAAGGAGGATTAGTAACCTTTGGAAATAATGACAAAGGTCAAATCAAAGGTAATGGTATTATTGGTAAAAATAATTCTGCTAAAATAGAGGATGTTCAATATGTTGAAGGATTAAAACACAATCTACTTAACATAAGTCAATTATGTGATAGTGGTTTTGAAGTTGTTTTTAAACCCAACATACGTGAAGTAAAACAAGTATTCTCAGGAAAAATCTTTTTCTCTGGTTCTAGAAAGAAAAACCTCTATGTTTTATACTTAGATGACATTCCAGCTGAATCATGTTTTATGGCTATTGAAAAAGATAAATGGATTTGGCACAAAAGAGCTGGTCAGGTCAGTATGAAACTATTTCAAAACTTTCACAACTTGATCTAGTTAGAGAACTTCCTAAAATAAATTTTGAAAAAGATAGAATATGTGAAGCATGTACAAGAGGAAAGCAAGTCAAAAGTAGTTTTAAAACAAAAGATTTTGTCTCTACTCAAAGACCTCTCGAACTTCTTCACATAGATTTATTTGGACCGGTTAGAACCATAAGTCTTGGTGGAAAATGTAACACCCCGATTTCCCCGCGCGAATAGGCACATAATATATCAGAGTATTTAACAAATAACGGGATGTCACAAAATCATGAAAACATAAAACATACTTATTAACAAACAGGCTCCTCAAGATAACAACATCATGTCTGAAAATCTCTTTATTAGCAGCGGAAAATAATTATAATATCATCTCATAATCAGCACTATGGCATAAAAGCCGAAACATTCGTCATAATTCAAAACTCAACATAAAGTGAATACTTTATTAAAAATCAGCATTGGAGTTTATAAAGTTAACTCCCAAAAACATAAGACAAACGTATTCCCAGTGTTACATAATATCAGAGCATCACGACCCCAATTCTATATACCACTAGGTACTCCTCGTCTAAGCGTCACAGCAAGCTACTTCGAGTTATCTGCACATTGTCAATATAAAGACAATGGACCAACAAAAACAAAAGGGTGAGATATCAAACAATCTAAACGAAAGCATAATAATGAGCAAGTAAAAACATAAGCACAGGATCATACTTCATTATCTCACCAATCATTTTATTCATGTTCACACATCATTTTCATAAACAATCATCATCACCAATATTCAAACATCATCACATCAAGCACATCATGAACATCGCCACACGTCACGGTTATAACAATTTATCATCGACACATAATGCAATGAGACCCGACTTCACCTATATGCATGTGGTACCAAACGTCGCAAAATAATGCCAAATAGGGCATGTCAGGCCGGAGCCCCACGTCACTTTGCCAAACAAGGCTACGTCGCTTTACCAAAATTTCAGGCCATCGTCACCAGATGCAATGAATGAGACTTCTAAAATGAAACAACAAAACACATGCAAACATCATACATAAACCACATCACTGCCATATAAGGCTACATCACTGTCACTGTCATTCAAATTCACAATTACAGCAGTAGCACTGCTTTCACGTCATCATCGCAAACCGATCAATCATAAACAACGTCATATAACATCGTATTCAAACATCAACAATTCATCATACAATTTTGTAAATCCATAACAAATTATACATAACATATTTCCATGTCAAACCAAGGATACTAGAAAGATATCACAATTATCAACAACTTTCATGTTTATACCAAAGACCAATTTAAAACAGAGACGTGTGAAAAAGACGCAAAAACATGAAACAGAGAATGCTGTCACCGTACAATTTCACTAAGACCTCCTTGGAGTATTTTCATCATACCTCAAAAACTAAAAGTCATTTTCACGTCAAACCAAAGCCACTGGAAAGCTAACAAAATTATCTAAAACCTTCATGTTTACACCCAAGGCCAATTCTGTACCGATCAATACCAGTTTTCGTTTCAAATTCGGAAAAGTTGTGCAGAAAGTCCATAAAAATTCACTGTGACCTACGTGCAGTAATTTGACCATAACTCAAGTTCTATAAATCGTTTTGACGTCAGACCAACGGCATTAGAAAACTAACATCCATACCTACAACTTTTGTGTTTACACCTAAGACCAATTCTGTACTGATTAATACCAGTTTTTATTTCAAAATTCGGGGCAGAGATAAGAAAACTCAGGAAAAGCAACTTATATTATTCAAACTTCTCATTCATTCAAAATCATCCCAAAAGCCATTTATCACAGAATACGAATTCATGGAATCACACACATCAACATACATCACAAACCACAATTATAATGCACAACAACAGCATGTATCATGCCAATTTCATCATCAAAATCGCAGACCTCATGAATTGAACAAAAGGATCAAAATCCATACAATCACATATACCTAGAGTCTACCATACCCCATCATTATGCAATCCCTTAGAATGTAAGAACCCCACCCTTACCTTAGGTTTTCCGGTCCTAAACTCTATTGATCGCTTCCCGTAGAATCCCTTCCGGTCTCTCTTGCCTCGGCTTCGTTCTTCGCTCTTCGGTTTTCTCCCAATTTTGTTTTCACGATATGTTATGTTTTTATTCCTCTTCTCATCATAACATACCCTAAATCCTAAATGCCACAAATGCCCTTTCTTATTTTATAATTCTAATTAATTAGTTTAATATACTAATAAATATCAATATTTCTCACATTTGGGTTATGCCTTCTAAGGATCTAATTCGCTCAAACTCATATTCCTTATAATCTAAGGTCACTACCCTCTAACAAGGCACCAAAACACCAAGAACATCACAAACACAACAAGACATCACACATACGTCGCATCATCAATTAAAATAACTGAAAATAATTCCAAGTAAATCCGGGGCGTTACAGAAAACAATATGGATTTGTTATAGTTGATGATTTTTCCAGGTATACATGGGTTTTATTTTTAAAACATAAAGACAAAGCTTTTGAAGTATTTCAAAACTTTTTTAAACTAGTTCAAAATGAAAAGAATTTAAATATCATCTCTGTAAGAAGCGACCATGGAGGTGAATTTGAAAACTCATCCTTCAAAACCTTCTTTGATGAAATAGGAATCTTTCATAATTTTTCATGTGCAAGAACTCCACAACAAAATGGAGTTGTTGAAAGAAAAAATCGAACTCTACAAGAAATGGCAAAAACAATGTTAAATGAATCTAATGTTGAAAAATATTTTTGGGCTGAAGCCGTTAACACATCTTGCTATATCATAAACCGAGTTTCAATTAGAAAAATATTAAACAAAACTCCATACGAACTCTGGAAAAATAGGAAACCTAACATCTCATATTTCCATATTTTTGGTTGTTTTTGCTATTTTTTAAACGATAAAGAAAATCTAGGAGAATTTGATTCAAAATCAGACAAAGGGATATTCTTGGGATATGCAACAAATTCCAAAGGATATAGGATCTTTAATCTGAAAAATCAAACCATGCAAATAAGCATGCATATCATTTTTGATGAATTTGATGATCTTGTCACTAACAAAGAAGATGATGAGGAAATATTGAAAAATCAAGAACAAGCTAGTAATGAAAATAACAATCAAGCATCTTCCTCACAAACTGCTCCAAAAAGTTGGAAAATGGTTGGTGATCATCCTCCTGAACAAATTATTGGATATACATTTGACGGGATTAGAACAAGACTATCATTCAAAGATAATGACAACAACATGGCAATGGTCTCTCATATTGAACCAAAAAATATACAAGAAGCAATGTGTGAAGAATCATGGGTAAAAGCCATGGAAGAAGAATTATCTCAATTTGAAAGAAATGAGGTTTGGACTCTTGTTCATAAGCCTCAAAATCTATCCATCATTGGAACAAGATGGGTTTTTAGAAACAAACTAGACGAAGAAGGTAAAGTTATCAGAAACAAAGCTAGACTTGTAGCTCAAGGATATAACCAACAAGAAAGTATTGATTACGATGAAACTTTTGCCCCAGTAGCAAGGTTAGAAGCAATCAGAATTCTTCTTGCATATGCATCTCATAAAAATATCAAACTATTTCAAATGGATGTTAAAAGTGCATTTTTAAATGGATTTTTAAATGAAGAAGTCTATGTTCATCAACCCCCTGGGTTTGAAAGAACAAATAAACCAAATCATGTTTTTAAACTCACAAAAGCATTATATGGTCTAAAACAAGCTCCTCGAGCTTGGTATGAAAGGTTAAGTACATTCTTAATCAAAAATAATTTTTCTAGAGGAAAAATTGATACAACACTTTTTAGAAAAGATGATAAGACAAATTTTCTTATTCTTCAAATATATGTTGATGACATTATTTTTGGATCAACAAATGAAAAAATGTGTGAAGATTTTTCTAGTCTCATGCAAAGTGAATTTGAAATGAGTATGATGGGAGAAATAAGACTTTTTCTTCGTTTACAAATTAAACAGGAATCAAATGGAATATTTTTTGTCAAGAAAAATATATCAAAGATCTCCTTAAAAAATATAAAATGAATGAAGCCAAAATAATTGCAACTCCCATGCATCCATCTTCAAATTTAGATAAAGATGAGAGTGGGAAAACTATTTCTGAAAAAGAATACACAGGTATGATTGGATCTCTGTTGTACTTAACTGCTAGTAGACCAGATATTGTTTTTGTTGTTGGTTTATGTGCACGTTTTCAAACATCTCCAAAAGAATCTCATTTAAGTGCTGTAAAAAGAATCTTCAGATATCTAGTTGGTACTACTGATCTTGGCCTTTGGTATAACAGAGGTTCTTGTTTTGATTTAATAGCTTACTGTGACGCTGACTATGCTGGAGACAAGATTGAAAGAAAAAGTACAAGTGGAACATGTGAGTTTCTCGGGAATGCTCTGATCAGTTGGTCATGCAGAAAGCAAAATACTATTGCTTTACCAACAACTGAAGCTGAATACGTATCAGCTGCAAATTACCGCTCTCAGGTATTATGGGTAAGAAATCAACTGGAGGATTTCTCAATAAGGTACACAAGTATTCCCATATTTTGTGATAATACAAGTGCGATAAATTTTTCAAAAAACCCCATTCAGCATTCAAGATCAAAACACATTGAAATTAAACATCATTTCATTAGAGATCATGTTAATAAAAAGGAAATTGAATTAATCTTTGTTGACACTGAAAATCAACTGGCTGATATTTTTAAGAAACCATTAGTTGAAGATCGTTTTAATTTTATCAAAGAAAAATTGAATATTATTAGAAAACCATGAATTTATTTACATAAACCGTTCTTCATATCATTCTGGTTATTCACTTGCTTCCCACATATCCTCAAATTCCTTAATCAGATTTAATTTTGAATTTTGAAAATTTTGTCTCTTAACCTTCCCTAAACCTGCGCCTCTCTAGGTGCTTTGGCAGTAGGAATTAAATGCAAATCATCATTAATCTGTCTTGAAACCACCTATTAGCCTATACCACCATCAATCATTTCAGAAAACCACTTTCTCTCTCTTCTCCCACTATTTCGTCCTCTCTCTCTTTCTCTCTGATTAAACAGACTTTTCATTTCTCTTTTTAATCCTCATCTTCTTCTTCCAAAATATTTCTAGAAAAACCTAAAACTCTCGTAACTATGGCAAGGACGAAAGGAAAAGGTTCTAGGGCTCCTCCTTTTAAACCACCGTCTCCTTCACCTTCTCCGCCACGCTCTCCGTCACCACCATCACCGCCGTCTCCTCCTCCCAAACCGACCTCTCCATCTTCTTAAAACTCATCACCTATGCTAACACCACCTTCCTCCTTCACTTATTCCTCTCCAGAAAATTCCCCTAAGGCTTCACCCAAGCGTTCTCTTGAACACACTTCACCTCTCAAAAACCCAGAAGAAAAATCTTCTCCTATCAACCCAGATTCTGTTCCCATCGACATACCACCTCTTGCTATGATACTTTATCCTCTCTATCAATTTGAACCTCCAAGCTTTGCTCAAATGGCACCTCATCTCAAAACCACTCATGATCTGCCAAAACCTAACCCTAAAACAAATCAATCCCAGTCTGAACCCTCTAGAACAAAATCTCAACCTAAATCTAAGAGAACTCAATCATCTCGATCGTTTAGGACTAGAAGATCTCAAAGAATAATCTCTGGTGTTGGAATCCGAAAAAATCAAACTGTTGACAACACAGTTTATAAGATTTTTGACTCAGATGATGATTGTGCTGAGCCTGTAGAAAAATCTCCAAAAAAGGCTTCTTTAAAATCTCCTCCTATAAATCCTCTTCCCAAAATTCTGCCACCAAAATCTCTTGCTAAAAAATCTCCTCCAAAGATGGAACTTCCTAAAAAGGTTCCATCAAAATCTCCTCCCAAAACTATTCCAACCAGAACGGATAAAGGAAAAAAAAAAAGTTGTCCTTTTTAATCCTAAGAAATCTCCTCCCAAAGCCAAGAAAAATGTGTCTGGCAATCTGTCTTTCTCCAAATCAAAAAGAGTTCCTCTCCTTGAACCAGAAGATTATATAATCTTCAAAGAAAAATGGTCATGTCGCCCTGTTGTCATATGTAGATATTTCGATTTTGATGCTCTTGCAAAAGAAAATGTCCTTCTAGAAAATATCACTGATGTCTTAGGATGGTCTAAGTTCTTTCAGATTCATGAAAGGCATTACCCTAGATTGGTTCAAGATTTTTTCTGTCAAGCCAAACGTTTCCCACAAAAAAAGTCTTATTGTGTCCAAAATCAAAAATGTTGAAATCTCTCTCACCCCTGAAGGAAAATCGACATAGATAAGGCAGCGGAATTTTAAAATTTTTGATTTACTTTCCTTGGATCATTACGAATATGACATGAATCAGTGATGGAATTGTTACCTCTTGTAGTGCAGAAATGATTTCTTCGATCACAGCCAAGCAAGAAAGCAAAGCCTCTGCTCGTCCACACGAACGGTTTCCTCTAGTTCCCGATGCTAGCCAAGCGATCAGAGGTTAGAGAGAAAACAAGGGTTGCGGTTTTGCTTTAGGGTTTCACGAAAATTAGCACACATGATTTCAGCACTAGAGTTCTATTTATAGAGCTCCTTGTGCTACAAAATCAACAATCATAACGGGCTTCCGTAAGCCCATTAATCCATCAGCTTCCGCTAACTAATTAGCGTCAATTGCTAAACGCACCCCATCCTATATTTCTCCTTTTGGCCGTTCTATTGTGTGTGACCCTATAGGTTCTTGTAACGTTGGCAATAATATTAAATCTTATATTTAATATTATAAACAGTGAGCGGTATCTAGCAACACATCACTGCTACCCAAGTGACAAGAATGTCAAGTGATCTGACGAAACCTTTTCCATGACAATTTCTATGTGTACGATTACTCCTTTGTCCTAATATCTTTATTGAACACAAGGCATAGATTGCGTCACCCTTGTTTAGCTCAATATTTATATTTCTTGATCCCGAAGTATATTGAATAACGAATAAGTCCAATATCTCATATTGATTTAATTCGGCATGGCCATGCATTTTTCCAGTCATATTTCATCAAGAGGCCTAAAGATATATATCCTGTTATGAAGGAGGGACAAATCCCATCTAGGACACTCATGTCCCTCAGCATGATTCGTCGAGTGCCCATTAACCAACGTTATAGTTATCTTGTTACAAATAACGTTTGAATGGCAATAAAACACTTGAGTCCACATCTAGGGATCACAGTGGTTTCAGGTCTAAGAGTGATATACACTATTATCATTATGAGAATAACTTATGACGATTTCATAACATACTATGTAGTATTCTCACGATGGGTCAATCCAGTATAAATATTACTCCTAATACACATACCTATGTATAGACTTAATATCTCATATTCATGACCCATGAGATATGGTCATCAGTCTACATACATAATAGTCTCCATGCTTTATTATCATCCCAATTCATATTAAAGCTTGACTACAGATACTTTTAAGAATAGTGTTCTTTCTGTTGATGTAATCTCATGATTAAGTCACACTTAATTTTCCATCACATGAACCAACTATTCTAGGGACTTTATTAATCTTATATCAAGTGTAATATAGAACACCATATTTTATTTAATAATAAAAGTCATGATACATATGAAAAGTTTAACATAAACTATTGGCCTCTAGGGCTTACACCAACATTCCCTATGATGGAAATTGTGTTTGTGGAGATGATTGGGCTGACATCTTAGAAGTCAACCTAAATGATCTCTTTAAAACCATCTTTGTCCCAAACACACAAATCCACTATTCCTCCAATCTTCAACCAATTCCAAAAATGATTCATATCATGAGTCAGTATAATGTCTTCCCAAGGAAAGGCAGTTTCGAAGTGGTAACCAAAAACGATTTGATGTTCATTTACCACCTCTTTTATGAGAAAAGATTGAATCTTCCTTATGTTCTCATCCATCACTTGATGGCTATTGCCCTAACCACAAACAAGCAGTTCTGTTTACCTTATGGTATGCTGCTTACAAAAGTCTTTCATCATTTCAAAATTCCTCTTGATGATGAAGAGTCAATCTTCAAAGTTCCCACCTTCTCTTCAAAAAATCTCAAACACATGAAAATTGAACCCATTCTAATTGATGCTGCTGAGGGTAAAAAGAAACGCAAACGGGAAGATAGTCCTACCAGAGAGTTATCTCCTAAAGCTTTCCATCCCCCTCCAGAACGATCTCCAGCAAAGACTCCAGAACGGTCTCCTGTCCTGGAAGAACATGGAGACTTGCTAACAAACTTCTATAGTCAAGCTACCTCCACCATTCAAGCCACTGAAGTTCTGAGAAACTTCAAGCCATCTCCCACCACTAAGGTTTCAAAATTCTCTCACCTTTTTATCTCACCACCAAAAACAAATTTCTCTGCTTTGTTTAAAGAAAATTTTGTTGACAAGTTTTTCAATCCAACTCCTTATGAGTGTTCTGTTCCAATGAGTTCATT